>CM064351.1:11449835-11759835 GCA_032595735.1 Pelochelys cantorii | reverse complement strand
GTGCGCCTGGCTCCTGGCTGGCTCTTATGTCAGCGGCTTCCTCAACTCCCTCGTCCAGACCCTCTGCACGTTCCGCTTGCCCTTCTGTGGGGCCCGCCAGGTTGACCATTTCTTCTGTGACGTCGCGCCCCTGGTGAAGCTCGCCTGCTCCGAGACCTGGCGCAACGAGGCGATCATCCTGGCCTCGGCCTGCCTTATCGGCATCAGCACCTTCCTCACCACACTGGTCTCCTACCTCTACATCTTCACAGCCATCCTCCGGATCCCCTCCCGTCAGGGCCAGCGCAAGACCTTCTCCACCTGCACCTCCCACCTCACTGCCGTCTCCCTCTTCTTCGGGACGCTGATCTTCGTGTACCTGCGGCCCCAGCCCAGCGATTCCGCCCAGCAGGACAAAGTGGTCTCGGTGCTCTACACCCTGGTGATTCCCATGGCCAACCCCATGATCTACAGCCTCAGGAATAAGGAAGTGAAAGAGGCATGGAGGAGAAGGCTTCCTCTCGTCATCTGTGGTTGGCGTCCTGCCACCTGTCCCTCCCCCACAAAACCTGGCCTCGGTGGAGCTTCCCGTAACACCGAGCGTGGGGAAAAGCCAGAGACTCTGTGTCATCTACATGGGCTTTGCCACAGGACTACAGGTGGACAGAGGTAGTTAATGGACTCACGGGCGTGAGGTGGCCAATCCATTCACATTGAAGGAGGGCAATGCCTTTCTCTCTTGGTATCTTTGAAAACCGCTATCGTGTCCCCTCTCAGTCTTCTTTCCAAACTCAACAAGCCCAATTCTTTCAGTCTTCCCTCCTAGCTCATGTTCTCTAGACCTTTCCTCACTCTTGTTGCTCTTTTCTGGACCTTCTTCAATTTCTCCACCTGTTCCTGAAACATGGTGCCCAGAACTGGACACAGTACTCCAACTGATGCCTAATGGGTGCAGGGTAGAACACAAGAATGACTTCTTATCTCTTGCTCACCATACTCCTGTTCATGCAGCCCAGAATCATGTTTACTTTTTTTGCAACAGTGTCACACTGTTGACTCATATTTAGCTGGTGGTCCACTCTGACGCCTAGATCTCTTTCTGCAGGATTCCTTCCTAGACAGTCGCTTCCCTTTCTGTGTGTGTGACACGGATTGTTCCTCCCTAAATTGAGCACTTTGCATTTGTCCTTATTAAACTTCATCCAATTTACCACTCTGACCCCGTGTGTAATCAAGGTGGCAGGAGGGCGCGCCTGAAGTGTGGGCCAGGTGCAAGGCCTGTGGCCTGAACCAAAGTCAGCCAACCTCAGGCTCTGAGAAGAAGTCAGGCCTTGCTTTATAGCAAAGGCTGGCTTGGAAGTTTATGGTCCAGTACGTGAGCTTGGCAAGAATATGCCTGGTGTTGCTAAGGCACAGACATTCCTAGGAAGTGTGAAGCGCTAGCTATGTATGCAAATACATGCCAGGAGTCCAACAGTACTGGAGTACTGCATCCAGTTCTGGGCCCCCCACTATAGAAAGGATGTGGACGCATTGGAGAGGGTCCAGCAGAGGACAACAGAAGTGATTAGGGGGCTGGAGCACATGACCTATGAGGAGAGGCTGAGGGAGTTGGGTCTGTTTAGTCTGCAGAAGAGAAGAGTGAGGGGGGATTTGAGAGCAGCCTTCAACTTCCTGCAGGGGGGTTCCAAAGAGGCTGGAGAGAGGCTGTTCTCAGTGAGGGCAGGTGGCAGAACGAGGAGCAATGGGCTCAAGTTGCAGTGGGGGAGGTCTAGGTTGGATATTAGGAAAAATTATTTCCCTAGGCGGGTGGGGAAGCCCTGGGATGGGTTCCCTAGGGAGGGGGTGGAATCTCCATCCTCAGAGGTTTTTAAGTCCTGGCTTGACCAAGCCCTGGCTGGGATGATTTAGTTGGGGTTGGTCCTGCTTTGGGCAGGGGGCTGGACTCGATGCCTCCTGAGGTCTCTGCCAGCCCTGGGATTCTAGGATTCTAAGAAGATCCTGATACAAGGTTCTGATACAAGCTTCACTCCTTGAAGATGGGACAGGAGCAGTCTGACGTCTCCCAAAGATAATCGCAAGTCAATGGGATAATAGATGGAGGTGGTTTGAGCCAACCGGCTGCTACAGTCTGGGGGGGAGAGCAACAAACCTGAGAGAAGGGAAGTGCGTCGCTTGTTCGTATCAGTGCATAAAGTGGTCACGGGGGGGCCGTGTAGGGCCTCACTGATAACATAGCTGAGTCTGCTGTGATTGACATGTTATGTATCTGTAGACAAAGATCTGGGGAGCTAGCACCAGGTCCCATGGGGAGAAGTCCTGGCCAGGCTCCTTGGCCACTCAACTGAGCCTGCGGGTCTTTGGATCTGCTGAGCTGTCTCTCTGCAGGTCAGGCACAGCATCCAGGGAGCTAATTTCTGGGAACCAGATATGGACAGCCTGCGGCGAGGCACAAACTCAGTGGTTCCCCAGACTATACCACAATGTCTACAGTCACTGAAGTGTGGACACACACACACATGTGCATGTGTCCCATCAGAACACAACATAAGAACACAGACGGGGTCAGACCAAAGGTCCATCCACCCCAGTGTCCTGTCTGCCCACAGCAGCCAATGCCAGGGGCACCAGAGGGAGGGAACAGAACAGGGAATCCTCACATGATCCCTCCCCTGTCGCCCATTCCCAGCCTCTGACACACAAAGGCCAGGGACACCATTCCTACCCATCCTGGGTAATAGCCATTGATGGACCCAACCTCCATTAATTTATCTAGTTCTTTTTTGAACCCTGTTAAAGTCCTGGTCTTCACAACATCATCTGGCAAGGAGTTCCACAGGTTGACATAAGAACATCAGAGCAGCCAGGCAGCGTCAGATCAATGGTCCATCTGCCCAGGGTCCTGTCTGCTGACAGTGACCAATGCCAGGTGTCCCAGAGGGAGGGAACAGAACAGGGAACCATCCAGTGATCCCTCCCCTGTCGCCCATTCCCAGCCTCTGACACACAGAGGCCAGAGACATCATTCCTGCTCACCCTGGCTAATTGATGTTCCTAAGCTCCATAAATTGATCGAGCTCTTTTTGGAACCCTGTGGAAGTCCTGGTCTTCACCACACCCTCTGGCCAGGAGTTGTGTGCCAGCCAAAGGTCGTGTCTGGTCAAGGGCTAGTTCCAATATTAGCTCTTCTAGTGCTATTTAGGGTTGAGAAGATGGACTCAGTTCAAACACTTCTCCACAGTTGCTTTCCCATGGCGGTGGGCAAACCAGGTTCACCAGGGTTAGCTTTTGGCAGGCCGACGCTGTATTGACTTGCGTCTCCACAGGTATGGATGCTTGCAGCTCCCGTTGGCCATGGATTGCTGTTCCCGGCCCATGGAGGAGTGGGAAGTCTTGTCCCGGTCTGCTCAGCTTCCCATTGGCCGGGAACAACGATCCATGGCCAACGGGAGCTGTATGCACCCACACTTATTGGGGTGCAGGTGAATATAGTGGAGACAGACTGCCAAGGACTAACTCTGGTGAACATCCGCCATCTTATTGCCCACCCCTGCTTCGCCCACCATCAAACTTTCAATACTTGGTCCTAAGTGAAGCTGTACACTTGAGTGTTCTAATCTTAGGGGAGGGATACGGTGGAAGTCAAGGGCTTAATGCCCGCACTCCGTATTTCAACGATGAAAAGACACTGGAATTCCTCAGCTACGTCTTATCGAGAACTTGTCCTGCTTGGAGACCTGCTGCATCTCCACCATCCACCAGGCTGCTGACCAATCAGAATCATAGAATGGGAAAGGACCTCGAGAGGTCACCAACTCCCACCCCCTGCCCTCACGGCAGGACCAAGCACCATCTAGATCTGTGGTTCTCAACTGGTGGTCCATGGACCACTGGAGGTCCATGATGACTTTTTCGGTGGTCCACAGGAACATTGTCCAAAGTCACATGGCGTGAGCAGGCACCAAAAATCTGTTAGTAAGAAATAAATTTCAAACTAAAATGTTCGTTGTCTGCTCTTTTTTTATCATGTCTCAAAAAGGAGTTGGTCCACGAAAATTTTTTGATTGGCCTGGCAGTCTGTGGCCTGAAACGAGTTGAGAACCACTGGTCTAGACCATCCCTGGCAGGTGTCTGTCCAATCTGCCCTTCAATATCTCCAGGGATGGAGATTCCACAACCTCCCTAGGCAATTTATTCCAGTGTTTCACCACCCTGACAGTGAGGAAGTTTTTCCTAATGTCCAACCTAAACCTCCCTTGCTGCAGTTTAAGCCCATTGCTTCTTGTCCCATCATCAGAAGTTAAGGAGAATATTTTCCTCCCTCCTCCTTGTGACACCCTTCTAGCTACTCGAAAAATGCTATGATGTCCCCTCTTGGTCTTCTCTTTTCCAAACTGAACAAGCCCAATTCTTTCAGTCTTCCCTCAGAGCTCATGTTCTCTAGACCTTTCATCATTCTTGTTGCTCTTCTCTGGACCTTCTCCAATTTCTCCACAACTTTCTTGAAATGTGGCACCCAGAACTGGACACTAGAATCAATCCCTGTCCTCATCATAACAACTCTTGATATATTGGAGGACTGTTATCAGGTCCTCTCTCAGGCTAGGTCTACACTGCCACTTTTTTTCAGAAAAAGGTACACAAAATACACTCATTTTGCATAGCTTTTTCCGATTTTTTTTCGGAAGAGGCTTTTCCAAAATTTGGCCCATCTACACTCAGCCAAATTTTGGAAAAGCCTCCACTTTTGGAGAAGTCCACGAGGAATACAGAGCTCCCCGAAAGAGCACGTTCACTCTTCCGCAAAAAAAGTGAAAGAGGAAAGGCGTTCCCTGGATACGGCAGGGTTTTTCCGGGATACCTCTGGTATTCCGAAAACCCCCGCAGTGTAGACGTAGCCTCAGGGTTTTTTTTCTCATCATTAAACTGGTCCGATTTTTTCCTCCTTTCCTCGTGCTCAGGTTTCCTTTATCATGTGTGTTGCTCTCCTCTGGAACTCTCTCCTATTCATCCACAACTTTTCCTCCTATGCTGTGCCTGGAGCTAGACACCGCCCTGCATCCAAGGTCTTACGCATGCTGGATCTAGTTGGTCACTTACCATGTAGGTCAGTGGTCTCCAACCTTTTTACACCCAAGATCACTTTTTAAACAACAAACCAAGCCAAGATCTACTGCCCCGCCCCTTCCTTGAAGCCCCGCCCCTTCCTTGAAGCCCCGCCCTCTCTATTCTCCTCCTCTCCATCACTTGCTATTCCCAATCCTTATACTGCTGCTTTTTTTAAAAAAAATTCTTCTGTACAAAGAGGTTTTTCCAACATTTGGCCTGTCTAGACTGGACCAAATGTCAGAAGAAAACCCCTTCTTCTGGAAGCCCCCTTATTCCTCGTGGAAAGAGGAATATAGGGGTGACCGAAAGAGCATGTTTGCTCTTCTACTAAAAAAAGCGGAAGAACAAATGCAACCTTGGATGCAGAAGAGTTTTTCTGGGATGTCTCCAGAATCCTGAAAAACTCCTGCAGTCTAGCCGGACCCTCGCTGGGTTGAGACAGGATGTGTGGGCTCCAGGGTGGGAACGAGGGATTTGGGGGTGGGAAGGGGTGAGAGGTGTAAGCTCTGGGAGGAAATCTGGATGCAGGAGGAGGTGGAGAAGGGGACACTGGCTCGGGGAGGGGGCTCCAGGCCTGGCAGTGTTGGGGTACTAAGCAAGCCACAGGCTTGTGGATGCGAGGATGCAGGAATTTGGGTTGGGGTTTGTGAAGGGCTCAGGGCAGGGGGTTCCAGTGTTTGATAGGCTCAGGTCTGGGGAAGGGGGAGTGCAGGAGTGGTTGTGCCCAGATGGGGGCTTGGCCCCAATTGGGGGTTTGTTGGCCAGGCTTCATTTTTAAATGAAATACGATGTCAAACACAAAAAGTTTCTGCATTGTCTTTATTTATGAGAATGGCAGGGAACCTGCCTTGAGTCAGGGGTCTCTGACCCATAGAAAAGTCATTCGGGAGCAGGGGACACAGTACTGGGGAGGGGTGCCAGTGGGTTCTGGAACAGGGTGCCAGTGGGTGCAGGGGAGAGGGGGCAGGGTGCCAGAAGGACAGGTTTCTGCACAGGGGAGCAGGGGGACAGGTTTCTGTAGTGGGGAAGGCAGGGGGACAGGTTTCTGCAGAGGGGCGGGGGGGCAAGGGAGAGGGAACAGGGGGGCAGGAGGGCGGGGGACAGGTTTGGGGCAGGGGAGAGGGAACAAGGTTCGGGGGCAGGGAGTCCCCTACACCAGCCACGGAGAGAAGCCTCCGTCCTGCGCTCCCTCCGGGCTGACCGCAGGGCAGCCAGGCGGAAGCGAAGAGAAGCGGCTGCCCGGTCAGCTGGCCATGGCGCTCAGCCAGGGTGCCCCACGCTCCACGTGGGCAGGCGCAAAGGAGAAGCCGCCGATCAGCTGCAGCGCGGGGCAGCCTCTTGCAGCTGAAAGCCACAGCCAGCTGGCCGGGGTGGTTCAGCCCTCCTGACCTCCCAGCTCCCACCATTCTGCGCAGCTACTCACCTGCGTTGTTGCTCGGTGAGTAGCTGCTGCTCAAATGAGGAAATCGAATGTAAATGTGCTGCGCAGGCGCCCAGTTCAGAGAGGGCTCAAGAGCGACTCTTAGAGCCCCTGAGATCGACCGGTAGATCGATCTGCCGGTTGGTGACCACGGATGTAGGTCTTAGATGTGACCGTGCTGCTAATATATCCCAGGGCGGAATTAAGCTTTTTGCAATGGAATCAGATTGTATATTGCACTGGCGATGCGCTATAACCCCGCATCCTCCCGCCAGTCTTTGCTTCCCATTTGGAGCGGCGCCTTTAAGTTTTTCCATCCTAACTGTATCCCCTTGGAATGGTCCTCACAGAATTTCATCTCGTGGAGTTCAGAGCAAGTCTCCTGTTTGTCCAGATTGGTTTTATTCTCACCCCGTCCCCCAAAAAGTCTGTGAGCTCTCCCACTTGGACATTAGCTGCATATTTTATACGCATGCTCGCCACGCCCTGATCCAGTGTGAAATAGCACCAGTCCCCCGGCAGAGTCCGGCAGGACCCCGCTAGACGCACCCTTCCAGCCTGGCAGTGAACCAAGAGCTACTTTTTGGGTATGGTTCTTTCCACCACCTGTACACCCGTCTGAAAAGTAACGTTTGTCTCTGACAGAAGCCATCCCGAGGGAAAGCGAGGGCTTTGCACCTCTCTCTGTTTCAGGCCACAGCCTCGTTTCTCTCTTCCTTTCTGGGGAAATGGAGGGTGGCCATTCTGTTGGCTTTTTTAATAAAAATACTTCTCATACTTCACACTTGCGGGGAAAATCATCTCGGTTTTCTCTGTTTGCTAGGGCCAGGGCTGTGCCTAGTCCACAGCATCTGCAGCTCCCCGGGCGTGACTCCATTTGGGGCATCATGCCGGGATGAGAGGGGTCAGACGGAGAGTTCCACCGGTGTAATTATAATTAGAAAATTAGGGTGGGCAGAGATCCCAGAAGTCATCGAGTCCAGCCCCTTGTCCAAAGCAGGACCAACCCCAACTCAATCATCCCAGCCAGGGCTTGGTCAAGCCAGGACTTAAACACCTCTAGGGATGGAGATTCCACCCCCTCCCTAGGGAACCAGCCCAGCGCTTCCCCACCCTCCTAGGGAAATTGTTTGTCCTAATATCCAACCTAGACCTCCCCCACTGCAACGTGAGCCCATTGCTCCTCATTCTGCCACCTGTTATAAGAACATAAGAACAGCCAGACTGGGTCAGACCAACGGTCCATCCAGCCCAGTGTCCTGTCTGCCCACAGTGGCCAATGCCAAGTGCCACAGAGGGAGGGAACACAACAAGGAATCCTCACATGATCCCTCCCCTGCCACCCACTTCCAAAGAAACAGAGGCTAGGGACGCCATTCCTACCCATCCTGGCCAATAGCCATTGATGGACCTAACCTCCATGAATCTATCTAGCTCTTTTTTGAACCCTGTTAAAGCCCTAGTCTTCACCACATCCTCTGGCAAGGAGTTCCACAGGTTGACTGTGCTCTGAGTGAAGAAAAAGTTCCTTTTGTTTGTTTCAAACCTGTTGCCTATTCATTTCATTTGATGACCCCTAATTCTTATATTGTGGGAACAAGTAAATAACTCTTCCTTATTCACTTTTTCCACACCAGGCATGATTTTATAGACCTCTATCCTATCCCCCTTAGTCTCCTCTTTGCTCAGCTGAAAAATCCAAATCTTTTTAACCTCTCTTCATATGGGACCCGTTCCAAACCCCTCATCACTTTTCTGAACCTTTTCCAACGCCAAGAGATCTTTTTTGAGATGAAGCAACCACAGCTGTACGCAGTATTCAAGCTGTGGATGTCCCATGGTTTTATATAGACGCAATAAGATATTCTCCGTCTTATTCTCTATCCCTTTTTAATGACTCCTAACATCCTGTTTGTTTTTTTGCCTGCTGCTGCCCACTGAGTGGATGTTTTCGGAGAGCTATCCACCATGATTCCAAGATCTCTCTCTTGAGTCGTTGTAGCCAAATGAGTCCCCATCAGATTGTACGTATAGCTGGGGTTATTTTTTCCAATGTGCATTACTCTGCATTTATCAGCTTTAAAATTCATTTGCCTTTTTGTTGCCCAATCACTTAGTTTGGTGAGATCTTTTTTTTTTTTTTAAGCTCTTCACAGTCTACTTTGGCCTTAACTATCTGGAACAGCTCATTGCCCCCACTGAGAACAGCCTCTCTCCAGCCTCTCTGGAACCCCCCTGCAGGGAGTTGCAGGCTGCTCTCAAATCCCCCCTCACTCTTCGCTTCTGCAGACTGAACAAACCCAAATCCCTCAGCCTCTCCTCATAGTTCATGCGCTCCATCCCCCAAATCAGTTTGGTCGCCCTCCGCTGGACCCTCTCCAATGCGTCCACATCCTTTCTGTAGCGGGGGGCCCAGAACTGGACACAATACTCCAGATGTGGCCTCACCAGAACAGAATAAAGGGGAATAATCACTTCTCTGGATCTGCTGGCAACGCTCCTCCTAATGCCGCCCAATATGCCATTGGCCTGCTTGGCTACAAAGGTGCCTGGTGATTTGGACTAGCGCCACCACTAGTGTGCTGGTTTCCATTGGGGACCGAGGTGAAAGTGAGCCGGCGCGGCACCCCGGGAAGAACCCACCACCGGACTTTTTGCCATGTGCGGGCTGGTCCAGGGGCAAAAAGAGCCACAAAGTGAATGCACTGCCAAGGCGATTCTGCCAGAGCCTACCCGCAAGGCTGCCTACAGGGGGGGAAACAATACGGGCAGTTGCTCCCAGGCTCAGCGATTCCAAAAGGCCAGGGGCTCGTGGCCACTGTGCGGGCAGTTGTGAGCCCAGGTCCCTCATCACTTGCTCCCTGGGACTCCTGGCTTCTACCACCGCATTGTACCACGAAACACCGGCTGGGAGGGGGTCTGCCTCTATCCCCACCTCATCCACCTGCGACCCTGCTGCTTCTGGGGCCCCGCCTTGCTAAGGATGCCTGGCCCAGAGCAGGGCCCACTGCTAACTTCCGACGTCTACTTTCAGCCCTGTTCGGGGACAAGGGTCGCTTGTGAAGGCCAAGCCAAGCCAAGCGGAGTGGTGTTTTACCAGCCCCAATGAGATGTGTTGGATTTGGGTAATCCAGTGTCCACATCTTCTTTTTCCTGGGGAACTGCTTTTCCCCACTGCAAAGCCAGGCCAGCTCTTGGGAGCAGAACCCCAAGAAGCAAGGGCTTAGTCAGTTGTCAATCAGGTACATTTGGGGCTTCCCTTCATGGTGTGTTTGTGCATCTGTTTTCCTCCCTCCCTCATCTCATCAGCCTCCGCAGTATGCCTCCTGGCCCATCAGCCTATGGGGTCAGCCCTGATCTGGTGGCCTGAAGCAAACCTTTTGACATTAATGACTTCAAGCAGATGACGTGACGTGTAACAACTACCTGTCCTACTAGACGTACAAAACGATGGGCACTGATTTAGTTCTAACCACGCGCGAGAGAGATCTCGGAGTTATTGTGGAGAGTGTGCTGAAAACATCCACGCCGTGTGCAGTGGCAGTCAAAAAAAGCAAACAGAACATTAGGAATCATTAAAATAGGGATAGAGAATAAGACAGAGAACAACTTATTGCCTCTCTATAAAACCATGGTACTCCCACATCTTGAACACTGTGTACAGATGTGGTCGCCACATCTCAAAAAAGATATCTCGTCATTGGAAAAGGTTCAGAAAAGGGCAACAAAAATGATTGGGGGTTTGGAACGGGTCCCATATGAAGAGAGATCAAAGAGACTGGGACTTCTCATCTTAGAAAAGAGGAGGCAAAGAGGGGGTAGGATCGAGGTCCATAAAATCATGACCAGTATAGAGAAAGTGAATAAGGGAAAGTTATTTACTTGTTCCCATGACATAAGAACTAGGGGTCACCCAATGAAATGAATAGGTAGCAGGTTTAAAACACAGAAAGGGAAGTTTTTCTTCATGCAGCGCACAGTCAACCTGTGGAACTCCTTGCCAGAGGATGTGGTGAAGACCAGGACTTTAACAGGATTCAAACAAGAGCTAGATAAATTCCTGGAGGTTAGGTCCATCAATGGCTATTAGCCAGGATGGATAGGAAGGGTGTCCCTAGCTTCTGTTTGTCAGGGGCTAGGAATGGGTGATGGGAGAGGGATCACATGAAGATTTCCTGCTCTGTTCACTCCCTCTGAGGCACCTGGGATTGGCCACTGCCAGAAGACAAGACACTGGGCTGGATGGACCTTTGGTCTGACACAGTCTGGCCATGCTCATGAGTTCCTTGTTCTATTGTAGAGTTTGGTCCGTTTCCCCTGTAGCAGGCATGGAACTAGGAAACCAGACTTCCCTCACCAAATTCATCCTCCTGGGATTTGGGACTGTCTCCAAACTGCAGAGCCTTCTCTTCCTGCTCTTCCTCGTGATCTACTTGGTGACCGTGGCTGGGAACCTCCTCATCGTAGCGTTGGTGGTGTCTGACCAGCACCTCCACACCCCCATGTACTTCTTTCTGGGGAACTTGTCCTGCCTGGAGACCTGCTACAGCTCCACCCTCCTGCCGAGCATGCTGGCCAGTCTTGTGACTGGGGACAGGACCGTCTCTGTGGGAGGCTGCATCACACAATGTTACTTTATTGGTTTCCTTGCGGCCACCGAGTGCTACCTCCTAGCAGTGATGTCCTATGACCGGTATCTAGCGATCTGCAAGCCCCTGCACTATGCGACCCGCATGAGCAGCCGTTTCTGCATCCAGCTCGCGGCCGAGTCCTGGTTTTGTGGGCTCCTGGCCAGTTCCATCGTCATGGGTATGTTCTACGCGAATGGGTTGCAATTCATGTTCGGGGGCCCCAATGACATCGATCATTTCTTCTGTGAATTCAAACAAATAATAAATCTCTACCACAACGTCGTCTACCAGATGGAGTTTGTCATTACGATCGTGGCCGCGTTGCTGACCCTGCCCCCGTTCGTATTGACAGTGACCTCCTACGTCTGCATCATCTCCACCATCCTGCGCATCCCCTCCGCTGCCGGGAGGCAAAAGGCCTTCTCCACCTGCTCCGCCCACCTCATCGTGGTGACCCTTTTCTACGGGACCTTGAGCATCGTGTATCTGCTGCCCCAAACCAGAACGTTGAGAGACCTCAGCAAGGTGTTCTCTCTCTTCTACACGGTTGTCACTCCCATGGCCAACCCATTCATCTACACCCTGCGGAACAAGGAGGTGAAGGGGACTCTGAGAAAAACATTCAGTAGATGCAGAGAGGTCACCATCCCTCAGAAAGGACACTGCATTTCTTGAAAGAGAAAACCGTAGAATCATGGAACACTAGAACGGGAAGGGACCTCGGGAGATTGTCGAGGAACACAGCTGATTTGCGGTTCAGAGCTCAGATGCTGTGTAGCCCCTTTCCTGCTTCCTCTTTGGTACTGTGAGCTTACAACTGTTGAGGACTGGCAAAGGTTTGAAACTGTAAGGCCAGTCAGACCCAGGATCCTTATGTTCAGAATAAAATGGAGCTATATTTTCCTTGTTGAAGGTGCATAAATAAAGTTGCCCGAGATATTCAGAACCCAAAGCAGTGGAAACTTCACGGTTTCACACCAGGAGGTGTCTGGAATAAGTCAATGGGGACACCGCATTTCTGTGTGATGAAAGGTTATTACAAAACATAGAATCATAGAATCCCAAGGCTGGCAGAGACCTCAGGAGTCATGAAGTCCAGCCCCCTGCCCAAAGTAGGACCAACCCCAACTCAATCTTCCCAGCCAGGGCTTGGTCAAGCCGGGACTTAAAACCCTCCAGGGATGGAGATTCCACCCCCTCCCTAGGGAACCCAGCCCACTGCTCCTCCACCCTCCTAGGGAAATAGTTTTTCATAATAGCCAACCTAGACCTCCCCACTGTAACTTGAGACCATTGCTCCTCGGTCTGTCACCACTGAGAACAGCCTCTCTCCATCCTCTTTGGAACCCCCCTTCAGCGAGTTGAAGGCTTCTCTCAAATCCCCCCTCACTCTTCTCTTCTGCAGACTAAACAAGCCCAAATCCCTCAGCCTCTCCTCGTAGGCCATGTGCTCCAGCCCCCAAATATATATACATACACACTATCATGAGCTTTCAGATGACCTTGAGTGGAGATGACATGGAGTGGTCCATTCAAGGTCATCTGAAGAAGTGTGTTTTGCCCACAAAATCTCATGTTAATCTCGAAGGTCCGAAACGGTAAATGATAGGACCACTATATGTGATGTGCAGCTTCCTCTTACCCTCACTTAATGCAAGGTTTGGCTGTGCTGGGAAAACAGGATATGCCTGGAATGGGATGGCTTCTCCTAAAACCAACCAGAACAGAGACAGAACCCCCAACGCAAGGACAGTCCTCAACATTTCAGTGAATGTTGAAAGAGACTCAGCTATACCGAAGCTATTGAGCTGTATCGCAGTAGCATTTCATATGGGGACACAGCCTACGTCCCTTTGCGAATGCAGTCCTTTGGGCTCTTACGGCCTGTGAACCATCAGATGGTGGTGGAACAAAGCTGGGCTATTTCTAGCACTGAGGCACATGGGGAGAAAAAGGACGACCCAGTTTGCAGAAGAAGGATGCTTAGTATAGTCAGATGAAGGCCTAAAACAAAAGCTGAGGTAGCACAGGCCTGGTCTGAGGCTGGAGGTCTAGCTAACAACAGACAAAGCATGGCTCACACAAAGCAAAGCTAAGCTGTGAGCAAGAGGCAGGCCCCAGCTCACAGAACTTGGCATGAACAGGGCTGAGAGCACAAAACAGTAATTGGTGCTGGATACCAACTGCAGAACAGTAATTGGTACTGGTCATAAGTGGAAAGCACATGGTACCACCAGCTCATTAAGAAAGACCTTGGTACCCATTCCCCACAGATACCAACCCAAGTTCAGGAAAGGGTCTAAAACAGTGTTTTTTAAACTTTTTAAGACCAAGGAATACCAAACAATAATTTTTTTTATGAGGAACACTCAGGATTTTTTGTTGAGAAAAAAAAAGTCACCTGCCCCTTTAAGGGCAGCCATTTTGACCTCTGTTGTTCTCCGCGGCACACCTCCGACTGCCTCACAGTTTAAGAAACACTGGTCTAAAATAATGGCAGGATGGATAGAGATGATCTGATCAAACCACGAGGTACAGGGTGCTGGGTGGTATCTAAGTAGCGTCAGGGGGTGGCGACCTGACAACGTCAGCAGTGATGTGTAACTTGTTTGTACCTGTATATAAGGTGGTGTCTTGGGGGACAGTCTTTGGATAATCTAGGAGGCAGTGGAACCTCCCAGGGACTGAGTCATTCCATGTTACGGGTACGCATGTGTAGCGGTTCGGTAGAGTCTACTGACAGCTATGACTGTACTTCGCTTAACAATATAGCTTGCCGGGCGCTTTCAATCCTGATCTGGTTTGTGGTCTTTGGGGGCTCTCTTGGGGTCTGCTGTGCACAAGTAGACACGGCCCACATCACTTAGCACACATCGGCGGAGCCAGAGACCTGTCCGGACACCACCTGACTGAGCACACTCAGCATGTCACATGACCATGCTAGAAAATCCAGATCTTATTCCC
The DNA here is from genome assembly GCA_032595735.1 of Pelochelys cantorii. Classification (NCBI taxonomy): domain Eukaryota; kingdom Metazoa; phylum Chordata; order Testudines; family Trionychidae; genus Pelochelys; species Pelochelys cantorii. The sequence goes on along the minus strand of CM064351.1, from coordinate 11,745,732 downwards.
CCAGTGGTTCCAGTGAAACCAACAGGGCAAAAAGGCGAGCCCGTGGGAGCCGGCATGTCACAGGGTGGTCTGTGAGTAACACGTGGAAGATCTGAGCTTCACACGTAAAACTTGTCTACAGCCGAACTAATGCAAGCCTGGTGGGAGAAGTTTTTCGGAGCAGCCAATGGGACATGAGTGCCCGACTCCCATTGGCTTGTCAGGGACTTGGCCACCTGCCTGCCCCTTCATGCCTTTGGAATTCTTTCCCAAGAACTGGAACCCCCTTGGTCTTCACTGGCTCGGGACGGGGACCCTGGTGCGTGTCATCTTCCAAAGGAGTCACACGGTCTAAGTTGGTAGCGTGGGCGGCGGGGGATGGGTCTCCGAGCGCCAGGCATGGGGTGAAGGGCGAGAGGAGCGAATGAAGCAGTCTCTTCTTTATAACTGAATTGTGTTTGGGTGAGAACGCAGTGTGTGTGTGGGGGGGGGGTCTTGTCTTTCTACTGCAGGAGCAAATTAAACACGGTCTCCATCTGATGCCCACCTTCCTGTGGGGAGCGTTTGGCCAGCCCCCATCAGCTCAGTTCCAGCTCCCAGCCAGGCCGAGCTCATCAAGCTGGAGCTGGAGATCTGTGCCCCCCATCCCTGCCAGTCCCCAAATGAGCTGGGCTTTCCCCTATTAGCCCCTCCATCCACTAATGGGACATAGGAACATAAAGGTCCATCCACCCGTCTGCCCACAGTGGCCAATGCCAGATGCCCCAGAGGGAGGGAACAGACCAGGGAACCATCCACTGATCCCTCCCCTGTCGCCCATTCCCAGCACCCGACAAATGAAGTTTTAGGGCCCCTCAGAGCCTGGGGGCCCCTCCGTGAGCACCTCTCCAAGCGTTTCACTGTGCTGGGCTCTCAGGAATTCCCCGAGGACCCGGCACCTCCGTCCGACCAGCGATTGACAGGAGCAATTCAGATTCACAGGGCTTTTTATTAACACAAACATCATAAGAACATAAGAGCGAGGCGCAATGGGAGGTGGGGCTGAACGGGCAGAGCCCAGCTCCATTGGCCAGTTACCTGCAGGTCACCTGGGCTATGTCTACACTGAGGAAGGTATTTCGGGATACCAGAGATATTCCGCCTCTTTTGAGTGCGCCTGTTATTTTGAAATCTAACGGGCTCGCTATTCCAACGTCCCTGTGAACCTCATTCCACATGGAGTAAAGGACATTGTGGAACGGCCGTTTATTTGGACTTGGGCTCGGTCTACCCTCCTGCATTCACCATTCCTCCTGAACCCTCCTTCGCCACACACTGCACTCTCCCTCGCTCTTGCTCCCTTCCCCTCGCCAGATACCCTACTCCCAGCCTGTTTCTGTACCCTGCCTGCCACCCACACCTTGCAACCTCTCCCTCCTCTGCCCCCCACCTCCCTCCCAGGTCCTGCACCCCAGCCCTATCCCATTCTCTGGCAGCCCTGTCACTCACACTGAACCCCTCATTTTTGTCCCCAACCCAGAAACGAAGGGGGCTTCATAAAATCTACCAGAAAAATTGGGGCTGGGAATGCCAGAGGAATGAGGTGTCTCAGTTGGGGGTCACCTTGGTGAGGGTTGGGGGGGTTTGGAGTTCTTTTGCTTCTCATTTTGTGGTCCCCAGCTGATTTTTCTGTGGATCAATGGTCCCAACCGAAAAAATGTTCCCCACACCTGCCACAAATAATCTAAACTTAAAAAACAACAAATGGTCTGGTGGCACTTTATAGACTAACAAAACATGTCGATGGGGTCATGAGCTTTCGTGGGCACAGCCCACTTCTTCAGATGACCGGAGCTGTGGGCTGTACCCACAAAAGCTCCTGATACCATCGACATGTTTTGTTTGTCTATAAAGTGCTACCAGACTACTTGTTCTTAAAGTTTATCCTGTACAGACTAACTTGGCTACCCCTCTGAAGCTTATAAATAAAGAAAACATTGAAACCTTTTGTATTGGACATAAATTCATATTTTATTTTATTTAAAATGAAGTTTGATAAACAGAGTTAAAACGCTTAATCCGTTTAATAAATTAACCCATTCTCCCAAGCTGCAGCACTCACAAAATGGGTCAGGTGTAATGATGTAATTAACGGGGAGTTTCCATTAGCAGCTGGTGGTCCATGGAAAGGCTTCCATTGGCCTGTGGACCCCCTGGCTCCAGCCCCTCTGATTACCAGTTAATTGGAACCAGTGGGCAACACCCATGAAGAGGACTATGGAAGTTGTCCCATGAAATTGTGGGATAGTTCTGGATGGTTCCCAGGCTCTGAGTCAAATGGAGCTGCGTCTACACTGCAAAGTAACAGGTCTCGGATCCTGGATCTCAGCTTGAATCGAGGTTAGGCCCCTAGCACTGCACTGTCATGGGACCCTACGTCTGGACCGTGGGCTAATGCAATTGCAGTATAGTTGCATGGGGGACTTCTATGGGGCCCAAATCCATCCCTATAGGTAGAGAATGGTGGGAGCAGTTCTTAGAGGGGTCACATGACACCCTTTACTTCCGGTCATGTCTTCATCTTGACCCTGGAAATTCTATCCCAGGGGTGGGACTTCCTGTGGCAGGTGGGTGGGGCCTAAGCGGTCAGGGGCGTGGCTAATGATTTCAGGGGCTGTGGCCAAGGTGTCCCTATTTTTCATTCATAAAATATGGTCACTGTACACATATGGAGCAAGAGCTCGGGATACAATATAAACACTCTCATTAGTCTCTAAGCCCTTGGCATGTGTCTACACAGCAAAGTTATTTCAGAATAACGACCCGTATTCGAAAATAACAATGTGACCATCTACACAGCAATTCTGTTATTTTGAAATAATTTCAAAGGAACGGACGGCTGATTCTGACTTCTGTAAACCTCATTCTACAAGGAATAACGCCTATTCCAAAAGAACTATTTTGAAATAAGGCTTGTGTAGCTGCCCCACTTCTGCTATTTCAAAATAGCCCCTCCCCAGGGCCATTCTAAGTTATCTTCCTGGGGCTCTAAATCGAGACAGCACGTCTACGTTAGAGAACCCTGCTTTGGACTAATTTTGGGGCTTCCCACAGTATAGACACGCTATTTCGAAATAAGCTATTTCGGAATAACTATTCTGGAATAGCTTGTTCTGAAATAACTGTGCAGTGTAGAAATATCCTTGGGGAAAAAGGCTATTTGGATTTTGTTATTTTGGGAGTTATTATTTTGATGTTAGTTACTTTGAAATAATTTTGTAGTATAGACGTAGGTGCTACAGGACAACTCGTTGATTTCTAATTTTTTTTTAAGTTCCAGACTAACTCGGCTACCCCTCTGAGAGGAGAAAGCGTTTGCATTTCATTTCTCCTTGGTGTGCTGATGACAACTAAAACCAATCCCAGCACGCTGATCCCTCACTTCCACCTCTGGCCACGACTGGCTCCCCAGGACTCTGCTCCCTCACCTCCCTGCCCCCCCCCACAAGTACACCCCACACTGATTCCCCCAACTTACCCTCCCAATTCCATATGCCCACACTACTTACCCAGGCCATTCCCCCATAGAGAGTAAATTAAATTGTTATCCAGTAAGCATCACCCTTAACACACGGTGTTTACTGGGTTAACCAGTACCCAGCAGTATCAGGCAAAAAAACCTTCCAAAACAGACTGCAAGAGACACTACTGAGCTGGAATTCATATGACAATCTGGCACCCTGAACCAAAGCTTAAATCAGGGTGAGGAACCTAAAGCCCAGGAGCTCAGGACTCCCCCTTACAGAACTGGGGAGCCCACATTGGCGCTCCAGCTCCCTGCTACCGTCCTGCGGGGCTGGAGCACACAAAATCTACAAGCCTGGGCCCCACTAGGCTCTGGTGTGGGATGGAAATGTGGGGAGTCTCTTTGGGTATGTCTATACTACAGCACTAATTCGAACTAACTTAGTTCCAATTAGTTAATTCGAACTAAGCTAATTCGAATTAGCGCATCTAGACCTAAAAACTAGTTCGAATTAGCATTTTTCTAATTCAAACTAGCATGTCCACACTGAGTGAACCCTGAACCGAAGTTAAGGCTGGCCGGAACCAGTGCCGGCAGGGCATCAGCTTAGGACTTAGAGCGTGGAGCTGCTGCCTCAGGCTAGCCGAGGGCTGTGCTTAAAGGGACCCGACCCCCACCCCAGACAGACAGTTCTCAGGGTTTCCCGCTTGCTTGTCGACCTCGATGAGGGACAGCAAAGCAGCCCTGTCTTGGAGTGCCCTGAGTGCCCACACTCGGCACATCACAGCACTCGGCCATCAGCCCGGCTGCACTTGCCGCAGGCTGCCATCCGGGAGGTCATTCGGGGGGCTGTCAGGATCCAGGAGGCCTGCAGGAGAGCTTCCACCCCGAGGAGCCTGCAGAGCCACCCCAGTCCTCCCCATTGGGGGCTCGAGCCCCATTCCTCCCTCACCTCCTTCCACTTACCCTTCCCTAGCCCCCTTCCTGATGTAAAAAATAAAGGACACGTGTGTTCAAAAATAGAAACTCTCTTTATTTAACAAAACTGGGGGGGGGGGAATTAACCTCTGGGGAGACTGGGAAAAGGAGGTGAGAGAGGGGAAGAGAGAGGGTGGGAGAGGGGAGGGGGAAACCTGGGAGGAGGGAGCTGGAAGGGGGAAGCCAGGGGAAGAAGGAGGAGGGGAAGTCTAAAACTATGGGATGCCATATCTTCAGTATTGTGTAGAGATGGGGTCTCCTCACCTCAAAAAAGATATTTTGGCCTTGGAAAGGGTTCAGAAAAGGGCAGTTACAATGATTAGGGGTTTGGAACTGGTCCCATATGAAGAGAGGCTAAAGAGACTGGGACTTTTCAGCTTAGAAAAGAGGAGACTGAGGGGGGATATGATAGAGGTCTATAAAATCATGAGTGGTGTGGAGAGGCTGCATAAAGAAAAGTTCTTCATTAGTTCCCATAATAGAAGGACTAGAGGACACCAAATGAAATGAATGGGTAGCAGGCTTCAAACTAATAAAAGAAAGTTCTTCTTCACAAAGCAAATAGTCAACCTGTGGAACTCCTTGCCACAGGAGGCTGTGACGGTGAGAACTAGAACAGAGTTTAAAGAGAAGTTAGATAAAGTCATGGAGGTTGGGTCCATGGAGTGCTATTAGCCAGGGGGTAGGAATGGTGTCCCTGGCCTCTGTTTGTGGAAGGCTGGAGATAGATGGCACGAGACAAATGGCTTGGTCATTGTCTTTGGTCCATCCCCTCCGGGGTACCTGGTGTTGGCCACTGTTGGCAGACAGGCTACTGGGCGAGATGGACCTTTGGTCTGACCCAGTACGGCCGTTCTTATGTTCTTATGTTCTAAGCTCAGAGTCGGGGGTCTCACTGGACCAACTTGATTTTCATGCAACCCTGCTCCTGGGTTCGCATGTGGCCTTTGGTGGCCAGGCTGGCAGCTATCCTGCCCTAGACGGCCGCTTTCCTGTGACTAGTGCGGAGATTGTGGACATTGGAGGCCTCCCCCCAAACCTGGATGAGGTCCACGATCTCCGCACTAGACCAGGCGGGCGTCCGCCTCTTGCGGCCCCTGGCAGGCTCCTGGGAGCCACCAGCCTGGTCCTGGGAAGAGGGGGACGGGTGGGTGGCAGCGGGTGGCTGGCTTATCCCGTGCCAGGTGCAGGGTCCGCTGGCTTGGTGCTTCTAGAGGGCTCCGGGGCCGGCAGGGGGGCAGACGAGTTTCCCTGGCTTGGCCCAGAGTGGCCACCAGGGCAAGCTGGGAAGGGCTAGCCTCCAGCTAGTTCGAATTAAGTGGCTACACAGTCCTTAATTCGAACTACTTAATTCAAACTAGGCATTAGTCCTCGTAGAATGAGATTTACCTAGTTCGAATTAAGTTCGAACTCGTGGTTTGAGTGTGTAGCGCCTATGAAAGTTAATTCAAACTAACAGCTGTTAGTTCGAATTAACTTTGTAGTGTGGACATACCCTTTCTCTTCAGCTGAGGGCCATGTTAGGGTACGGCTACACGCGGCACGGAGTAGGTAGTTCGAATTAAAGATCCTAATTCGAACTACCGTTACTCCTCATTCCACAAGGAGTAACGGTAGTTCGAATTAGGAGCTTTAATTCAAACTACATAGTCTGTGCCGTGTGTAGCCGCGGGCACGGAGTTCGGACTAAGAGGGATTTAAAAATGGCGGCGCCCGGGAACATGCAAACGAAGCCCGGGATATTTAAATCCTGGGCTTCATTTGCAACTCCGCTTGCCCTCATTACCCGACCTAGCTCGAATTAACGAGCTAGTGTAGACATACCCTTAGTGAGGATTTGTATTTGTTTTTTTGTTTTTTAGGTTGGACATTAGGAAAAACTTCCTGCCTGTCCGGGAGGTGAAACACTGGAATAAATTGCCAGGGAGGTTGTGGAATCTCCATCATTGGAGACATTAAAGAGCAGGTTGGACAGACACCTGTCAGGGATGGTCTAGACGGTGCTGGGTCCTGCCGGGAGGGCAGGGGGCTGGACTCAATGACCTCTCGAGGTCCCTGCCAGTTCTAGTGCTCTGTGACTCTTACTTGTATGCAGCCCCTGACTGATTTTTCTGTGGGTCAGAGGCTTCCAATCCAAAAAAGGTTCCCCAAACCTGGTTTAAATAGACACAGGGAGTGGAGGAGGCTTTAAGATTGGGCTGGCTTGCTCCCACCCACCTCCCAGGATTTACAGTAGGCCAGGAGTGGGGAAATACTGGTTTGTGGGCTGGCTCCCGTCTGCCAGAGTTAGCGTCTGGTGGGCCCCCATTAGAGATGTTAGCTTGCTTAATTGCCTGCTTCTCTGTCCCCTCCCCGAATTCCAGAGGGTGCCAGACCAGGGAGGTCCAACTCCTACCCAAGTCCCCTCCTTGCACCCTCCCTCCTAGCCAGACACCCTACCCCCATCCACTCCTGCTCTACCCCCCCTGGCCAGACACCCTACACCCACCCAGACCTCGCAACCATTCCCCCGTCTGATCCCTGCCACGATCCTGCACCCCATCCCTATCCCACTCATTGGCAGCCCTCTCACACACACTGAACCCCTTCTTTTTGTCCCCACCTTAGAACCTAAGGGGGTCCATAACATTCCTCAGAAAAGCAAATTTAGCCTATGGAAAGCCCTGAACCTCCCTGTCCCTTTCCCTCATCCCATGGAGCGCCAGAGGAGTGAGGTGTCTCAGTTGGGGGCCACTTCAGGGAGGGTTGAGGTTTTGGGGGGTGTTTTTTTGTTTCTCACTGTACGATCCCCATCTGATTTTTCTATGGGTCAGTGGCCCCTGATCCAAAAAACATTGCCTACCCCTGCCACAAATAAAGAAAACATTGAAACCTTTTGTATTGGACATAAATTAATATTTTACTTTATTTAAACTGAAGTTTGATAAAGTAACATGAGAAAGTTTAGGCTATGTCTAGACTCCATCCCTTTTCTCGAAAAAGGGTTGTCAATTAGACACTTCGAAATTGTAAATGAAGCCGGCATTTAAATTTCCTGCGTTTCATTTGCACAACGGCAGCCGTGGGTTTTTTTTCAAAAGGGGGCTTTTTGAAAGAAAAACCACTATTTAGATGGGGATCTTTAGAAAATAAAACCTTTTTTCGAAAGATTCTGAAAAGATCCTGAAAAAATGAGCTTGAGATTGGACCCTAGTGCTACGCTACAGTGTCCTGAGACCCTAGAACTGGGGTGGAGTTTTTCTGGGATACCAGAGCTATCCCGGAGAAACTCCATAGTCTAGACATAGCCCCACACTAGAACATCTGGTTTGGTGATGGCCTGTACACTTATCTCTGAACACACACATCCCACATTCACGCAGAGCGGGGCTGGTTTCTTTGTTACACAGAAGCAATGTGCCCATTCGCACAAGGATATCAAGTTACAATTTCAAGAAGAATCATCACATTCTTTCACTTATCATATATATAGTAGCCCAAAGTCTGAGAGTCTGTAACGCTGAAACGCTGGCTGTTCCCTCAGGGCGGCGCTGTTGCCTGAGTCACGTCCTTTGCCTCCCGCCGTGGCGCTCGGCTGACTGCTGCACGGCTCAGCCGGGCCGCTGTGGGGGTGCAAGCAGCCGTTTGGGCCCCGCACTCCCCATGCAGCATGGGTGCTTGCTCCCCCGCGGCAGCCTGGCTGAGCGGTGCAGAAGTCAGCCGAGCGCCACGGCGGGAGGCGAAGGGGGGCAGGGCCCGGCTGTGTACGTCACCTTCGCACCCCCCTTCACCTCCTGCCGGGCTGCCGCGGGGGTGCAAGCGGTGCAAGCAACCTTTTGGGCCCCACGCTCCCCAGTCAGCCGAGCACCACGGCAAGAGCGGGGCAGGGCGGTGACGTACACGGCCGGGCCGCCATGGGGGAACCCAAACTGCCGCTTGCTCCGCTTGCTCCCCCCCGGTGGCTCGGCTGAGCGGTGGCTCTGTGGTCCCCCGAGTGAGAGGCAGGAGGGGGAGAAGAGAAAGAGAGAGATCAAGAGAGAGAGGCAGGAGGCAGAGGAGAGCTGGGCGGGGGGAGGCCATAGAAAGAGGAGAGAGAGCGAGACAGAGAGAGACACGGAGCGAGAGACCGGAGGCTCAGGAGAGAAGACCGACGTGGAGGAGAGACCTGAAAATCCCCTCTTATGACGGGCTAATTGGCTAGTTTCATAATGTTTGTGGTAGACCACAAGGGTCTAATTCCTGCCTAGACCACAGATTCAGATACAAGCAATCTCCCTGAGGCGTTTCTACCTTCCGGCTAATCAAAAGGGTGGCTGGCAGGACATGAAACACAATCATAAGACACATTAATACATTTAATATTTAAGCCATTATCCTTCATCATAACTCATCATAACCCAAAATAGGACTGTTCTATTACATTATCTAGTACGTTCAAATACGTCCTTAGAAAAAAACAACAAATGGTCTGGTAGCACTTTAAAAACTAACAGAACATGTCAGTGGGATCATGAGCTTTCGTGGGCACAGCCCACTTCTGCAGATGACCGGAGTGATGAGTTTGGGATATGAAAACTGGAAATAAATAGCAGAGGGGAAGGGGAGGGGGGAGAGAAAGAAAAAGGGAGGAGGTGGAAGTCAGAGCATCATTACCTGGAGAATGGGCACTTAAACCTAAGCAGATAAAAAACTAAGTCACTCTCAGAGGCCTTAGGAGAAAAATTTATTCTTGCTTACAGACAACCCCCAACCTGAAACGCATTCTTTCTGATAACCATGCCACACAACCACATCATAAGCCTCCAGGAACCCAGCCCTGCAACCAAAAAAGATGCCAACTCTGCCCACAAATCTACACTGATGAATTCATCGCTGGAGCAAACAACATAAGCCACAAAATCAAAAGGTCATTTGACTGCACATCCAGTAATCTGATCTATGCCATCAAATGCCAGCAGTGCCCCACTGCTATATATATTGGACAAACTGGACGGTCTCTGCGGGAAAGAATCAATGGACACAAATCGGATATACGTAAAGGGAACATACAGAAGCCTGTGGGTGAGCATTTCAGCCTGCCTAACCACAGTCTGACAGACCTGCAAGTAGCTGTCTTGTCATAAACCGGTTCCACAAGCCAGATTCACAGGAAGGCCCTGGAATCCCAGTTCATCCACAAATTCAATTCACATGCTAATAGATTCAGTTGTGATATGGGCTGGTGGGGACTCTCCCTACTTAATAACCACTGAAGGTGCTAACAGCTGTCTGAGTGGAATCCTTCCTGTCTTGGGAATCTATCCATTGACTTTGATTTTTATCTGCTTACGTTTAAGTACTCATTCTCCAGGTACTTAATGATGCTCTGTCTCCCACCTCCTCTCTTTTTCATTCTCTCCCCCCCTTCTCCTCTCCTATTTATTTCCAGTTTTCATATCCCAAACTCATCACTCCGGTCATCTGCAGAAGTGGGCTGTGCCCACGAAAGCTCATGATCCCATTGACATGTTTTGTTAGTCTATAAAGTGCTACCAAAAGTAACAGTGGTGCAGCGGGGAGGGGGGCGCTAAGGCAGCTGAGAGCGAGCTGGCTTTATAGCTCCAGCTGTAGAAGCTCCTACACTAAGCTCCCAGAGATCTCAGGTTCAAATCGGCCTGGTGGCAGTTACAGATACATTGTGACTATGTCTACACTGTGCTGGTTTTGCGCAAGAAACGTGCAAATAAGGCTAAGTGTGGAATATCATCGAGCTTAATTTGCAGGGCTCGACAAATCACTATACCTACTCGCCCATGGCGAGTAGATTTCTGCTGGTTGCCCCGTTCACTGGTGGTTCGCGCAGGCGCAGTGCCGGTCTGGTGCATGCACGGTGCAGGGCTGGCGGGTAGATTTCGCCATGGTTTGTCGAGCCCTGCTCATTTGCATAATTAATGAGTGGCTGCTTTTTGTGCAAGAGACTTTTGCGCAAAACCCCCTTCTTGAGCAGGAGCCATTCTTCCTGAAAATAAGTGGTGTAACGGCTCTGTGCAAGAGGGGCTTTTTTGCACAAGAAGGAGCAGTGTAGACAGCTCCTTCTTGCACAAAAGCCCGTGCCACAAAATGGCGGCTCATTAGGTATGCAAATGAGGCACAGCGATATTGATCCCTGCGCCTCATTTGCATATCTTATTGTGAAACAATGCGCAGTGTAGACATAGCCTATGAGAAAACTCCAGTCAGTAGGAAAAGGCAGTTGTTAGTAATGGGAGATTCGATCATTAGAAATGTAGATAGCTGGGTTTGCGATGACCGGGAGAACCGTATGGTGACTTGCCTGCCTGGTGCGAAAGTTGCAGATCTCTCGCAGCATCTAGATAGACTTATGTGTAGTGCAGGGAGGAGCCGGTGGTCGTGGTACATGTAGATACCAATGACGTAGGGAAGGGTAGGAGAGATGTCCTGGAGACCAAATTTAGGCTTCTAGGAAAGAGACTGAAATCCAGGACCTGTATGGTGGCATTCTTGGAAATGCTTCCAGTTCCATGCGCAGGGCCAGGTAGGCAGGCAGAGCTTCAGTGTCTCAATGCGTGGATGAGACGATGGTGTAGGGAGGAGGGGCTTAGCTTTATAGGAACTGGGGAAACTTTTGGGATAGGGGCAGCCTAGACAGGAAGGATGGGCTCCACCTAAACCAGAGTGGATCCAGGCTGATGGCACTGAACATTAAAAAGGTCACAGAGTAGTTTTTAAACTAAGAGATGGGGGAAAGCCGATCGGTGCAGAGGAGCATGTGGATCGGACAAAGATGTGTCTTGGAGGAGAGTCTATTGATGGAGATTCTCTAGGTTTTAGTCAGGAGGAGAGGATGGACGAGGATAAAGTCTGGGCCAGATCAGATGAAAAACATTCACATAAAGAATCTGACCCATCAGAAAAGGGCAGACAAATGAACAGTGACAAGTTTTTAAAGTGTTTATACACAAATGCTAGAAGTCTAAAACATAAGATGGGTGAACTAGAGTGCCTCGTGTTAAAAGAGGATACTGATATAATAAGCATCACAGAAACCTGGTGGAGTGAGGACAATCAATGGGACACAATCATTCTGGGGTACAAAATATAACAGAAGGACAGAACAGATCGTGCGGGTGGGGGAGTAGCACTATATGTGAAAGAAAATGTAGAATCAAATGAAGTAAAAATCTTGAATGAATCAACATGTTCCATAGAATTGCAATGGATAGTAATTCCCTGCTCTCATAAGAATATAACAGTAGGGATCTATTATCGACCACCTGACCAGGACAGTGATAGTGACTATGAAATGCGAAGGGAGATTAGAGAGGCTATCAAAATAAAGAACTCAATAATAGCGGGGGATTTCAACTATCCCCATATTGATTGGGTACATGTCACCTCAGGATGAGATGCAGAGACACAATTTCTTGATACCTTGAACGACTGATTCTTGGAGCAGCTGGTTCAGGATCCCACAAGGGGAGAGGCAATTCCTGATCTAGTCCTGAGTGGCGCGCAGGATCTGGTCCACGAGGTAACTGTAACAGGACCACTTGGAAATAGTGACCATAATATAATAACATTTAACATTCCTGTGGTGGGAAGAACACCTCAGCAGCCCAACACTGTGGCATTTAATTTCAAAAAGGGGAACTATGCAAAAATGAGGAGGTTAGTGCAATAGAAATTAAAACGTACAGTGACTGAAGTAAAATCCCTGCAAGCTGCATGGACACTTTTCAAAGACCCCATAATAGAGGCCCAACTTCAATGTATACCCCAAATTAAAAAACATATTAAAAAACTACCAAATTAAAAAACTACTAAAAAAGAGCCACCATGGCTTAAGACCCATGTAAAAGAAGCAGTGAGAGATAAAAAGACATCTGTTAAAAAGTGGAAGTCAAATCCTAGTGAGGAAAATAGAAAGGAGCATAAACACTGCCAAATTAAGTGTAAAAATGTAATAAGAAAAGCCAAAAAGGAGTTTGAAGAACAGCTAGCCAAAAACTCTAAAGGTAATAAGAAAATGTTTTTTAAGTACATCAGAAGCAGGAAAGCTGCTAAACAACCAGTGGGGCCTCTGGACGATCGAGATGCCAAAGGAGCACTTAAAGACAATAAAGTCAGTGCGGAGAAACTAAATGAATTCTTTGCTTCAGTCTTCACGGCTGAGGATGTTAGGGAGATTCCCAAATCTGACCCGTCCTTTGTAGGTGACAAATCTGAGGACTTGTCACAGATTGAAGTGTCATTAGAGGAGGTTTTGGAATTAATTGATAAACTTAACAGTAACAAGTCACCGGGACCAGATGGCATTCACCCAAGAGTTCTGAAAGAATTCAAATGTGAAATTGCGGAACTATTAACTGTGGATGGTAACCTGTCCTTTAAATCAGCTTCTATACCCAATGACTGGAAGATAGCTAACGTAATGCCAATTTTTAAAAAGGGCAAATTAGTTGAAACAATAGTAAAGAATAAAATTGTCAGACACGTAGAAGAACATAATTTGTTGGGTAAAAGTCAACGTGGTTTCTGTAAAGGGAAATCATGTCTTACTAATCTATTAGGGTATGTCTACACTACAGTGCTATTTCGAATTAACTTAATTCGAAATAGTTAATTCTAATTAAGCTAATTTGAAATAACGCATCTACACACAAAAACTATTTCGACATAGCGTTTTGCTATTTCCAAATAGCACGTCCACACTGAGTGGACCCTGAACCGAAGTTAAGGCTGGCCGGAACCAGTGCCAGCAGGGCATCAGCTTAGGACTTGAGTGTGTGGGGCTGCTGCCTGAGGCTAACTGAGCTCCGTGCTTAAAGGGACCCGACCCCCACCCCGGACAGACAGTTCTCAGGGTTCCCCGCTTGCTTGTCTACCTCGATGAGGGACAGCAAAGCAGTCCTGACTTGGAGTGCCCTGAGTGCACTGAATTTCGAATTAACTTTAATAGCGTCTACACATACAAACCGCTATTTCGAAATAAATTCGAAATAGTGGAGCCCTTATTTCGATTTTGTTAAACCTCATTCTACGAGGAATAACACCAAATTCGAAATAGCTAATTCGAAATAAGTGCTGTGTAGACACTTAATTCGAAATAGGGGGCGTCCAGCCCTTCCCAGAGAGCCCTGGTGGCCACTCTGGGCCAAACCAGGAAAACTCCTCTCCTCTCCCCCAGCCCTGGGGCCCTTAAAGGGGTAGACTCTGGCCACTGGGCACGTGCAAGAGCCAGGCCTGCCAGTGGCCACACGATGGCAGCCAGTGGCAGCCAGCCGTCCCCCGCCCAGTCCCCCAGCACCCAGGGCCCAGCCAGGTGCCGTAGATGGCGCGCACCCTCATGGACTAGTGCGGAGATCATGGACCTCACTGAGGTTTGGGGGGAGGCACCCAACGTTCATGATCTCCGCAGTAGGTGAAGGAACGCGGCCGTCTACGGCCATATAGCGGCCACCATGGCCAAGAAAGGCCACAGGCGTACCCAAGAGCAGATGTGCCTGAAGGTGAAGGAGCTGCGGCAGGCATACGCCAGGGCCACCAGGGGCGGCGCCGCAGCAGGGGCTGACACCTGCCCCTACTTCCCCGCCCTCGACCAAATCCTGGGGGGCAGGGCGGTCCGCACCAGCCCAGGAGGCAGCGAGCGAGGAGCTGAGGGCCCTGACCCGGGCACACCAGAGGGGCCACCGCCAGCTGTCCCGGCACCAGAGTCGGCAGGGTCGTCCGGGGAGGCCATACCGGGTAAGTGCCAGCACTATCCCCTACCCGGGGGGAGGCGGAGAGGGAGACCAGGGACCGCGCACGTGGGCCATGCCTCCCACGGATCACACAGCCACCTGTGCATGTGCAAGCATGTGCCGTGCCACCCTTGGGCAGGTGGCTCCAGCTGTGTGACACCCAGGGGCCGTGGCCCAATAGGCACACGTGTGTGTGAAGAGACCTGACATGCTCCTGACCCCGGGGCGGGACCCAGCAGGACGCCCTCCCTTCACACGCCCCCTCTGCACAGAGGCAGGGGACATCCTGGGAACAGAGGGAGGTTGTGGAATCTCCATCATTGGAGATTCTTAAGAATCGGGAATGGTGTACATAATGCTTAGTCCTGCCTCATTGTAGGTGCCTGGACTAGGAGACTTATTAATGTCCCTTTCTATGACTGAGCATGATAAAAAGTGTATGGATCTGTAGGAACAATTAGGTACAACCCTGCGTTCTGCCTTCCCCCCGCCCCGACAATGGACAGTAAGGGAAACTTACTCCATTTCGCTTATCAAGGGGAAAGTTCAGAGTTGACTTCATCACGGTCTATGCGTATCTACAGGGGGAAGACATTTCCGATCAAAGAGACCATTTCAGTGCGGCAGAAACGGGAAGTAGAAGATCCAATGGCTGGATGGGCAGAATAGAATTAAGGCATTTTTTAACCGTGAGGGTAATTAACCATGCAAACAGCTTTCCAAGAACTGCCATGGATTCTCAGTTACTTGGGGTCTCAAACTGAGGCTAGGTCTACACTGCAAACTTCTTGCCAAGAAGCTTTTTGCAGAAGAGATCTTCCGCAAAACCCTCCCGCGCAAGAGAGCGTCCATACTGCAAAGTGCCATCATGGATGCTCTCTCACAAGAAAGCACTGATTGCCATTAACAGAATGGCCACCAGGGCACCTGGGCTTCTTTTGATTAGCTGTTTTTGCACAAAAAAATCCTGTTTCCTGTTCACACACACACCTTTTTGCGCAATAACTCTTGCGCAAAAAGGTGTTATTCCTCATAGAAAGAGGAATATCTATACCCCCAAAACCCTCTGTTCTGTCGATTAACTGTACATGTTCTTGCCCAAAAACGCGATTGTAGTGTGGACGCTTCGTGAGTTTTTGCGCAAAAACTGAGGGTTTTCCACAAAAACTCTGCAGTGTAGACATAGCCTGAGGCTGGTTGGTTTCATCTGGATGCACGAATCTTTGGGTGACATTCTCTGGCCTGCAAAATGCAGGCGCCCAGACAACACAGAATCATAGAATCCTAGAACACTAGGACTGAAAGGGACCTTGAGGGGTCATCGAGTCCAGCCCCCTGCCCTCACGGCAGGACCAAGCACTGTCTGGACCATCCCTGATAGACATTTATCTAACCTGCTCTTAAATATCTCCAGAGAAGGTGTGACGTAGTGTGGGTACCTTGCTGGTTGCTATGCTGGGCGGTGGGCTGTGAGTGACCCCCCCACCCCCCCCCGACGGCTGTTTGTACAAAGCACGGCCCAGCAAGACAGGGGATGAGTCATTATGCAAGGGTCTCTCAACTGGTCCGACCAGTTACTTCCCAGGGAGAGAAACAAAGGAAGGGGGCGAGGCCAGGCCTGGCAAGGGGCACAGGGCTAGAAGAGAGGGGCAGTTTCTGTCTGGGATCATGGAGGAGACGGCCTAGGGAAAGGGGCTGGAATTTAGGCACCCAGTCTCCCCCATCTCAAGGGGGGCTGAGGCATCCTAGGCCCGGTTCCTGTAACCAGATGACATCTGTGCTGTGCTATATCCTGGAGAAGCAATAAACTCCCTCTATTCTACTGGCTGGTGGAGTCTGTCCGTGCCATTACGGGGGTGCAGGAGTCGGGGGACCCCAACGCGCCGCCACAGATGGGGATTCCACAACCTCCCTGGGCAACTTATTCCAGTGTTTCACCACCCTGACAGTTAGGAACTTTTTCCTGATGTCCAACCTAAACCTCCCTTGCTGCAGTTTAAGCCCATTGCTTCTTGTTCTATCCTCAGCAGCCAAGATGAACAAGTTTTCTCCCTCCTCCTTATGACACCCTTTTAGATACCAGAAAACGGCTATCATGTCCCCCCTCAATCTTCTCTTTTCTAAACTAAAAAAACCCAATTCTTTCAGCCTTCCCTCACAGGCCATGTTTTCTAGACCTTTATTCATTCTTGTTTGCTCTTTTCTGGACCCTCTCCAATTTCTCCACATCTTTCTTGAAATGTGGTGCCCAGAACTGGACCCAGTACTCCAACTGAAGTCTAACCAGTGCAGAGTAGAGCGGAAGAATGACTTCTTGTGTCTTGCTCACAACACACCTATTAATGCATCCCAGAATCATGTTTGCTTTTTTTGCAACAGCATCACACTGCTGACTCATATTCAGCTTGTGGTCCACATGATCACAGTGGTTCTTCCTGGCTTTGATATCCACGAATCTGTGACCTAATACGACACTGGTGTCCCTAACATCAGTTGTCCCATGAAAACGCACTGAAGGTCAATTTGGTCCAGGGCATAGATCCCTGGAATGATACAGTGACCAGCGGCATGGTCCTCAGGAGGGCATGTCCCATGTTCCCCAATTCTAAAATGCAACCCCTCACTTTATGATGAAGGGAGGAACAGAAAGACTTTCAAAGGCATGGAAAGCGATGTAGGATTGGTGCTCTAATCTCATTTTTTGCCTTGGAAATTCGTCCCAAAAAAGTTCTTTGGAAAGGATAAGTGTTGTTTGTACAACCAAGCAAACAGCTGTTGTCTGCGTGGCTGCTAGTGACCCTGGCAACCTTTACTTGCCCTGTGAACCGTCCATCACAGGTAGTTGTCTGTGTCACTGGCCAGAGTTGGCTGCACCTTCGACCTCTCTCAGTGCAGGGGATGGACTTGATGACCTCCTGAGGTCTCTACCAGCCCTAGGATTCTGTGCACTTCTCTGGGGTGAAGACCCAAATTATCCCAGTCTTTGGACTCCGGCCCCAGGTTGCGTCACTGATATACCAGCAGGCTCCACAAGATGGAAATGTTCTGGCAAAATCTCCCACGGGGAGCAGTGCCCGAGGTGGGCACAGTGACTGAATCAGCCCTTTAGAAACTAAGTATCATTGACTCTCAACAGGAGGAATCAAAGCATAGCACGACAAAGGGGGGTTGTTTCCAAAGCAAACAGCTGGTATTCAGCTTTCTTACCAGAAGCCGTGGACGGCTGGTTTTATCCAGGCACCTCACTTCTGCTTCCGGGTGAAGCAGACTCTGTATCGGCAGCCTCCACCTCCGTCTCCCCACAGCTCCAGTCTAGCAGCTCGGATTTCCAGCTCCTCTCAAACTCTGCGTTTCACTGTCTTACTGTCGGTCCTGCTGTCCGCAGTCAGCACAATGGGGTGATAAAACTTCCAAGGCACCGAAAACAGCACTGCCCTCAGAGTGCCAAGAAACGTGGCTATCCGATGTGGTCTGGAACCCTCCAGCAAGCCACTTGCTCAACAAACAGACAATGTAGCGTCCGTAGGGTTTCCCCCACGTCTCTCCTTGTGTTTGCCAGATGTGCACTCAAACATCGGTTATCAACTTCCTATGCCTCTTACATGGTGTTTCCAGCTAGTTATAGGCTTTTTCCCCATTCATGAACAATGACCTCAGTGCTATTGTTTTCTTCCTGACCCATCTGTGGACTGTTTTGATTCCCTCAGTGAAGAGACATAACAATTCCCTCAGCTACCATGTGGAAATATCTGTTGCATAAGCAAAATTGACTTGTGAACCTCAAGTGGGTTATTAATGAGGTAAGTTTTAATGATACAAAGACACATGAGAAAGATGCCAGTTTGCTTGCTTTCTTCTTTCTTTCTTTCTTTCTTTCAACAGTCAATGAATGTACAAAAAGGTTTAAATGATTTACAAATTGTATATACTTCAGGTATGACGGACCAACACCATTCAACCCCGACATTTGCTCAGACCTAATGGCATTAGGAGGAGCGTTGCCAGAAGATCCAAAGAAGTGATTATTCCCCTTTATTCGGCACTGGGGAGGCCACATCTGGAGTATTGTGTCCAGTTCTGGCCCCCCCACTACAGGAAGGATGTGGGTGCATTGGAGAGGGTCCAGCGGAGGGCGACCAAAATGATTCGGGGGCTGGAGCACAGGACCTACGAGGAAAGGCTGAGAGATTTGGGCTTATTTAGTCTGCAGAAGAGAAGAGTGAGGGGGGATTTGATAGCAGCCCTCAACTTCCTGCAGGGGGGTTCCAAAGAGGCTGGAGAGAGGCTGTTCTCAGTGGGGGCAGATGGAAGAACAAGGAGCAATGGGCTCAAGTTACAGTGGGGGAGGTCTAGGTTGGATATTAGGAAAAACTATTTCCCTAGGAGGGTGGGAAGCGCTGGGATGGGTTCCCTAGGGAGGGGGGGGAATCTCCATCCCTAGAGGTGTTTCAGTCCTGGCTTGACCAAGCCCTGGCTGGGATGATTGAGTTGAGATTGGTCCTGCTCTGTGCAGGGGGTTGAATTCAATGACTCCTGGGGTCTCTGCCAGCCCTGGGATTCTAGGATTCTAAGAAGACCCTGATACAAGTTTCTGGTCCTGCTTTGGGCAGGGGGCTGGACTCGATGACACACTTTCATTCTTACAAAACCCTTTACCGGAGGATCCTTGTAACTCACAAGCACCAATGTCTCTGTGGCGGTGTCACACCCCGCGTAGCTGGAGAACAACCTGGGTTACAGTTATTGACCAAAGCTGAGCCCTCTTTCTCTCCCGTGTCCATCTCTCTCCACAGCAGCTTGAGTATTTCGCTGCCCCGTAGCAACTGCCCCAGGGTTCCTCCCTGTTTGTTGCCACTCCCACAGACTTCCAACCCTCGTGCTTTCCTCGAGTAACAGCGCCACTGAAAGGCCTTGTGGTGTAAAACAGCAAGTCTGTGTGAGCAAGGGGATCCAAAACGGAGTGCAGTCCTTTGTACTCTTGCTTACTGGGCAGCCCTCCAAAGGTGGTGGAGCAAGGCTGGGCTATTGCTAGCGATGAGGCTCATGGGGTGAAAAATGACGGGGCATTCTAGTTTATTTATTGAATATTCATCATGCGGAAGGAAGGGGGTTGCCAAGGGTTATTGTCACACACGGCACAAAAAATAATTTGGAAAATAACAAGCAATAAAAAACCTCAGCATTGTAAATAGCAGTCCAGAGTCTAATCTCCCTGTGAATCATAGAATCCTAGAGCTGGCAGAGACCTCAGGAGTCAGCGATTCCAGCCCCCTGCCCAAAGCAGGACCAACCCCAACTCAATCATCCCAGCCAGGGCTTGGTCAAGCCAGGACTTAAACACCTCTGGGGATGGAGGAACATCATCAACTGTAGTGAAGTTACTCCACATCTACCCAGGGTGTAAATGACATTGTTAGATGCCTCACAGCTCACCACAAAACTCCTTTCTTATTTCCTTTCCTTCCGTAAACTAGGAGAAACCACAGAGAGATCTTGCAGACACACATAAGTGCCAGGCAGCTGCAATGTTAACATTTTGCACAGCGTCAATGTCTGCGTGAAAGGGATGTAGGGTGACCAGATAGCAAGCGTGAAGGAGCTGAACTCTTTTTTCAGGTGTGGGGTGAGGGTACATTTGAAGAAAAAGCCCTTCATATCTGAATGGTCTCGGCAGTATCATGATGTGTTGTCAACTAAGGAGGCTGGTGCATGAACATTGACGAACCAACATGTGTGTGTAAGTGTCTTACAAATTCTATCTATGTTTCGTAACTTTTGCATATGAATTTATCTATAAAATAACGAGTAGTTCTGTGGCACCTTAGAGACTAACAAATTCATGTATGTAGAGATATAGTATCATGAGCTTTCTTGGGCAAAACCCACTTCTTCAAGTGGGATGACCTTGAGATGATCCATCTATGTTACCATTAACTACTATTGATCTATTTATTCATCTAATAATCATCATGTACTATCTATCCCCACACACCCCCTCTATCTATCTATCTATCCACACACCCCTCTATCTATCTATCTATCTATCCCCACACACACCCTCTATCTATCTATCTATCTATCCCCAAGTTTTCTGTCTTTCTTGAACAAAAAGAGACGTGGTTTTAAAATTATTTGGGGGCAGGAGAGGACACAATTTGCTTGATTTCCTTCAGAATCTTCTCCCGGTTGTTGGATACGTTCTTCTTTGCTTTGGTGAGGAGTTTTTCGGTATCTTCCTTTGAGTAGAACGTATGTATGGTGGCAAACTTGTCTCTGCACTGCTGTATCTCGTTTGCTCCTAAAAGAGGTGGGGAAGTACAGAAGAGAGGAGAACAGCGGTTTTGTTTATACACTTCTCCAGCACCCAACAGCACAGAACCACGCACCCAAAGAGGCGGGGGAGCAACATGGGCAACTCCTGATGTTTTCATAGAATCACAGAAATGTGGGGCTGAAAAGGAGCTTGGGAGACATCTCTTCCAGTGTCCTGTGCTGAGGCAGGACCAACTGAATCTAGACCAACCCTGAAGCGTGGTTGTCCAACCTGTTCCTAAACCATCTCTTGGGGATTCCTCTACATCCCTTGGAAGGCATTCCACAGCAAAACTACCTGTGATGTTAAAAAGGTTTTCCTAGTTCCACCCCCTCCCCCCAAAAAAACATGTGACTGGAGAACTAGTGACATTATCATTGTCTCTCTATGTATTTTAGAGATTGTATATTTTTCCGTCTGTCTGTGAGTCCATCCAGCTGTCTGTGAGTCTGTGTGTTCAGGAATTCCTCCTAAATTATAAGTTAGGACCCGCAAATTTGGTAGGCAGCTTCCTCTCATCCTAACGTACAGCAAGGTCAGGGTTGGGTTGTGCTAGGACAATGGGAAGTGCCTAGAATGGGATTGTTTTCCCTAACACAGAAAGGGAGGGGCCTGAGAGCAGTGACAGGTTTTGACCACAGAGGGCAGGAGCACAGGGGACAGCTACACTGCAGAGTGACCACAGGGCAGCGGCTGCACCAGGCAGTGAGTGGCCAGCTGGGATCGGTGCTCTCCATGCTGCAGGCCACCAGCCTGGGTAAGTGGCTGCCTGCCCCCAAATCTCTCCCCCAGCTTCTGGCCACAGTGCCAGAAAGGGGGGGCCACTGGCCAACAGCCCCTTCAAGCAGCAGTCCTTCCCCTCCCCCCACGAGCTGTTGACTGGAGGGGGCGGCCAGCCCAGCCCCGCCATGAGGAGTCACCTAGGGGGACCAGCCAGCCCAGTCCAGCACCTTCCACTAGCAAAGAACTACCAAGGTAGCACAGTCCTGGTCTCCGGCAGGAGCTGCCATTGGAGTGGCACCACCCTCAGTGCCACGGGCAGCCCTGGTAAGCCTCCCCCGTGACCTCTGAGCCCCATGACCTGAGATCTCCCTTCCCCATCCTGGATCTTGCCCTCAGCCTTCCCCCCACTTCCCACCCCCTGCCCTGACTCCTGCACCCCCACCCTTTGTCCTGAGCCCCCCATACCTTCAAGACACCTGCCCTGACTCCTGCCCTGAGCCCACCCACCCTGCCTTGATTCCTGAACCCCCACAGCCCTAGCCCCCCACCCTAAAGCACCCAGCAACGCCGGGAAATCTTCCAGCATTTGTCAGAACACAGGCCCGGGGCCGATCCTGCTGGCCTCTGCTCAGCACATCCTCCTGCAGCCAGGGGAGGCAGAGGACTGTCTCCCTTCCCCAGCTCACACCTCTGGAAGTCTGGGATGGGACAGCAGAGTCTGGTGGCCCCACTGAGCAGGGATTTTGTGATGCCCAGAGCGATTCTGTCATGGCGGTGGCTAACCCAGCAATGAGCCACCTAAGTCCCGTGGGGAATCCAGCCCACAGAGTTGCAGAAGAACATGAGCACGACTCACTTACCGGGACAGTTTTCCGTGTTAAAGAGCGGGAAGTGCATGACGGTGGGACCTGCCTTTCCATTGAAGACGTAGCAACCGGAGGGCTTGTCTCGGTCTTTCTTGTCAATCTTCTGGGCATCTACCAGGGGAAATGGAATCCTATTTGCCTGACAATACTCGGACGCGCTCGTGATGGTCTGGGGAGGAGGGAAAAGAGATTGTAAAATAAATCGTCAGCATTTCCACTCGCACCGTATGATCTCGCTAATGTGGCCAGGCTAGAGCGTTGGAAGTGCACCTAACCTGAGAGACACAAGCATTCCAAGGAGCCTCTATGGAACTGACTGACAGGACCTCCCCTGGAGACCAGGTACGACCTGATTGCCACAACCGTGCAGCCAGAATTGTTGTGTAACAGCACTTATACTATGGCTGCGGGATTCAAAACCTCCTGGGCTATTGTCACAAGGAGGAGGGAGAAAAATTGTTCCCCTTGGTCTCTGAGGACAGGACAAGAAGCAATGGGCTTAAACTGCAGCAAGGGAGGTTTTGGACACGAGGAAAAACTTCCTACCTGTCCAGGTAGTGAAACACTGGAATAAATTGCCTGGGGAGGTTGTGGAGATACTGAAGAGCAGGTTGAACAGACACCTGTCAGGGATGGTCTAGACGGTGCTTGGTCCTGCCGTGAGGGCAGGGGACGGGACTCAATGACCTCTTGAGATCCCTTCCAGCTCTAGTGTTCTAGGATTCTACAATTCTATGGTTTGTGCCCTGCTCTATCCCAGTTCAGGCTTTGGGCGACATCACATAAATTATAGACGTTACCTCGAAGGGATCCCCCGAGCTGAAGTCGAAGGAGAGGATCAGTTTCACGTTCCTCGCTGGGCGCAGCACCAGGGGGTAGGCGGAATTGTTAGCAAGGCCGGCGTCGATCAAGTAGATTAATTCTTCGTTGGTCAAGCCAGTGGTTTGGGCGTCATCTGCGAAAAATGCATTCAGGTCTTGTTTTCAGGTGAAGATTAAACTCCTCATGGGATTTCCTAAGGCCTTGTCAGGAATAAGGACCAGCAACTAGCCTGCTTCTGTGCTAGCTTAACAGTCTAAGGCCTTGTCTACGCTGGCATGTTTGTCACCAAA
This sequence comes from Pelochelys cantorii, assembly GCA_032595735.1. Taxonomy (NCBI): domain Eukaryota; kingdom Metazoa; phylum Chordata; order Testudines; family Trionychidae; genus Pelochelys; species Pelochelys cantorii. Next base: position 11,722,537 of record CM064351.1, on the reverse strand, counting down.
AACTGCCTTTTGCTGAGAAAACAGTGAGAGCGTTTACACGGCCACGAGACTTTTGTCGGGAAAAACACCCAGTTTTGCAACAAAAAACTTCCACCCCTGTGAAAGACTTTTGTCTCCCTCCCTTTATCATCGGCAAAGAGTGAGCGTGGACTCTGCTATTTGTTTTGTCGCGAGAACTGGCTTCCGCCAGTATCCCACAGTGCTTGCTGTGATGGCTCTGCTCAGTGTTCTGTGATCTCTGCTGCCCTGCAGGCCTGCACCCCTCCCCTTTCAAAGCTCCAGGAAGTGTCTGACAGCTGAGTGAGTAGCTCCCTTTCAGGAGCAAGCAAAGAGCAAATCACTGGAGTGCTCCTGTTGTGCCCAGCTAGGAACCGAGTGGCAGGCCGGCTGCTGCCGCCAGGGGAGGGCTGGAGAGACGGCCGTGCTGCTTTGATGTTCCTAGCATGGAGAGCTCCCAGAGCCACCAGGGAATCCCAAGACATGCAGGGATCAGCTCGGCCTTCCCATCATGCTGCCCTGTGGGATTCTTATCCACAATGCTTTGCTCTATCTTTCACCAGGGGAGCTAGCCACATGGCCAGGAAATGCAGACAATGGGAGGCAGAAAAACCAGTTTGACCAGTTTTCACTTTTGCCTGTGGACAGCATCTTTGTCTCCAAACGTTCTCCTTGTAGATACAGCCTAAGATCCGCAGCCTGGCAGTCATCCTGCCCTGCTCCAGGTCACCGGCTCTGATTCCTGGACTCTGATTCTGCTTTCAACCCTCAACACCGGCCCCGGGCTTTTCACACCAGCTCAGACTAGGCATGACTCCTGCTCCAACCACTAGGTTTTCAGGTTGCCAGATGGTTTAATAAAAAATACTGAACACCCCCCAAAAAAAACACGCCAGGAAAAAAATTCTGTTGAGCAAAAAAAAAAAAAAAGCCACTGTACCTTTAAATTCCCGTGCTCTTCGCTCCCCCCACCCTTGCCAGATGCAGCAGGGGAAAAATGTCCCCACCAGCCTTCCGTCCGAGGAAAACAGAAAATACCCAACTTTTTACATGTCCGGTGTTTTCTGGGTTTTTTAGCAGACGGAAGGTGCAATTACTGAACGGTCCGGGCGAAAACCGGATACCTGGCAACCCTACGCAGGCATGGCTGCCCCATCCTGGTCACTGACAGGCCCCTCATTCCAAGCGAAATGAGTGGAATTTAGGCACCAAACCTGCTTGGATGCAGCGCCTAAATACCTTTAACAATCTGGGCCTAGATGTCTAACTCCCATTAACTCTACATGTCTACTGATATTTTTAGGCACCAGAACCGTGCCCGGAGGTTCCTTGAAAACCCTCTGCTCCAAAACTGAGAAATTAGCCTCCAAACTGGCTCAGCGGCTTCTGGGCATCGTCCATAAAAAGGGATTCAAACCAGGGGTTGGTCAGTTTCCATCCTCGCAGAACCTGGCTGCCTTATTCGGAAGATGTGACCCAGGGCAAATTCTGACTCATACTGACGCCCAGCGTTGACCCTGGCTCCCAGCTGCCAATTGCCTGTCCACATAAACCCCCCCACGTTCCTTTCAGTTTCCACGTGGAGTCCCTTTTATTTATATCTCAGAAACACTCAGAAAGGCAACGGGAGCTGGTCAAAAAAGAAAAATATCTGCTCCACCACCAAAAAAATGAGTCGAGATTTCAAAGTTGTTTCAATTGCACCGTTCATTTCCTGTTTCTCGTGAGCGAGATTTCACTGCAAGAATTTGCTAGAAAATCATGATAGGGTTTTGTTTTCGTTTTTGGTTTTGGGGTTGTTGTTTTTTTGTGAAAACGTTGATTTTAGAAAACGATCTTTCCCCACTCAAACTATTATTTTTGACAAACATGGACCTAGGCTCTCCTGCCTTAAAGAGGATAGGGGAGGCTTTGAAATTTCATTCTAATAAAACCAAGCAAATAACATTTCCACCCCAGCTCCCCAGCTCTCAAGAGAATGCAAAACAAACAAAACCAAATATTCAGAAAAGTTCGTTGGCACCAAAAGCAGAAATTCTCTTTTTACCGCCCTTCTCTTCTCTCTCTGGAGCGCAGGAACATTCAGACGTCTGTGATTCCTGCTGTAGCCCTCACCCACCTTGCTCTGTGACCTAGACACTATCGGTTTGTGGTTTGGCACCTCAGTTCACCTTCAGTGACATGGAAATAAAAACATTTCCCGGCCTTGCCGGCTGTTCATAGCTGTCAACAGGTACTTGGGTCGTATGGCCACAGAAATGGGACAATAGGTAGGTTACGAGAGACAGAATTTGTGAGACGTTTCATGATGTTATCTTCACAGAGCTTTCGGGGCTACAAGAATGCTGCCCCTCCCCCATGCTTTCCCTAGAGCTCTCCCTCCGCACCCCACTGTCTGCTGCCCGGAGTGATGGTGCCACGGGAGTAGGGCCATGTGTGGAAAGGGCCAGTCCAATGCGGGTTGCTCACCGCTTCTGTAGAGGAAGTTGTGGGTGCTGCCCCACGTCCAGTGGGAGAGGCAGCGTGCGATTTTCCACAAGAGATTTGCCACGCTCCGTATGAATCCTGGGAAGGCAAGAGCAAGGGGAAGGAGAATCGAAGGGGAGCATCAATTCAAACAAAAAGCTGGGAGGAATCTGTGGACTCATTCGGCCTTTCCCCCCGTGGACGCTCGTCGGTGGGTGGGGCAGAGACGGGGGTTTGTGGATCCAAAGGCCCCTGGGTAGCTTAGTGCCCCTGGCAGAGTAACCGCTATGAACCCAGCACTTCAGGATGGAGCCCCCCCCCCCCCACCAACAAGAGGCGTTTCTTTGCGTTCCCATGGCTATGGGATGGGGAGGGGGGTTGAGGAAAGAGCAGCATTCGGGAGAGGGGCTCGCTGGGTGAGCAGTGACCGGACAGGGCCGAAAACTGCTTGGGGTCAGGGGGAACTCGTGGAGAGAGGGTCTTTTCCCAGAGAAACTGGACATTTAAATTCCCTTCCTCAGGAAACACAATTGCCTCTGCCCAGCTGCAGCCCCATGGGGGGAAGTGAGGTGGGCCAGAACAAACGGTGATGGGCTTTTTCAGCTTAGAAAAGAGAATTCTAGAACCACAGGTTTGGAAGAGACCTCAGGAATCCTCGAATCCAACCCCTGCTCAAAGCAGGACCAACCCCAACTCAATTATCCCAGCCAGGGCTAGGTCAAGCCAGGACTTAAACACCTCTAGGGATGGAGATTCCACCCCCTCTCTAGGGAACCCAGCCCAGGGCTTCCCCACCCACCTAGGGAAATCGTTTTTCTTAGGGGATATAATAGAGGTCTGTAAAATCATGACATGTATGGAGAAAATGAATAAGGAAAAGTGATTTACTTGTTGCCATAACATAAGAACTAGGGGTCACCAAAAGAAATGAATAGGTAGCAGGTTTAAAACAAACAGAAGGAAGGTATTTTTCAAGCAGTGCATAGTCAACCTGTGGAACTCCTTGCTAGAATAAATTGCCGAGGGCGGCTGTGGAAGTTCCATAACTGGAGATATTCAAGAGCAGGTTAGACAAACATCTGTCAGGGATGATCTAGACCCGTGTGTCTGAAAGCGTTCCATGGAATCACGTTGCGAAAACACATTAACTGGCCGCCCCAGTTTGTTTATTTACCAGTTCCACGGCCACAAAGCCTTGTGGCTGCCATTGGCTGCAAAGAATGAAACGGTGCCAATAGCAGCCGCGAGGCTCTGTGGCCACAGCGCCGGTAAATAAACAAACCGGGGTGGCCAGTTAATGTGTTTCTCGAAGTGATTCTATGGGATGCTTTCAGACACACAAGTCTAGACAGTCTCGGTCCTGCCGTGAGGGCAGGGGATGGGACTTGATGACCGCTCAAGAGCTCTTACAGTGCTACTGTTCTGCGAGTCTATGAGTCTTTGTTTCCTACCCTTTAACCAGATCGTGGTGATTTTAACTTCTTATTTTTACCTCTTAATATGAGGGGGAAACCAGTGGAAGAAAGAACTGAAACATCTGAAATGCTGAATTACACGGGGAAATAGTGAAACAATCAATTTTCTCCCTTTTAGGCACATCTGGTTCTTTGCTCCCACATCTGAAGCAGGAATTTGGACATTTGGAAGCCCATCTATGTGACCAAAGTTTCTAAAAGACTTGCCTGCAGCTCCCTGTTCACATTCCCAGATTAATTTAGATATCTCCCCCAATCCTTCCGCCATAATCTTCCAATACTTGAACGAAGCCATATCAAATCTCCTCAGGTAAGAAATTCCAAAATCTTCTTCTGCATAAATAATGGGTGAAGTGAAATTAGATGTGAGATAAGTCATAGAAGGCTCATTGGATCTGTTTCGGGGCACAGGGATGTTCAAAGGGGGCTAAGGTAGGTGTGGCGGTCACTAGAAAGCGATAGGTTTTAGGGTTCTAATTTCCTTGGGCCCTTTTGAAAACCTGAGCCTGTGTGTACTGGAACAGCCACGGGAATTTGTGGAAATACTGGCAAACACATAGATATTGCCAGCATGCAGCAATTCATTCTGTGGTTCATTCATTCATTCTGCAACTCTTTCTGCAATTCATTCATTCATTCTACAATTCATTCAATCTGCAATTCATTCATTGAGAGCAATTCATGACATCGGACATTACCTATGGCACCACAGGCAGTAGGCTTTGAACATCCTGGCTTACATGATTAGACAAAGGAACAGGCAGTAAATCTAGTCCCACCAATCCACTTGCCTCCCTGGATTTCCGTTAGCTTCCTCATGACTCCCTCACGGTCTTTCCCGGCTGAGCCTTGCATGAGAAGCTCCAGGAAGAGGACGATGCCCTGGCAGTGGCCACAGGAACAATCAGTACCTGGACGGAACAGGAACATAATGTGGCCACCAGCCTGCTTGTTATTCCTGGTGGCCCCATGGACACAGAGGGAAATTACAATGTCCCCAGACCCCAAAGTCCCCTGGGTGCCGGGACGCAACAGCCCGTGGAGGTCAGAGTCGTGGTTGCTGAACGTGTCTCTATATGGTACATCAGGCATACCCGTGGGAAGAGGTGTGTAATGGTTAGAGCTCCCCTCCCCCTGACACCTGGCTTACGGCACCAGCCACCTGGGGCAGACCAGGGCAGTAGGTCGGGACGGCGATGTAGTAAATTCAGGATAACCCTGCTCCATCAGGGATGATAAACATTTGGCTGTGTGCTTTTTCTTAGGCTCCCTCTGTATCTCATGCTGGCTCAGCTCAGGGAGCTAGTGTCACACCCCAATGGCCCCCTCCCTCAAGGGGTCCCCCGGTGAGGCAGGTCAGCACTGAATATTGCTAACGCTGTTGCAAGCATTGCAAGGCATTTTGGGAAGGGTCAAAGGTGTGAGTGTGGAATGAATGAAAGATTCCTTTGCAGGTTGCGAGAGGCCAAGAGGGGGGGAGACGAAGAGAGCAGAGAATGGGTTAACTCCACGCTCCTGCTAGGCCTGAAGATAAGTCGCTGACTCCAGCCAGCTCAAGGTCACAGCTCAAGCCCACGGCTCTCGGCTGCCAGCCAAGAAAGAGGGAGGCCTGGAATCCACCGACCGTCCGTGAAAAGGACAGATTCAACTGAACAGACCTGCAGAGCCAGCCCATAATGCATGAGGCAAGCGAAGGCCAGCATAGAGAAAAACAAAGAGAACAGAGTCTAGCCGGTGTGTTTTGGGAAAGTCAAGGAGACCACAGAAAGCTGGTTTGGACTGGCACAAAGAGCACCAGGAACAGAGGTCGCAGAATGGAACACCTCCAAAGGAGACCAGGACTTAAAACCCTCCTGAGAGCTGGAGCAATTCGGAGAGATCACAACGGACCCTGGACAACCTATACGCACAGGACCGAACTCCTGTCCACCCTTCCCCCTCTTCTTCTGTCATTACACCCAGGCCTGGCCAGCCTCGGGTAGTGAGTATGAAAGTGGGTTAGGGCTCGGGGCACTAATGCTTTCTTCCTTCCTCTGAGTGACGTGGGAAGCACACGTCACTCTCCGCTGTTATTTTATTATTTTATCAATAAATCTTTAAAACTTAGACACTTGGGGTACGTCTAGACTACAGGCTTTTGTCGACAGATGTTTTGTCAACAGATACTGTCGACAAAGCTTCTGTCGACACAGAGAGGGTCTAGACGACATCCAGTTCTGTTGGCAAAGCAAGCCGCTTTGTCGACATGACAGTGTAGATGCAAAGGACAGTGTAGATGCGATAACTCTGTCGACAAAAGGCGTTATTCCTTGTAGAATAAGGTTTACCACCGTCGACAAAACTGCCGAGTTCTGTCGACGTTATGTCAACAGAACTCAGCGGCAGTGTAGACGCAGGTATAGTTTTGTCGACAAAAGTCCACTTTCGTCAACAAAACCCTGTAGTCTAGACGCACCCTTGGTGTGTTCTGTCATCTCCTCACTTAACGATCCTGTGGCTTCAGCCAGATCACCTGACACCTCAGGCAGATTGGTAACAGAAATCTGTCACGCGAGCACAATAGACATCACGGGAGCCCCCAAAGAGGGCTCTGATAAAATACCGAGTCGGGTTTATTGTTGAACAAAGTGCGTTATTAGTCATCGGCAGCCAGACAGCCTCTGAGCCCCGATGTGTTTGAACCCATGACAATGGACTTGGCTCAGTCACTAGTATGGATTTCACTGTCACCCCCTAGGCCGACCAAAGAGCTGGGCTGAATGGCCCCCACATTGATAGACGATTGCAAAGGTTCTCAGACTCCTTTTTCCTAACAGGAATCAATATAAATAAATGAAGAATACATGCTTCTTAAAAACGTTCTCCGAGAAGATGCAAAATGATTTACTTTCCTGGCATTCCTCTGCATGGACGGGCACAATGCTGAAAGGCCGCTATTTTACCGGACGAATGAGCATCACGCTTTGCTTTTACCTCTTAAATTGGGGGGGGGAGGGGAGGGAAGAGAAGAACTGAAACACTCGAAATGATGAATTATGCAGGGAAATAGTGAAATGACCATGTTTTTCTCCCACGTGGGACACACCTGGTGCTTTGTCTCCCACATCTGGAGGAATAATTTGGAAAGTCCAGACACCGTCTGTCTTTGGAACGCCCTGTCTAAGAGACAGCAGAGTCTGGAAGACTCACCTTGAAGTTCAGTTTTAAAAACCACGATGAGTTGAGTGAACGCTGCCTTTCTTTCTTCCCACGTCTCTGAACTCCAAGCCTCATGCACCTCACAGCACTTCAGGTAGGAATTCTTGCTCTTCTCACCTGCTCAGGGCATGGGCAAAGTTAGGTTAGATTTGAGACGACCAAGGGAAGGCTCATTCAATATGTTCTGGAGCTCAGGGATGTTCAACGGGTGCAAATGTAGTTGTGGTGGCCACTAAAAAGCAACAGGATTTAGGGGTCAAATTTTCTCAGGCCCTTTTGCAAACCTGAGCCCGTGTGTATCCGAATGGCCACGGGAATTTGTGGAAATACTGGCAAACACTGGGATATTGTCAGCACGCAGCAATTCATTCATTCATTCATTCATTCAGCAATTCACTCACTCCATTCATTCACTCATTCCATTCATTCAACAGAAATTCATTCATAGCAATTCATGCTATCTGACATTACCTAAGGCACCAAAGGAAGGAGACTTTGGACTCCGTTTGAAAATCCCAGTTTACGTGATTAGACACAGGGACAGGGGATAAATCTAGCCTCGCTGATCCACTTGCCTTTCAGCACTTCCTTTAGCTGCCTGAAGACTTCCTCGCAGTCTTTCCCAGCTGAGCCCTGCATGTAAAGCTCCAGGAAGAGGACAGCACCCCCTCCACAAGAACAATGAGTAGCTGGAAGGAATGAGGACATGATGTGGCCACCAGGCTGCTGTTAATCCTGGTAGCCCCATGGGTGTAGAGGGGAAAGTCTGATGCCGCCAGACCCCAAAGTCCTTTGGGCACCAGGATGCAACAGCCCGTGGAGAGTCAGAGCTCTGGTTGCTGAGTGTGTCTGTACGTGGTACATCAAGCACACCCAGGGAAGCTCCCCTCCCCCTGACTCCTGGCTTACAGCGCCAGCCACCTGGGGCTGACCAGAGCAGCTCCCAATCGCATTTATTGTATGAAAAAAGGGAGTTCGACCGGATCGTAGCCGGTGCTGCTTGATGGGGACTAAGCTTTGAAGAGGTCGTGTGGGCTGTCTGGGGTAAATGCAGCAACCACGACTAGCCCCCACCCCCCATCTCCCTCCATCTGGTCCTGGATCCCCAGCTCTACAGGAAATGTTCCCTCCCTCATCCAGGTGGTGGCGGGGGAGACGTAACCACAGCCCAGCTGCCCAACCTGCCGCTGCTGGGTTTCCCAGAGCTCCCAGCGGTGATGGGAAGGGAGGGATTCCCCGCACAGGCTCAGCTGTGAGCTCGGTTGGGTTCGGTGGCTGAGCCTGCTCTAGGGAGGGAATTTGCGCATGGTGGGATAAATCCACGTACCGCTGAGAACCACAGAATATGAGACACCTCGCTGGCCTCCTGGAAGACACAAACAGCCCATTAGAACCACCTAATTGCCCTGGCCCTGAGGCCCACCCTGCCTGCCAAAATGTTCAGTCCTCCTCATCTGTCTGCCTCATTATTTAGCACCCTGTTGGGTCCCGCCCCCCCCCCAGCTCTCACTTGCATCGGGTTTAAATTTCTCTTCCTCGCCCATAACTCCACCCCTGGCAGTTGCTCCGGGTCCCAGTGTCAGAAACTCCACCTGGCGTTGGACGGCAACGGTGGGTAGATAGGTTGCAGCTCACTCTACCCTGCCAGTGCCGCAGAGGCTGGATCTCCCCAGGGAAAGGCTCTTCCCCCTGCGGACACTCGGTGCACCTCAAGAATTCTGTTCCATTGGATACAAATTGTGTGGCGGGCAGGCGTTAATAACTGAACTTCGGGATTAGGGCTGGTCATGACTTCCCAGTAGGCCTGGCAATACTTTCCTAACAGCACTTTCTGCATTAAAATCTGCCAGCTGATCACCCTTTAAACTTTCCACAAGAAACTGTTAATTTTGACAAGCTTTTTGAATGGATGAATTTTGGTGGCAGTTTGGAACATGCTGATTTTGAGGACATTTATCCATGTCCAACCTACTCTCAAATGATGGACACTGCACAGCCTCCCAAAGAGCAGCCCCTAGTAAGATTTGAACTCACAACCCCTAGTTTAATAGGGCTAACCCCTGAGCTATGGAATCTAGCTTGCCATAGCACCCTGCAACTGGAAAGGACCTTGAGCAGTCCTCAGGCTAAATAAAAACCAACCGGAAATACAGTGACCCACCTGCTACAGAATGTGCATACTGCCGTTTTTTATTCAGTGTTTGGAATTTTTTCTTAATAAGATCTCAGAAAAACAAAACAAAACACACGCATTAGGAGTTGTTTCTCACAGCTACTGTGAGTTAGTGAACTGTGTAATCTAGGAAATCTCATTCGGGGTCTGAAATATGACGCAGAGTCATTTTTTTTCATTAAGAGTTGGGGTTGTGTTCAATCTAGGTGTCAAAGACCTAATTTTGATCTGGCTTCTGCTGGTGTAACTCGGCAAGAAAACAGAACTTTCACCTCGTGGGAAATTCTGGACATTCTGGAATTTGTTTTCATCTCAAACAGGCGTTCAAAAAAAGTCAAAATTTCAAAAGATCTTGGTGAACTGAAATGGAAATATTTCAGCTCTGAATGCTCAAAATCATGCTGTTGCTAATGCAGGGGACGCTGTCACTGGGATGAATGGTAAGGAACTGGGACCATTACTACAGAATGGTGGGGTAGCTCTTCCATGAGGGACCTGTTCCAACTCAACGGGTGGCCCAACCCTACCTTCAATAAGCAGAAATGTCAGTACCTAGTAAAAATTTTATGTTTTCCTCCATGTTGCCAGGGGCACTTCCCCAGAGACCTGAAAATGAAAAGGAAAAGACATGATTTGCATCAGTGATACGATAGCATCAAGGCCCTCTCTAGATGGTGGACCATCGGTAGAAAAGTCCAGGGGGCGCTGGCAAATCAGCCTCCGATGGGCTATGTGCTTTTGCAACTTGGTTCACTCATTGGTCCTGACTGAAATCGATTATTTAAAGTAGAGGTGGTCAAAAGTTTTCCTGTGTAGTGACAGATGACAGAGGGAGGAGCAATGGTCTCAAGTTGCAGTGGGGGAGGTCTAGGTTGGATATTAGGAAAAACAATTTCCCTAGGCGGGTGGGGAAGCACTGGGATGGGTTCCCTAGAGAGGGGGTGGAATCTCCATCCCTAGGGGTGTTTAAGTCCTGGCTTGACAAAGCCCTGGCTGGGATGATTGAGTTGGGGCTGGTCTTGCTTTGGGGAGGGGGCTGGGCTCGGTGCCTCCTGAGGTCTCTGCCAGCCCTGGGGTTCTCTGATTCTTTGCATCCCCAAATACTATATTTTCTCAATACTGAGTCTATGGAAAGGACCACTGGAAACAGAGGCGACAGCAGTGCGATGGGGAGAACATGGCTTGGCGTTTTCCTCCTGCCCCTTCTCAAGGGAAGGGGAACTTGTGCATATGTGCCTCTGAACTCTGGGTCTCCGCCGGCCACAGGCAGGAGCTGTGAGCGGGGTGTGGAGGAAGAGGAGGGAGGGGTGAGTTAGAGGGACGTCGGTCTGTGGGACAGGGTGGGGAATGGTGGCCAAGGACACCCCAGAGACTTTGGTGGGGGGAGTTTTGCTTGTGGTCAGATGTGCTTGAATCCTGACAGTGGGTTTTTTTCTGCTCTACCCCAGCTGGGTGCATGGGAGAGGGGACGTTTTGCTTCTTAGCTGCACCCAGGGGTGTTGTGTAATGTTCAGATTACTGGGTAAAGACTCAAGCTGGTTCTCTGTCGTACTTTGAAACAGGAGCCCTAGGTATTGTACCGAGCCCTTCCCACTGCCAACCCCACCTGGCAGAATGGTTTCATCTCGCTTAGCTGGGAATCAAGGGACTTCGCGACTCACCTTGCAAGTAGCCGATGGGTTTCTCTTCCCTCTGTTCTTTCAAAGTCCCACCATGGAATTTGCTTCCCAAGGCCTTGGTGCTCATGAATGCCCCCAGGCCAGGGAAGCCAGACTCGTGGGGGGTGAACTCAAACCAGATCCCTATGAAATATAGACAGGGAAAGAGCATAAGAAAGTAAGAACGGCCAGGTGGGTCAGACCAAAGGTCCATCCAGCCCAGGGTCCTGTCTGTCCACAGTGGCCAATGCCAGATGCCCCAGAGGGAGGGAACAAAACAGGGAACCATCCAATGATCCCTCCCCTGTTGTCCATTCCCAGCTTCTGACAAATAGAGGCCAGGAACCCATTCCTACCCATCCTGGCTAATAGCCATTGATGGACCAAACCTCCATGAATCTATCTAGCTCTTTATTTGAACCCTGTTAAAGTCCTGGTCTTTGCAACCTCCTGTGGCAAGGAGTTCCACAGGTTGACTTTGTGCTGCATGGAGAAAAAATTAACCTGCTATTAATTTAATTTGGTGACCCCAAGTTCTTATGTTATGGGAACAATTAAATACCTTTTCCTTATTCACTTTCTCCACACCAGTTATGATTTTATAGACCTCCATCCTGTCCCCTCTTAGTTTCTTCTTCTCTAAACTGAAAAGTCCCCGTCTTTATAATCTCTCTTCAGATGGCTTCCATTCCAAATTCCTAACCATTTTGGTTGCCCTTTTCTGAAACTTCTCCAAGTGGTATGTAAAATGGCCCCTTTGAAGTACCAATTTTTTGTTCCCTTTTTGTCCGAGGGCAATAAGTTCTCAATCACCCTTCTCCTCCAATCTATTTGCTCCATTCAATTTTTCAGTCTCTTCTTTCATCCGGGGTCATTTTCATTCCATTTTCTCCTGTGACCTCCTCCTCCTAGTGTTTCCCTCCTAAGCCATCATGTCCTGTCCTTGCATAGCCCAGAATCCTTCTTGTCGTGGGGCCCCTTCACAACCCATCCCTCACTCCATAGAAAGGTAGAAAGGGAAAACATGTCATAATGAGTCAAATCTAAAAACGATACATTTAATGTTAGAGCCCATCGAAAAGGGAAAAACAATGTCACATTTTCTGACATTTCCCAACTTCTTTTCCTTTTCCAGAAAGGATTCTTTTCTTAAACACATTGGGCCATTTATAAAAAGTGTATTTAATAGACATTTGCTTTGTTTTCAAAGTCACTGTTGAAAGAATCATGGGAAATTTTCATTTTTTTGACAATTTTTTTGTGTGGACAATGAAGAACATCAATAACCATTTTGGTAATGGGAGTAATGAAAATGTGATTGAAATGCAGGGAGAGAGACTGGAGAGGTGTATGAAAAAAATCTACATTTCTTTACCTGGGCTTGTTTTACCTTCTGCGCTCAATTTCCTATTTTCTATTGCTGCATAGATTGGGTAAGGGTTAGTCCCTTTTGTGGAGGCATCCATGTGTTCAGATAACTTGGTCCGATCATGCTGGAAAGGTGAGAATTGATTAGTATCGAAAGAGAAAAGTTTTGGTGATGTTCCCAGAAATTCTGTTCCTCGCTGTAGATTGAACCTCTCCAGTCCGGCACACGTGGTTCTGAACCAGAGAATTTTCCGGACCATGGAAGATTAATATTGTCTAGCAGCATCACCAACACTTCCTCTGCTTGCTGTGCTCTTAGAAGACATTTAGGGGTAAATTAGAGCTAAATAACAGCACAGAACACAAAGCCAGGGCTGGTGGCTGTAAACAAAGTTTATAAGACCGTTGGAAACTTGGCCCCACCCATGATAAGTGGACATCCAGCTAGGGGTTCTGGACTGGCGAGGGTCAATCTGTAATTAGTTCAGGCTGCCAATTAAACCCTTTTTACCGAGACTACCATCGTCTTCATCATTTTCCCCTCCTTCTAGCATGCACTGTGCAGACAAACAAGCAAGTCTGTACAGGCTATTCTGGAGATTTTCAAACAGGCCTGTAGGAATTGGACCCAGAGTTTTGAAAATATTTTGCACCTAATGATGCAAAGCAGCATCTAAAGGGCTTTTCAAAAGCAGCTAAGCAAGGTCAGTGCCTTAGCACAGTGTTTCTCAACCTTTTTTTTATAAAGTATCCTTTAAAAAAAAAGAAGTACCCCCTTTATCTATAGTTTTCAGAAACACACAAAAATTTTATACTGTTGTAACACATTTGTTTAAACAACTTAATTGTAGCCGGGCAAGTGATGAAATTTTTGGATGTAAAAAGTACAAAAATAATCAAGTGCTGTAAAACTTGAAACAAAAATTCAGTTTTCTCCAAATTTCAGTGGTGTTGACGTACCCCCCCCCCAGAAGTCTCTCGAGTACCCCTAAAGGTACTCATACCACTGATTGAGAAACACTGCCTTAAGACATGTCTATGCTGGAGAAAAATGGTTTGCTCATCTGTTTGAGGAAATACCGTGTTTTAAGACGATAAGAATATCAGTGTAGCTGGAGTTGCAGAGGGAAAGGGCTCAAACCTCACATAGGTGAGTCTCCTCCATGTAAGAACTACACTTCCAGCTCCATTACTTAACTTCCATTCAAATTAGTAGGAATTAGGGAGTGGTAAATCCAGTCGAAACATTTTTTGCGAGTAGTAAATTCAACCAAAACCAAATATTTTTGGAGATCTGAAATTACTTGTGAATTTGAGTCAAATGTGGTGAATTCTTTCATCTCAGAAAAAAATGCAAATAAAAAGTCGAAATGCTTTCTTTGGGCCTGTTTGAAATGAAACGTTTCAACTTGTTGTTTTGAAATGGAATTTTGTTGGGAAGTTTAGCTAATGGGGAAAAAAATCCCAACTCCAAAAAGTAACCTGAAATTTATCAAAAGAGTTTGGGTTAAATAATCTTTCAGAAAAAATTCAATAATGATTTAAAAATGGTCAGTGCTGAAGAATCCACCATAAAACTTGATAAATTGTTCTAATAGTCAATTACTCTCACTGTCAGAAATAGACCTTTTTGAGTCTGAATTTCTCTAACTTCAATTCCCACTCACTGGACTGTGTTAAGCTTTTTTTTCCCCTGAGAGATTGAAGAGCCCATTGTTAAAAATTCAAGACTATGATTGAGAATTTCATTCCTTCTAGCTCTTTTTTACATCAATTTACATTCCAGAAAGCCAAGGATTTTGGGATCAGATGCTAGGGTGAGATTCTCACAAACAACCAAAGGGCCAAATTCCCAAGAGTTTTAACGGGAAATGGGTCTCCAAATCCCTTAAACAGCCTGGAAGACCTCACTTTAGAAATGTTGAAATACCACAGTGATCTTTGGGAGCTCCAGGGAAGAGGCTGAGACCTACAAAATTACCATGAGGTGTAAGAAAGCTTTAAAATGTGAGCAGGAGTTATTCATCCTTCCACTCTTTTATTCCTGAATCCCAAGAACTGCCGAGAGAGAGAGAGAGAGAGAGAGACAGAGAGAGAGGCTCTGGATTTACATGCAAACCTACCAGTTTCAATACACTATAGACAAAGAAAGAGTCCCAGACATCGGTCAGAGAGAAGAGTTCATCTTCAGCTGCCTGTATAACCAAATTAAATTCTTCCATAATATCACAGGAAGTCTCGGAAAGTTTGTCTCGCAGGCGTCCTTCCAAGTCCTCTATGTTCTCTGCCCAGTCCTTCTCCTTGTAGAGGTAGGACATGCACCTTGGAATGAACCAGAGAGGGGTGCGGCTGAGACTAAGGACATAGAATAGGGCACCTCCCTACCCCTTTTCATCTTCAACTTTCTGTTTCCCATGCAGAACGATCGTCCTGGCAAGTTCTAACACCACTGAGATTTCACCACTGTCACCATGGCCGCTAGGAAATTCATGCTAGTCACAGGGAGAGAACCAAGACTCTCTGCTGAAAGCCAAGGCTAGGGGGAGAGGTAGATACGCTGGAGGGCAGGGATCAGAGTAACCTAGACAAATTGGAGGATTGGGCCAAAAGAAATCTGAGGAGGTTCAACAAGGAGAAGTGCAGAGTCCTGCACTTGGGATAGAAAAATCCCAAGCATTGTTACAGGCTGGGGACCAACTGGCTAAGTAGCAGTTCTGCAGAAAAAGGTCTGGGGATTACAATGGAGGAGAAGTTGAGGATGAGTCAATAGGAGCCCTTGTAGCCAAGAAGGCTAACTGCATATTGGGCTGCATTAGGAGGAGCGTTGCCAGCAGATCTAGAGAAGTGATTATTCCCCTTTATTCGGCACTGGGGAGGCCATATCTGGAGTATTGCATCCAGGATGTGGATGCATTGGAGAGGGTCCAGCGGAGGGCAACCAAAATGATGACTGTTGTCAATGACCAAACTACTAAGGTTAAACCTTGCTCAGATGGAGTATCATAGAATCATAGAATCCTAGGATTGGCAGAAACCTCAGGAGTCACCGAGTCCAGAACCCTGCCCAAGGCAGGACCAACCCCAACTCAACCATCCCAACCAGGGCTTGGTCAAGATGGGACTTAAACACCTCTAGGGATGGAGATTCCACCCCTGCCCTAGGGACCCATTCCAGGGCTTCCCCACCCTCCTAGGGAAAGAGTTTTTCCTAATATCCAACCTTGACCTCCCCCACTGTAACTTGAGACCATTGCTCCTTGTTCTGCCATCTGCCCCCACTGAGAGCAGCCTCTCTCCAGCCTCCTTGGAACTCCCCTCAAGGAGTTGCAGGCTGCTATCAAATCCCCCCTCACTCTTCACTTCTGCAGACTAAACAAGCCCAAATCCCTCAGCCTCTCCTCGTAGGTCATGTGCTCCAGCCCCCGAATCGTTTCTGTTGTCCTCTGCTGGACCCTCTCCAATGCGCCCACATCCTTTCTGTAGTGGGGGCCCCAGAACTGGACACAATACTCTCCACATCCTTTCCACAGAGGTGGCCTCCCCAAATCCTTTCTGCAGAGAGGTGGGGGGCTGGAATTGGATGCTTTACCCCATTCTCTCTGAGTGTGGTGCAGACACACCCCTAGGTGCTTCTGAAGATGTCACTCACAATGCATGGAAAATGTTCAGGGCTGAATCATCATAAGAATGTTCCAACTCTTCAGGAAAAATGGCTCATTCACCCTTCTACAGATGCGCACCTACCAGGTGGAACCCGACACCCCACACAGGTACATGATGGCATCCAGCACGCCTTGTTTCTTCATCTCCACCAAGGTGCCCAGAAAGGCGATCATGGCCCGCAGGCCCCCACCCGATCCTAGCACGGCAATATTGGGCATGGTCTTCTGGGAAAAGGTAAGAGAAAACGACAAATGAAAGAAGAATGTTGAGGCCTCTCTGGTACTCAGCTCTGGTTATAGACCCGTTCAAGAAAGGGATGCGTGTGAGGGCCTAGAGGGCACTTGAAACCCCCTAAGCAATGCAGGTTCCTAACTCCCTTTGGTTTCCATTGGACTTGGAATCTGGCTCAGACTTACTAGAACTTTGTACTGCCCTCCGTGTCCATAACTCTAGCTACCCATGATTACGGGAGCCATATCTGTCGGCTTGTTTGTACCTTGGAACAAATGTGTCATGTAGAAGGACTCGGCTGTGTGCCCTCAAAATGTAGAAAAGGCAGCTGCTCAGGAAATGATTTTTATTCCTATAAAATTTGGCTTTCTTTCTTGGAGGAACCAAACTGTTCATCAAAAAATTAGGGGGTGGCACCTCCAAAGCCCCCCAAGTGATGCCCCGTTGACTATTTACCCCCCTCAATTTCGAAATGTTAAGGTTGAAATTTTAATTTTTTGTGCATAATGGACATTTTTTCACAAAATAGAAATTGTTCATCCAAGAGACATCTAATGCAAAGTCAGCTCGTTGTGGCACTAATGCGCTATCAGGGTCAGTGAGAACAAGAGAGACTGACCCTTGAGCACCAGAAAAACTCCAGGTCACTCTCCCTTGAGAAGACTGCTGTGAGGAGGAAGCAGGGAAAGTTTCTTAAGCTGGATCTACAAGGCCCAAAGAGAGGAGACGTCCCTCAGGTATGTTGGGTGTGTAGAGCTCCCCTCCCTCCAGGGCCACCACTTTTTAATGCTAGGTAACTCTCCTGGGGGGTTCCTCACAGCTCCACCATGTCAGTAAGAGAGGCACCACAGCAGGTAGGCAGCAGTTGTTGGCTTTTACCCTCTGTGCAGTTCAACCAGGGTACGGGGCTGTGATGCTTGTAGGAAGCATGTTACACAGTCCCCATCCATTACTGATCTTAGCAATCTCTCAGTCAAGGATCAATAGCTCACTCAACC
The DNA here is from genome assembly GCA_032595735.1 of Pelochelys cantorii. Taxonomy (NCBI): domain Eukaryota; kingdom Metazoa; phylum Chordata; order Testudines; family Trionychidae; genus Pelochelys; species Pelochelys cantorii. The sequence continues at coordinate 11,705,310 of CM064351.1, read as the reverse complement.
CAACTCTCCCTCCCTCTATGCTCCCCAGGGATGGCTCTAATGGCCCCTTTCCATCTGTCCTTTGCTGCAGGCATGGTCTGGCTTCACAGTCACATGGCAGGGAGTCATTAACGAGCACTGACCGAATTCATGTGCCCCTGGAGCCCTCTAGAGGTCAGCCCCAGACAGGCCTGTGAGGTAAAGGGGGGAATTTCCCTGGGGCCTGGTGATTCCAAGGGGCCCAGTGTTCCTGGCTGCTGCTGCTGATACTGTGGCAGCAGGGTGGCCGGAGCCCTGGGACCTTTAAAGCGCCACCGGAGCCCTGTGCAGAGTGTCCTGGGTGGCTCTTAGGGCTGCCTGGAGAGACGGAGCTGCTGAGGGCTGCAGGGGGGGGGGGGAATGAATGGCACTCTGGGTGGAACAATGCATTCTGGAAGGTCCTGAGTGCTGGTTGCCCCTGCCCCTTCAGCCAAAAGCTCCGCCCTTTCTGAGGGGTCAGAGCCAGCCCCTCCCCCTCCCAGCTTACTGAGGGCCCTGCAGAGGCTGTTGTATCCCCTGGTTTCCCAAAAGCCACATACTGCACTTCCAAGCGAGTTACCCCTTTGGTGGTGTGTGTCAGGGCTTATGCCTCTAGCCATGAAGGCCCCAAGTTTGAGCCAGGCCAAAGGATAGAAGCAGTGGATGTCTGTGGCCACGGGCTGCCCCCCTGCGGTTCAGGAGTGTCACGCTGGACGGGGAGCACCTCCATGGGGACTGATTTTTGAAGGATTCCCTCCCACTGGACCAGGCACCTCAATCACCATACCCCTGCCTGAGGGGCTAGAGCGTTCTCCTTAGTGCTGTCGGGCATGATGGAGGCCTACCTCATCACAGGTAACACCAAGGCTCTGGAGACACTTCAGGACTTTCCCCTTTCTGTTTCCAGTGGCTTCCTTCTCGCCCCTTGAGAGCTCTGGGGAGAGCCGGATAGTTTCATCCTGCCAAAAATAAAAAGCCAAAAAAATCCCCCAGCTGACCTCTTGAAAGGCTGCCAGGAAGTGGAGATATGGGGGATGGGTGCAGCTAGCACAGGTCCCTCACAAATTTCCTCTTAATATTCATATCATGCCTCGAGACCTCAGCCAAGATCCCAGGCAGAGCTGGGCAAACGATCGATTTTTCTGTTCACTGGACATTCTGAGAAATTGGGGGAGGAGGGGAGATGGAACCAGTTTGAGCTGAACCCAATCCAAACATTGTAAAAAGTTTGGTCAAATTTAAAGGAAGCGACTCTGGGTTGAACACAACAAATTTTTGTCGGACAACTAATTTACCGTCCTTGACTCAGACATTTTCACCACTTCTTCCAGGTTTTCCTGCAGAGCTCGTGGGGAGGTGGAATTCTTCCTGCAGCGGTAAACGGGCTCTTTAAGGAGCGTCTAGACGGGAGGGACAAGGCCAAATCGGACAGCTGTTTTCTTCTTTCTGTAACTATTTCATAGAAGGGGAACTTTGCTATTGAGCGGGAATTGAAAAGGCAAATAAAGTAGGTAGGAGCCCAAATCCTACTGAACCTCAAGCTGGAAATGTAAAAGAAAACAAGCTAATATTGAGCTTGGTTAGTTTAGAGGTTCCACTTTCCAAATATAAAGGTAGTATGTACCTTAACAGCATATGTCATCCTACAGTTTTTGAAAGGTTTTCACACCCCCTTATGTTCTGCCCTCCCTCGACAGAAGAAAGGGACATTTAAAATATTTCACAAAGTGGAGATTGTTTAGAAAGCGCATGACAGAAAACTTCATCGGGGAGTCTTATGTCAAGGTAGGTTGAGAGAGAAACACGTCAAAAACTTTCACGAGTCTACATGAGGGAAGGTAAAGAGAAGAGTTCTTCTGAAATATTAAAAGAGCATGTGACATTTAAAAAGGGCCTTGAAGGAGAGAAAAGGCCAAAGGTAAAAGGGGCGGTGGGTGAAAAATTGCTAGGTACAGAAAAGCAGCAGGGCAGGGAAGGTGGGATGTAGAGCTAACTTACCCTCAAGGCCGTCCGGTGAAAGACAGAGGCTCACAGCATCCCGGGGGTAGTTATCCCACCTGTGGGCTGGACCAATCTACGTCACAATACCCACGTCTTTTTTTAAAACAAGAACTGTCTCCCTCTACTCCGCCTCCTCCCTTCTCTTGTACCATCTTGTTCTTATCTAAAAAACCAGACCCCAGGTATTTCCCCACGATTTAGCACTTTTACATACGCGTTTCAATTAAAAACCTAGCCTGCACAGACAGACCACGGCCAAAACCTCAGTAACAAACCATTTATGAACAACAAGAAGTCCTGTGGCACCTTATAGCAGAAGCTTTCGTGGGTAAAGACCTTCTTCGTCAGATGCATGTAGTGGAAATTCCAGAGGCAGGTATAAATATACAGGCACATGAAAGCAAGGGCGTACCAAACAAACCATGTATAGAAATGTTTCCCCCTATTTCTTAGGGAGGGGAATTGGAAGGCGCGTGCTTTTACAGCAACCTGGGTGTTTGCAGAAATAACATCTGTGCATTTGTGGGCCAGAGATAAGACGCCTGCTTCTTCCCCACATTTTAACACATTCAGATGAACGCTAGGTGACATTTTGCACAGGAATGAGCACTTAAAAGATTAGCCCATCTGAAGATACATGTTTCCACTGAAAACCTTTACAGAGTTGTTTCAATATTAACTTGTGGAAACACCTCTGATTGTTAGTAACTGCCGGTTTATATTCCCCTTATTCTGTAAACCGGCGGCTCAAAGAGAAGTTTATTTCTCCCCCCATGTTTTAACAAAACCACTTGAAAATTCTATTAAGCTTTGTAAAGGCACAAGCCCTTTAAAAGACAAGACTCTCCAAGGATCCATTTAGTGTTTTTTCCAGTTGTGTTTCCGTAACAAACCAGTATGCAGAAAGACGATGGAGAACCTGTGCGTATTGTGATAAAAAGGTTTTTTCCCATTTTTAGTGGCGAGAAATGGAAGCGGCTTGCTTTTTTAGCAAAGCCATTGCTAGCAATGTGTTTCCACCCCTTTGTAACATTTTTGTGAAAGTCGGGTTCAGGTTTTATTCTCTTGTGACTTTTAGATGCTATTGTGATCTTTGTTGCATTAGTAGAATATCTTTTTGTTTTGTTTTTAAATGGTTGCAATGCATGTGTGGAGGCAGATACAAACTCCTGTGCTTGTTTGAGGGGATATCCATTAACTGTGACCTCCCCAGCCCCAGCCTTCCTTCCGTGAGTTCCTGTCCATGACTCTGGGCACTGAGAGGGGCAGCGACCTAGCTAAGGGAGAGGAAAGCCTGCCTTCTAGATGCCCTTGTCTAGCAGAGTCCATGGGAGCCGAGTCCTGCCCCCACCCCAGTGCCCCAGAGCCGTGGGGAACGGTGAGGACTGGAGAGGAACTGGGGGGCAGGGACTGGCTGCTGGAACCAGATTCACTTTGGTGCTTGGAATCATCTCTCCTGGATCGTGTCCTGCTCAGTATTGCTGGAAGGCAGGGAACAAAGACATGTTCAGGCTCTGTAGGGGAGTGGTATCTAGTGGTTAGAGCCCAGGGGATGGCGGACAAGGGCTGGGAACCAGGATATTGGCAGCCCTAACAGGCCAAGTGATGTGCATGGGCCCTGCTGTTATCTGCAGAGTTTTCCTGTGCGGTAGGGTTGGGGGGCAGAGAAGGAAAGGATGCTGGGATAACAGTGGCCTAAAAGGCTAGTGTCCTTCTGGATTGGATTAACAGGAGGGCAGGTCGGGCAGACAACTATCAGGGATGGTCTAGAGGATGCTTGGTCCTGCCGTGAGGGCAGGGGACTGGACTCGATGACCTCTCGAGGTCCCTTCTAGTTCTGGTGTTCTAGGATTCTAGGATATGGAAGAAGTTGGCCTGCTCCAGCCGGCTCTGGGGAGGCCTCCATGGGGGCTCATGGACAAATCTGGGAGCCCCGTTTCAGGGAAGATGTGGGCACACTGGTGAGAGTGCAGAGAAGAAGAATAGAAATGAAGAAAGAATGAGAGAACCTGAGCTAGGAGGACTGATGAAGGAAATGGAGCATGGGTCATGCAGAAGGGAAAGGGGACCGAGGAGGGATCTAGTCATTTCAACTACACCGAGGGCCGTTCTCCAGTGGACAGAGATCCCTGGACCTCCATGAGGACAGGACAAGAAGCAAAGGGCTGCGTGTGCAGCCAGGGAGATGTAGATTAGAGATGAGAGAAAAGTTTCTAACTCACAGGGCAGCGAAGTCCTAGACCAGGTTCAAGTGGGTTGTGGAGTTCCCTCCCCGCCCCCCGGAATGGAGTCTGGGGTCATTTGGGGTGCGTCTACACTGCAGGCTAATTTTGGAATAAGCTCTTTGGAAGAAATACTCCAAAATAGCTCATTTCCACATATCACGACTACACTGCGGGGAAGCCTCGAAATGAGTCCAAGGCCAGCTCCCCTAATGTGGACGCGCTGTATTGATTTAGAGGCAGTGGCGCATCCACACTCCTGCTATTCCAAAATAGCTCATTCGGAAGAGGCGCGATCCCTTGGGGAATGAGGTTGACAGACGTCAGAATGAGCCGCCCGTATTTCCAATTTATTTTGAAATAACGGAATTGCTGTGCAGACGCTCGCGTTGTTGTTTCGGAGTAACGGCTGCTGTGTTGACACACCTAGGCCTTGTGTCAGTGCAGGGGGCTGGACAGGCTGCCCTCTCAGGGTGCCTTTGCGCCCCACGTTTTAGCACTCCCATGGCTGCTCTCATTGCCCTGCTGTCTGGGGGAGCTACAGGCCATGGGGTGAAGGGCAGAGGTAGGGGGTGTGCCTGGATTCAGCCCTTCTTCTCCGATCTAACTGGGGATGGAGGCCGGCCACAGCCCCTCTGCACCAGCTCCTGTCCCATTCACCCTGCAGGGCCTGCCATGCTCGCAGGCTCTGGGTTTTACACTTTAAGGCCTGGGTGAGGCCTAGATCAGGTGCTAACTGAGCTGCCCACAGCCCCATCAGCCTGGGTCTGTCCTCTTGCGTCTGGGCAGGGAGCAGGGCCTGAGGGGGCTTCCCACCTACCCAGCCCCCTGGTTTGCTGGATGGTTGAGCCACTGCTGGATCCCTGCCTATCATCTGGGGCAGGCTGCTCTTCTCGGAACAGGAGGGGCCCTTGCACAAACCGGGGAAGTGACACAAGCAGGGCAGGGGCCCTGTGATAACGGTTGCAGGCCAGCGTGATGTGCCAATACAATAGCTCCTTGTTACCCACACTTACCCTCAGAGCCCTGCTCCCACGTGGGTGTCCTTGTGATGCAGGGCACGGGGCAGAGAAGGCCATGAAGTCATGTTAACAATGGGACGCAGGGGCCCAGAAAGCTAGGAGCAGTCTGGGGTGCATTGACAGGGCTGTCCCTGAAAGACACGGAGACTGGTGCTTATCCCTCTCCACACTGAGGGAGAGGGCAAACCCTGGGAACTTGCCCTGCAATGCAAGTGGGGGGGGAGTAGTGTACTCCAGCAAGGGGAGGGATAGCTCAGTGGTTTGACCATTAGCTTGCTAAATGTGGGGTTGTGAGCTCAGCCCTTGAGTATGCTATCTGGGGCAAATCTGTCAGGGCTGGTGCTTGGTCCTGCCATGAGGGCAGGGGCATGGACCTGATGGCCTCTCAGGGTCCCTTCCAGTTCTAGTGTTCTATATGCAAAGAGGTGGGATACCTAGGCTGGTGCCTTCCAATACAGGACCCACTCAGCAAGCTGGCATGTAGCCACAGCAGTGTGTGTCCCTACCGGTCTGTGTGGCCCTAGACAGGGCTTGGCAGCTTGTCCCAGCAGCAGCTGAGGGGGTGCCAAGGTCAGTAGTTCCCTCCAGGTGTACCCTGGAGGGAACCTGTCACAGCTCTATCTAGCTGAGCGCAACAGCTGCTTCTCCTGGCCTCAGTGGTCCTGGAGAACAGCCAATCCTCATTGCCTTTAAAAGAGGCTGTAGTGTACTTCCAGTGTGTCCTTCCCCCCTCAGCTCCAGACTGCCCAGGCTGATTAACCTCTGATCATTTATGTTGCTCAGGACCCCAGCTGTGCCAGGCAGAACAGGAAATTCATCTCCTGCATCTTTCAGGGACACTCGTAATCCACCCGAGATTGCTCCTACATTTCTTAGCCCCTGCGTCCCATTGTTAACCTGACTTCATGGCCTTCTCTTCCCCGCTCCCCACACCACAAGGACACCCATGTGGGAGCAGGGCTCTGAGGGTAAGTGTGGGTAACGAGCAGCTATTGTATTGGCACATCACGCTGGCCTGCAACCGTTATCGCAGGGCCCCCGCCCAGTTGTGACACTTCCCCCGTTTGTGCAAGGGTCCCTCTTGTTCCGAGAAGAGCAGCCTGCCCCAGATGATAGGCAGGGATCCAGCAATGGCTCAACCACCAACCGACACCCAGCCCCAAATTTCTGCGTTGCCATGGCTGCTGTGTGGCCAGGAAGGTGCAGGGCAGAGGTCGGGGATATCAGCTCTGCCTCCAAGCTGCAAACCTGTCTAGGGCAGAGCTTTAAGGAAGCCATGAGTCGGTGACAAATAGCCCTGGACATGCCCCGTCCAATGGTGCAGACTCCAGGACCTCTCTTGGCAGCCTGGCGCAGGACTTCCCTGCCCCGTGAATTAGAAACTTCCCTCTGAGCTCTGAGCTCTGTCTCCCCGGCTGCAGACTCGGCCCGTTGCCTCTGCTCCTGTCCTCAGTTCATACGGAGACCAAAGGGTCCTCTGCCCGCTCTAGCACTGCCCTTTGCGTATGTGTGTGCAGGGTTTTCCAACAGCCACGGAAGCGGCAACCCACCCTGGACCACAGAGGGGTCCATCCTCGGCCTGACCTCCAGCCAGGTGTGGCTGGGCAGTGCATGGACAGACAGCCGGGCCTGCCACGGATCCACCTGTGCCCCAGATCCTCTTGAGCCAACTATCCTAGCTTGCCTCAGGTCCCTCTGGGGCCAGCCAGCCCAGCCCAGCCTGCATCCTGCTGGGCCCAGCCAGCCCAGAACCACTCGGGTCTGGCAAGGCAGGACTGTATCTCGGCCTTCGCTGCACATTCCCGGGTTGTCCATTTGCAGCTTGACCACTGGGCATGCCCAGGACCGGGATTCTATTGGGCTGGTCTCCATTTTGCCTTACTGGAGAGCTCGGGTGGGACTGCCCCCTGGGTGGGGGTCCCGAGACCCTGGGGTGCTGATCATGGCCTGGCTGCTGCTCCATGCTGGGAAATCCAGGCCCCGTAAGCCAGGCTGTCTTGTCCAGGGCTGGGCTGTATCTGGGGCTCCTTTCCCTCCGAGGGCCCCACCTCTGAGTCACTGACACGAGCAAGCCCCGCCCTGACCCACGGCGCTTGCCAAGGCAAAGCGAGTGACCGTGTGGGTTTCGGGGTGCATAGGAGAGGGGAGCTTTGAACAGGGTAGGGGTCTTAGCCTGCCGTGTAACAGGGCTGGGGGGGGGACTGCCCACTGAATGAGAGGCTGGGCCAGAGATGCAGAGAGTGGGTAGCCAGTGACCCCACTGTGATGTTAGCTCTTCTTGCTTCCCGTCTGCTGCCTTGTGATCTATGGCGAGAAAACAGACATCGAAATGTCAGGCTAGAAGGCACCTCGGGGACTCCCCGAGGCCATCTCCCAGCAGCGAACCCCCTGACACGTGTGGTAACCTTCTGGCAAAGCACCCTAGGGTACAACTGTGGCAACGCTAACCCCCGGGAGACACCCTCCCCTCCTTGACGCTAACCCAAACGGACATGCCGGCCTCACGCCCTATTCCTCAGAGGAAGCAGCGTCTGTGAACTTCGGCTGACGAGCTCTCCTGGGTACGGGAGGGCAGCTGAAATACTCAGTTTGAGGCACAAACAAGCCCTTAGCCAGCCAGGAGAATGGTGCCACTCTCAGAGGTAGGCCCTGGACTCCAAGATGGCTTGGCTTCCGGACAAGAGTGAGGTGCTAGTAGAAAGGGACGGAGGCCACTCTTGCGGGGGGAAGCAGGGCAGAATTTGTGGTGCTCCCTGTGACTAGCTAGGACAACCCTTTATGCTGGAATTGGCCAGGACCAGAAGGCTGCGTTTGGCTTCATTCCTGCTCTCAGGCAGGAATCACTCCTAGCTGAGAGAGACAGTAGGTCTTCTCTCTCTGCGGCTGCCTTCATTTTCCTCCGCCTCTTTTTTCCTTGAGATGGCAACAAAGCTCCGGGCGTCCATACAAATTGCCCCCAGTTGGTGGGATACTGTGCAGACGGGAGGCCTCTGCACTTCAGAAAGGGCACTGAAAGCTCGGAGAAGAGCCACCCAAAAGCACTAAGGTCTGGAGAACCTGCCTGGCAGTGAGACCCAAAGGAAACTTCCCCCGTTTAGCTTCTCTGTGAAAAGGGTAAGAGGGGACTTAGTCATGGGCTGCACGGAAAGGCAGATTCTGGTAGGAGAGAGGGCTCGTAAACAGACGGAGATGCAAGTAGTGGTAAGCGGAAGCTAAAGGCACTCAGGGTAGAAAGAAGACACAAGTTTTAGTTAAATATTAGAACAGAGGGGGAGCCGGGGGAGTCGGTAATGTTAAAGAACTCGAGCGGTCCTGTGGTACCTTAGAGGCTAACAACCATAAAGCATCACATACCGATGGGGTCACCTCATCACAGAAAAGACATATAGGCATTGGAAAAGGCTATCAAAATAAATAACTCAATAATAGTGGGGGATTTCAATTATCTCCATACTGACTGGGTACATATCACCTCAGGACGAGATGCAGAGACATTTCTTGATACCGTAAATGATTGCTTCTTGGAGCAGCTGGTACAGGAACCCACAAGGGGAGAGATAAAAAGGCATCTTTTTATAAAGTGGAAGTCAAATCCTAGTGAGGTAAATAGAAAGGAGCATAAACACTGCCAAATTAAGTGTAAAAATGCAATAAGAAAAGCCAAAAAGGAGTTTGAAGAACAGCTAGCCAAAAACTTGAAAGGTAATAACAAAATGTTTTTTAAGTACATCAGAAGCAGGAAGCTGCCTAAACAACCAGTGGGGCCCCTGGACGATTGAGATACAAAAGGAGCACTTAAAGATGATAAAGTCATTGCGGGGGAACAAAATGAATTCTTTGCTTCAGTCTTCACGGCTGAGGATATTGGGGAGATTCCCAAACCTGACCCATCCTTTGTAGGTGACAAATCTAAGGAATTGTCACAGATTGAAGTGTTATTAGAGGAGGTTTTGGAATTAATTGCTAAACTTAACAGTAACAAGTCACCAGGACCAGATGGCATTCACCCAAGAGTTCTGAAAGAATTCAAATGTGAAATTGGGGAACGATTAACTGTGGTTTGTAACCTGTCCTTTAAATCAGCTTCTGTACCCAATGACTGGAAGACAGCTAATGTAATGCCAATATTTAAAAGGGCAGAGGCAATCCTGGTAATTACAGACCAGTAAGTCTAATGTCAGTACCGGGCAAATTAGTTGAAACAATAGTAAAGAATAAAATTGTCAGACACATAGAAGAACATAATTTGTTGGGCAAAAGTCAACATGGTTTCTGTAAAGGGAAATCATGTTTTGTTAATCTATAAAGTGCTACCAGACCATTTGCTGTTTTTTAAGTTTAATCTATTAGCGTTCTTTGAAGGGGTCAACAAACATGTGGACAAGGGGGATCCAGTGTACTTAGATTTTCAGAAAGCCTTTGACAAGGTCCCTCACCAAAGGCTCTTGTGTAAATTAGGTTGTCATGGGATAAGAGGGAAGATCCTTTCATGGACTGAGAAATGGTTAAAAGACAGGAAACAAAGGGTAGGAATAAATGGTAAATTTTCAGAATGGAGAGGGGTAACTAGTGGTGTCCCCCAAGGGTCGGTCCTAGGACCAATCCTGTTCAACTTATTCAGAAATGATCTGGAGAAAGGGGTAAAAAGTGAGGTGGCAAAGTTTGCAGACGATACTAAACTGCTCAAGGTAGTTAAGACCAAAGCAGACTGCAAAGAACTTCAAAAAGATCTCACCAAACTGAGTGATTGGGCAACAAAATGGCAAATGAATAATTGGCCTTCCAAGGGAAGTAGTGGGGGCAAAAGATCTACCTGGCTTCAAAATTAAACTAGATGGGTTTATGAAGGGGATGGTTTGACAAGATAACATGGTCTTGGTAACTAATTGACTAGTCATTATCAGTGGTAAATAGGTCAATGGAGGGATGATAGGGGTTACTATAAAGAACTTTCTGGGTGTCTGGCTGGGGAGTCTTGCCCACATGCTCAGGGTTTAGCTGATCGCCATATTTGGGGTCGGGAAGGAATTTTCCTCCAGGGTAGATTGGCAGAGGCCCTGGAGGTTTTTCGCCTTCCTCTGTAGCATGGGGTACAGATCACAGCTGGAGGATTCTCAGCATCTTGGGGTCTTCAAACTATTTGAGGGCTTCAATATCTGAGATATAGGGGTGAGGATTATTCTAGGAGTGGGTGGGTGAGATTATGCGGCCTGCATTGTGCGGGGGGTCAGACTAGATGATCATAATGGTCCCTTCTGACCTTAAAGTCTATGAGTCTATGAGTCTATGAGTAATTAGAGTAGGAAATGGAGGCAGAAGCCCAGCAGCAGAGTGGGGGCTATCCTGTTTATTGTGTCGAGTGCAGTATGTATGACTACCTACCCTGTGGGTGGGTGGCGTATGTGTGCGCTCGATGCAAGGAGCTCCTGGCCCTCAGAGACCGAGTGCGTGCTTTGGAGGCCAGGGTGGCTGAACTGGAGGAGCTAAGGAAGGCAGAGGTGTTTGTGGATGAGACTTTCCGGGACATAGTAGGGCTGTCCCACCTCCAATCTGACAGTCCTGATGCTGTTATGGAGGATGAAAGGCTCAGGGAAGGAGAGCAGTCAATGGGAGCAGAGGGAAACCATCCCATAGTTGGGACCCTCCTTCCAGAGGGTGATGTTGTATCCTCTCGTGCCGAGGATACTTCTCCGGGGGAGGGAGCTCCAGCTGTTAGGAAGAAGCAGGTTTTAGTAGTGGGGGATTCGATCATTAGAAATATAGATAGTTGGGTTTGTGATGACCGGGAGAACCGTATGGTTACTTGCCTGCCTGGTGCGAAGGTTGCGGATCTCTCGAGGCATTTAGACAGACTTACGGGCAGTGCTGGGGAGGAGCCGGTCGTCGTGGTACATGTTGGTACCAATGACATAGGGAAGGGTAGAAGAGATGTTCTGGAGGCCAAATTTAGGTTACTAGGAAAGAGACTGAAATCCAGAACATCTTTGGTGGCATTCTCTGAAATGCTTCCAGTTCCACGCGCAGGGCCAGATAGACAGGCAGAACTTCAGAGTCTCAATGCGTGGATGAGACGATGGTGCAGGGAAGAGGGGTTTAGATTTATTAGGAACTGGGGACACTTTTGGGGTAGGGGGAGCCTATACAGGAATGATGGGCTCCACCTAAATCAAGGTGGATCCAGACTGCTCGCATTAAACATTAAAAAGGTCGTAGAGCAGTTTTTAAACTAATAGGTGGGGGAAAGCCGATTGGTGCGGGGGAGCACCTGGATCGGACGGAGACTTCTCTTACACGAGGCTCCATAGATAGGGATTCCCTAGAAGTTAGTCAGATAGGGAACGTGGGAAATAATATATGGGCAAGATCAGATGTGAAACAATCGTGCATAAAAAAATCCAATGTGTCTGTGAAAGGCGGACATATAAATAGTGGTAGTTTTCTAACATGCTTTTACACTAATGCTAGGAGTCTGTCTAATAAGATGGGTGAACTGGAGTACCTCATATCAAAGGAGGAAGTTGACATAATAGGCATCTCAGAAACATGGTGGAATGAGGACAATCAGTGGGACACTATCATACCGGGATATAAATTATATCGGAAAGACAGAACAGGTCGTGCGGGTGGCGGAGTGGTACTATATGTGAAGGATAATATAGAATCAAATGAAGTAAAAATCCTAAAGGAATCAAAATGTTCCATAGAATCATTATGGATAACAATTCATTCCTCTAATATGAATATGGCATTAGGAATATATTACCGACCACCTAACCAGGACAGTGATAGTGATGCTGAAATGATAAGGGAGATTAGAGAGGCTACCAAAATAAAAAACACAGTAATAATAGGAGATTTCAATTATCCCTATATTGATTGGGTGCATGTCACCTCAGGACGGGATTCGGAGATTAAATTTCTTGATGCCTTAAATGACTGCTTCTTGGAGCAGCTAGTACAGGAACCCACAAGGGGAGAGTCGATTCTCGACCTAGTCTTGACTGGAACGCAGGATCTGGTCCAAGAGGTAACTGTTACTGGACCGCTTGGAAACAGTGACCACAATATAATAACTTTTAATATTCCTGTGTTGGGAAGAACACCGCAGCGGTCAAACACTCTGGCATTTAATTTCAAAAAAGGGGAATTACACTAAAATGAGGAAGCTAGTTAAACAGAAACTAAAAGGGAGAGTAATTAAACTAAAATCCCTGGAAGCTGCATGGGAACTGTTTAAAGACACCATACTAGAGGCCCAACTTAAATGTATACCCCAAATAAAAAAACACAGTAAGAGACCTAACAAAGAACCACCATGGCTAAACAGCCATGTTAAAAAGGCAGTGAGAGAGAAAAGGGCAGCTTTTAAAAAGTGGAAGTCAAATCCTAGCGAGGAAAATAGAAAGGAACATAAACACTCCTAAATTAAGTGTCATAATGTAGTAAGAAAAGCCAAAAAAGAGTTTGAGGAACAGCTAGCCAAAAATTCAAAAAATGATAGTAAAATGTTTTTTAAATACATTAGAAGCAGGAAGCCCGCTAAAAAAGCAGTGGGGCCCTTGGATGATAAAGATATAAAAGGAGCGATCAAGGAAGACAGTGCCATTGCGGAGCGATTAAATGATTTCTTTGCTTCAGTCTTCACGGCTGAGGATGTTACAGAGGTTCCTAAATCTGAGCCAGCCTTTTTAGGTGACAAATCTGAGGAACTCACTCAGATTGAAGTGACATTAGAGGAGGTTATGGAATTAATTGATAAGCTGAATAGTAACAAGTCTCCGGGACCAGACGGCATTCACCCAAGGGTTCTGAAAGAACTCAAATGTGAAATTGCGGAGTTATTAACAGTGGTTTGTAACCTATCCTTTAAATCCACTTTGGTACCAAATGACTGGAAGATGGCCAATATAACACCAATATTTAAAAAAGGCTCTAGAGGAGATCCTGGCAATTATAGACCGATAAGTTTAACATCAGTACCAGGCAAATTAGTAGAAACACTAGTAAAGAGTAAAATTGCAAGGCACATAGAAGAGCACGAATTGTTGGGCAAAAGTCAGCATGGTTTCTGCAGAGGGAAGTCGTGTCTAACTAATCTGTTAGAATTCTTTGAAGGGGTTAATAAACATGCGGACAAGGGGCACCCAGTGGATATAATATACCTAGATTTCCAGAAAGCCTTTGACACGGTCCCACACCAAAGGCTTTTACGTAAATTAGGTGGTCATGGGATAGGAGGAAAGGTCCTTTCATGGATCAAGAATTGGTTAAAAGACAGAAAACAAAGGGTGGGAATAAATGGTAAATTTTCACAATGGAGGAGGGTAACTAGTGGTGTTCCCCAGGGGTCAGTAGTGGGACCAATCCTGTTCAACTTGTTCATCAATGATCTAGAAAATGAGGTAAGCAGTGAGGTGGCCAAGTTTGCAGATGACACAAAGTTGTTCAGGACAGTCAAAAGCAAAAGGGATTCTGAAGAACTACAAAAAGATCTCAGCAAACTGAGTGATTGGGCAGCAAAATGGCAAATGAAATTTAATGTGGGTAAGTGTAAGGTAATGCATGTTGGAAAAAATAACCCAAATGACACGTACTACATGATGGGGTCAAATTTAGCTACGACAGATCAGGAAAGGGATCTTGGAGTTATAGTGGATAGTTCTATGAAGACATCCACGCAGTGTGCAGCGGCAGTTAGTAAGGCAAATAGGATGTTAGGAATTATTAAAAAAGGGATAGATAATAAGACAAAAGATATCATACTTCCCCTATATAAAACTATGGTACGCCCACATCTCGAGTACTGAGTGCAGATGTGGTCTCCTCACCTCAAAAAAGATATATTGGCATTAGAAAAGGTTCAGAAAAGGGCGACTAAGATGATTAGGGGCTTGGAAAGGGTCCCATATGGGGAGAGGCTAGAGAGACTGGGACTTTTCAGTTTGGAAAAAAGGCGATTGAGGGGCGATATGATAGAGGTATATAAAATCATGAATGGTGTGGAGAAAGTGATTATAGAAAAATTATTTACCTTTTCCCATAATACAAGAACTAGGGGACACCAAATGAAATTGATGGGTAGTAGGTTCAAAACTAATAAAAGGAAATTTTTCTTCACACAGCGCACAGTCAACCTGTGGAACTCCTTGCCCGAGGAGGCTGTGAAGGCCAGGACTCTATTAGGGTTTAAAAAAGAGCTTGATAAATTTTTGCAAGTTAGGTCCATAAATGGCTATTAGCCAGGGATAAAGTATGGTGCCCTAGCCTTCATAACAAGGGCAGGAGATAGATGGCAGGAGATAAATCACTTGATCATTGTCTTCTGTTCTCCTTCTCTGGGGCACCTGGCATTGGCCACCGTCGGCAGATGGGATGCTGGGCTCGGTGGACCTTTGGTCTGACCCAGTATGGCCATTCTTATGTTCTTATGTTCTTATTAGTTGTCATGTGTATGTCAACACTGCGGTGGAAACCTAGCCAAAGCCAGACATTTTTCATCTCACGAAGGTAGAATATAATGTCCACAGAGGCAGGCTGACCTCTGATTAGAGAAGCCCCGATCTGAGTTCTTTTTGTTTGCAGTAGCGCACCAGGCTATCAAAAATCTGCTCCAAATTGAGGCAACTCACTTCCCTGGCCTAAGTCTGGGGGAGGGAAATGGGGGCAGGCAGTAAAGTATTGAAACATTCCTTGACATGTTATACAAGGCTGCTCTGGCATAGAATATAACCTCCAATTCCATTCTGCTCTGTCCTGTGGCTCTTAGATGCAACCCACAGCCGACCCACAATGGGGAAATCAAACGTCCACCACCGAGTTTGTCCTGCTGGGATTTGGGGAGCATGCTGAACTGCAGTTCTTCCTCTTCCTGCTGTTTCTAGTGATTTACATGGTGACCGTGGCTGGGAACCTCCTCATCATGGCGCTGATTGTGGTGGATCGGCATCTCCACACCCCTATGTACTTCTTCCTGGGGAACCTGTCCTGCCTGGAGACCTGCTATAGCTCTACCATCCTGCCCCAGGACCATCTCTGTTACTGGCTGCTTGATACAATTGTACTTCTTTGGCTCCCTGGTAGACACAGAATGTTACCTGCTTGCTGTGATGTCCTATGATCGGTATTTAGCCATATGCAAGCCCTTGTATTATTCGACCCAGATGAGTAACAGGTTCTGCCTCCAGCTAGCAGCCGGGTCTTGGATCAGTGCGTTCTTGGCTGTTATCATTGTCATAGTCCTGCTCTTGCAGTTGATTTTCTGCGGCCCTAATGAAATGGACCATTTCTTCTGTGACCTCACCCCCATGATCAAACTGTCCTGCAGCGACACCCGCAAGATGGAACTTGTAACCTATGTGGGTTCCATCTTGTTCACGTTGCCCCCCTTTCTGCTCACCCTGACCTCCTATGTTTATATCATCATGGCCATCCTGCACATCTCTTCTCCTGATGGGAAGCAAAAGGCCTTTTCCACCTGCTCCTCCCACCTCATTGTGGTGAGCGTGTTCTACGGGACGCTGATCGTGGTCTATCTCCTGCCCAAAACGGAGATGCTGCGGGAGCTGGACTAGGTGTTCTCCCTTTCCTACACCATCTTAACGCCCCTGCTCAACCCCCTCATCCACAGCCTGAGAAACAAGAACGTCAAGGTGGCCTTCAGGAAAGCGGTTGGGAAATGGGCGGCGTTTGTGAATTAAAGGGCTGAAAGTGTGTGACCTGAGCCCGACTCTGGCCCATCAGAGGTGTGAGTTGTAGCTTGCACGGTGGGAAGGGTTATTGCCTGACAGGTTAGTAGAAAGGAGAGATGGGGGAAGGAAAACGGGACTACTGGTTCGCTGAAAGTAACAGGCATGCTTTGAAGTTTTCATGATTTCCAGGATGGTCACCTAAAACCAGAAATTTTAGGCAACAAGGCCACAAATTTGAGCACTGCTGTGACCCTTAAACTCCCTGCTCAGAAGCCATTTTTAAACCCTGAATTCACTAGACATCAGACTGTTCGGTGTTAAGTTCCTTAAGAACCTGACTTTTGGTTGCCGGGACTACACGTAAGAAGATAAGAATGGCCATACTGGGTCAGACCAAAGGTCCATCCAGCCCAGTGTCCTGTCTGCCGACAGAGGCCAATGCCAGATGCCCCAGAGGGAGGGAACAGAACAGGGAACCATCCAGTGATCCCTCCCCTGTCTCTCACTTCCAGAGAAACAGAGGCTAGGGATGCCATTCCTACCCATCCTGGCTAATAGCCATTGATGGACCTAACCTCCATGAATCTATCTAGCTCTTTTTTGAACCCTGTTAAAGTTCTAGCCTTCATCACATCCTCTGGCAAGGAGTTCCACACATTGACTATGCACTGAGTGAAGGGGAAGGGGAATTGAACCAGGATATCCTACACTTCAGGTGAGTCTCCTTGCCATAGGGACTACAGGTTCTATAGGCAAGTGTCTCCCCCACTAGCTGTTCTGTATCTCCAGTTCCTGGATCATCAGTGGAGAAAAGTGACCTTCCCTGCATTCCGGATTGAGGTTCCTGTCTCTTTGGGATGGCCATGAGGCTTAAGGACACATCCCCTGCTGTCAGCACCTGGTCTTGGCTAATGAAGCAACTCCCCATGCAAATGCTGGGTTGGATGGTTTTCATCCTGATAAAGCTCCCTCTGTGCCTCGCATGGTGTGACCCAGGGGCTGCTTGGTGCCAACTGCCAGAAGGCACAGGGTGCAGAATGGTTGTAGCATCCTTCATCTGTCCTCTCTACAAACTAGTTTGGCAGAGGCTGCCCATGGAAGGTGGCTACAGAGACCCCGTTCTCAAGTCACAGAGCATTGTGCCCAACAGGGTTGTGGATTTGCTTCAAGACAGAGTTGATTAGGGATAGATAGTTGCTTTTATTAATCAAGTATCAGAGGGGTCACCGTGTTAGTCTGAATCTGCAAAAGCGACGAGGAGTCCTGTGGTACCTTATAGACTAACAGATGTATTGGAGCATAAGCTTTCGTGGGCAAAGGCTGCATCTGACGAAGTGGGTCTTTGCCTACGAAAGCTTATGCTCCAATACATCTGTTAGTCTATAAGGGTATGTCTAGACTACAGGCTTTTGTCGACAGAGGCTTTGTTGACAGATACTGTAGACAAAGCCACTGTCGACAAAGAGCGTCTAGACTACATCCAGTTCTGTCGACAAAGCAAGTCGCTTTGTCGACATGAGAGTGTAGATGCAAAGGACAGTGTAGATGCAATAACGCCTTCTGTCGACAGAACTCTGTCAACAAAAGGTGTTATTCCTCGTAGAATGAGGTTTACCGCCGTCGACAAAACTGCCGCTTTCTGTCATCTTCCTCTCAACAGAACTCGGCGGTAGTGTAGACGCAGGTATAGTTTTGTCGACAAAAGTCCACTTTTGTCGACAAAACCCTGTAGTCGAGACACACCCTAAGGTGCCACAGGACTCCTCGTCACTTTTATTAATCTCACTATGAAGATAAACTTAATACTGTCAAATGATTACACAGCTACTACAAAATACAAATCTCACTACACCACTACCATTACAGACTTAATACCGGCAAACACACCACTACTGCAAACTAATCCAAATAATTAGCACAGGCAAAGCGATGCATATAAATGAGAAACAGGAACTTGGAAATGCTTATGCCCCTTCACTCTGTGGGAAGTCCCATTCCGGTCACCTCACACCAGGTTGCAGTGACACTCGTATCAAACTGGGTCATCGTAGGCTTGTGAGACATACCTGAGGCGTTATCTATAGATTCTGAAAATTACGTTCTTGTGGCTTGTGGGTTGGGCTGGCCACCGGAAGTCAATAAACAAGTGTTATTTATCCATCTGAACTCATGCAAATTTGGGAATCGTGTGTTTCACAATGGGCTCCCATTTACAGTCGACTGAGTGCCAATGATAGAGAGAGGGAGATTTCAAACCAGCAGGTCTATAATTCTGGGTGCAGACACATTCAACTCTGCATCCTTCACCCATGAGATATGTTGACAGGGTGTTTGCTTTTAAAAAAATAAAACACGACCAGTCCTGCTTGGAAAATGCTTGGAGAAGAAACTTGAGTGGGCTACACTTCAGAGAATGGAGGAGAGTCTCATTGAATGAAGTTGAGGCTCTAAATTTAATGTGTGCTGAGACTGTATTGTCTACTTAACCCCCTTTGTTCGCCGTGTCCGTTGGCTGCCCCTGGATTCTCTGATCTTTGTTAAATACATTTGTGACATAGTGTTGGTACCTTGCTGGTTGCTGGGCTTGGGCTGTGGGTGACCCCTACTGGTTACTGTCTGTACCACGGCCCAGCCGAGTAGCTGATGGGACAGGGAGGTAACCTGTTCGACCAGTTACCTCCCAGGGAGAGGAACAAAGGAAGGTGGAATGCCGCCCCTGGCTGGGGGGCATGGCTGGAAGGGACAGTCTTTTTAGTTGCTGTCTGGGATCATGGAGGAGACAGACTAGGGAAGGGGCTGGAATTTAGGGGCCCAGTCTCCCCCATCTCAAGGGGGGCTGAGGCATCCTAGGCCTGCCCTGTAACCAGATTACATCTGTGCTGTGCTGTATCCTGGAGAAGCAATAAACTCCCTCTATTCTACTGGCTGGTGGAGTCTGTTCGTGCCACTATGGGGGTGCAGGAGACGGGGAAACCCGAACGCGCCATCACAACATTCCTACTTGCCTTCCCTCTGAGCAGTCTGTGTGCTAAAAGCAGAATGGGGGTGCCCTGTTCCTTCAGGAACAAAAGAATTGTGTTGATCATGGTGCACCTTCCAAACACTGAATGCTAGAACTGGAATGGACCTTGACACATCAAGTCCAGTCCCCTGCCCTTACGGCAGGACCAAGCTCTGTCTAGACTGGCCCTGACAGGTGTCTATCCAACCTGCTCTTCAATATCTCCTTAGACAATTTATTCCAGTGTTTCACCACCCTGCCAGGCAGGAAGTTTTTCCTAATGTCCAACCAAAACCTCCCTTGCTGCAGTTTAAGCCCATTGCTTCTTGTCCTGTCCTCAGGGGCCAAGGAGAACAGTTTTTCTCCCTCTTCCTTGTGACATCCTTTTAGATACTTGAAAACTGCTCTCATGTCCCCCCTCAGTCTTCTCCTTTCCAAACTAAACCAACCCAATTCCTTCAGCCTTTCCTCAGAGCTCATGTTCTCTAGACCTTTCATCATTCTTGTTGCTCTTCTCTGGACCCTCTCCAATTTCTCCACATCTTTCCTGAAATGTGGTGCCCAGAACTGAATTGAAGGTGTGTCCAAAGGAAACCCAGAACACCCAGAATCTTAACTATGGAATCCCAGCCTGGTTCATCAGAATCACCAGATCTGACCCCCCATCCTCTTCCCAACTCCACCCCTTTGCAGTGTTGCTTTGACTGAAGAGGGGACAGTGCACAGATTCACTCTTAGGAAGGTTATCTCCAGTAACAGCTTTTCATACGTTAGGGTGTGTCTAGACTACAGGGTTTTGTTGACAAAAGAGGACTTTTGTTGACAAAACTATACCTGTGTCTACACTGCCGCTGAGTTCTGTCGACATAACATCAACAGAACTCAGCAGTTTTGTCGACGGCTGTAAACCTCATTCTACGAGGAATAACGCCTTTTGTCGACAGAGTTCTGTCGACAGAAGGCGTTATTGCATCTACACTGTCCTTTGCTTCTACACTCTCATGTCGACAAAGCGGCTTGCTTTGTCGACAGAACTGGATGTAGTCTAGACACTCTTTGTCGACAAAAGCTTTGTTGACAGTATCTGTCAAGAAGACTTCTGTCGGCAAAAGCCTGTAGTCTAGACGTACCCTTAGTCTCATCAGTAAGAGCTTGGCTGGAAGGGAATATCCCAGCTGATGCCTACACCATGATGGTGGGGAGATGGGGTAAGATGCTTCCAGCAGCCTGGTTTCTACTAAAATCAGGCCCCAGAGTGAGTGCCCCATTGGCGGGCTAGACAAAGGAAAACTCCCCTTTGAATCACTGGGCCCGGGGGCAATTACCCCCTCCATTCCCCTGCCCCCCTTGGTAAGAAACAATGGTAAGAAATGCACAGCTGGGACACCGAAACACAATCTCTCTAAATGAAACGATTTAATGTGTCTCTCGCCAAAATGAAAAACCGCTTTTGTTCAACTTGTAACCAGCCAACCAGCTGACCAACCAGCCAACCAACCAGCCAATCAGCTAACCAAGCCTTTTCTTTCATTTCTGGGTGGTTTTACCCCTTTCTAGTGTTTCTCCCCCCACCTCCCCCCAGAGGGGCAGGCTGCACAACAAAATGCTTCACAGGGAAAAAAAAGTCATAATGGTTGGAGCCAAATTCACAAAACGGCTCGGGTGTTGCAGCTTTTCTGGGCCAAAAAAAACCACTGGGCTCCCCAGAGAGTATCACTGGGTAAGGTGCCGGGGTTCCCGGTAATAATGAATAGGGAGAGCATGAGTGGTGGGTGAAGGCCCAGCTGTCATTAGGGCAGGGGCTTGGGGGCAGCTGGGGGCAGAGGGTGGGGGTGCAGGAGTCAGGAGCAGGGGTTTGGTGTGTGTGGCTCAGGGCAGAGGGTGGGGGCACAGGAGTCAGGGCAGAGGGTGGGGGTGCAGGAGTCAGGAGCAGGGGTTTGGTGTGTGTGGCTCAGGGCAGAGGGTGGGGGCACAGGAGTCAGGGCAGAGGGTGGGGGCGCAGGAGTCAGGGCACAAGTTGGGGGCACAGGAGTCAGGGCAGATGGTGAGGATGCAGGAGTCAGGGCAGAGGGTGGGGCTGCAGGACCCACGGCAGGAGGCTGAGGGAAGGGGGCTGGGCGGCCTGGAGGGGCTTTCTGGGGCTACCTGCAGGGTGCCGCTGCTCTGGAAGCCTCTCCTCCTGGGGGTCTGGGGTTGTGCTCCCTGGCCAGTGGCTCCTGGGGGAGCTGCAAGGCCCAGCCCAAGCCTCCAGCTGCCCTCCATCACCTCCTACTTCCCATGTCTTGGGGCTCTCTTGGGGCAGCCCCTGCCTCCCAGCCTCCTGGCTGTCCTGTCCCTGGCCTCCAGATGACCCATCTGCCATCCAGCTGGTCTGGGGGGTGGGGGAGGCCCTGGCCTCCAGTTCCCCTCCTTCTCCCCCGCCCCCCCACCCCCCGTGGTAGGGCTTGTTTGATTTCCCACCCACTCCCCTGTGGAACAGGTCGGCAGTCCAGGGTGCTGCCACATTATGGAACATCTGCAGGAAGGCCAAGACAATTCTGGGCCATCAGCTCCCTCTGGCTTTTCCGTTGTAGTCCCTGAAGTGTCGGGGGGGGGAGGGTATGACCCAGGACAGCAAACACGAAATCTAGATACACCGATCAATCTTCATTTCAGCTCCAAAGATACGTGCCTACGAATGGGATGCTCATATTCAGCAAATCGCAACCTTTCCAACGATGCCTTCCATGAGCCATCCTGCGCAAAGCACCTCTGAGTTACATCATGTTCCTATCCAAAGCATGTTCTCATACAGCAAATGCAATGCCCCGTCATCATCCCTTGAATGTCCGCAGTAATTTCCCTACTGCTGTTTTCACCTCCTTGTTTCTCAGGCTGTAGATGATGGAGTTCAACATGGGAGTCAGGATGCTGTACTGGACAGAGAACATTTCCTCCAGCACCGTAGAGGAGACGGAGCTGGATTTTGTGTACTGGCTAAAAGCTGCCAGGTACAATAACCCAACCACAATCAGATGGGAGCTGCAGGTGGAGAAGGCTTTCTGACGGCCTTGCGCAGAGCGGATCCTCAGGATGGTGGTAATGATGGGGATGTAGGAGACCAAGGTGAGGAGGAAGGAGAGGGCTCCGAGTATCATAGCGGAAGTCAGAAGCACCATTTCATTGGTGAAGGTCTCCGTGCAGGACAGCTGTAATAGCTGAGGGAGCTCACAGCTGAAATGGAAGATTTGATTGGGCCCACAGAAATGCAACTTGAGGGCCAAACCCGTGTTAAGCAGGGCATAGATAATTCCAACCGTCCATGCCCCGCTCACCAGCTGAACACAGATCCTTTTGCTCATTATCTGCATGTAACGCAATGGGTTGCAGATGGCCACGTAGCGGTCGTAGGCCATGGCTGAGAGAATGAAAACCTCCGTCCCAGCTGTGAGGATGAAGAAGAACATCTGGCTAATGCAGCCATGGACAGAAATAGTTTTGTGCTCTGCTAGGAAGTTCACCAGCATTTTAGGCACCGTGACAGAGGAATAGCAGATATCGACAAAGGATAAATGGAAGAGAAAGAAGTACATGGGGTTGTGCAGGTGAGAATCAGCTTTTATCACCAGCATTATCATCACATTCCCAACCAGAGTCATTATGTAAATAATTAAAAACACTAGGAAGAGGAAAATCTGTATCCATGGGTCAGTGGAAAGTCCGAGGAGAATAAATTCAGTGATTATGGTTTGATTTTTCATTGGTGTTTACTCGAGAAACATATGATCTGAAAGACCAGGAAAAAAAACAGATTAACAAATCACATAAAAATCACATTGAAATGGTATGTGAAGGTCATCTGTAAAGTAGGAGGAATGTAAAGAGAATCCTTGCAAAATTAAGGTTTTTAATAGACTAAATTTATGGAGAATATATATATAGAGAGAGAGAGAGAATGAAACTTGTGTTTTAAATAGATGACAGATGACAAAATGAGGAGCAAGTTATAGTGGGGGAGGTCTAGGTTGGATATTAGGACAAACTATTTCCCTAGGCGGGTGGGGAAGCACTGGGATGGGTTCCATAGGGAGGGGGTGGAATCTCCATCCCTAGAGGTGTTTAAGTCCTGGCTTGACCAAGCCCTGGCTGGGATGACTGAGTTGGGGTTGGTCCTGCTTTGGGCAGGGGGCTAGACTCGATGACTCCTGAGGTCTCCTCTAGCCCTAGGATTCTAGGATTCTGTGATCAATTACACTGGATGTACACAAGGACTTGTGCACCCAATGGCCATGTTAGACAGAATCA
Organism: Pelochelys cantorii; assembly: GCA_032595735.1. Lineage (NCBI taxonomy): Eukaryota > Metazoa > Chordata > Testudines > Trionychidae > Pelochelys > Pelochelys cantorii. The sequence goes on along the minus strand of CM064351.1, from coordinate 11,682,095 downwards.
GGCCCCACGGAGATTCACAACCACCTTGCTCAGCCGGGACGGTGGGTCTGTACCTCTTCTCCTGAAGCAGTTCTACTGTGGCTAAAGAATGAAAGAGGCATTGCTGTTTGTGTGCTGGACCTTCTGTCTCCGAGGTGCGGCTATCAAGTCATTCACTTTCCCTCTCACTCTGTATCTGTAGGGAACTGTCCCATGGATGCCAGCAGAGCTATGGATGATTTACACCAAGAGCGGACATGGTCGGTCATCTCTTTGCCTGGCAATTACTGTCTATTCTTGCGGATTATTTTGCAGAAAATGCTATTTAATATCTGTAGTATCTGAAAGGGTTCATCCCTGTGAAAATTGCCAGGCCATTGACAGAAGAAACAAATGTGCTTGGGGACGTAGAGTACTCACAGTGACATAGCTTTGAAAAGAGACGGATAGAAAATTGGTAAGACTTTAGCTCCTAAGTCACTTAAGCTCCTTTGAAAATCTGACCCTGTGGGACTTTGATTCACTGTTCTGCACATCTGAATGTCAGGCAGTTCTCATGTAAGTGAGTCTGCCCTGCCCTCGTGAAAGTGAATGGCTATTCTGACCTCTTTATTAATAGAATGAAGCTCATGTTCTTGCCAGTGTCCAATGACCAATGCCCAATGTCCCCATACAACCCTAAAGAGAAACTACATCTTTTCTTCCTTATCAGCTCATGAGGCAAATATCTAGGGGTATGTCTAGACTACATGGCTCCGTTGACGGAGGTTTACAGGATCAGTCGGCAAAGGCTTCCCCAGCCGACAGACCCACGTCTAGACTGCTACACTGTGCTGGATGAGCTGATTGTCGGCACAGCATGGCAACCATGTTTATTTTAATGAAGCGGGGATTATTTAAATCCCCGCTTCATTGACTATGCTGGGTAAACTAGTTCACATGGCTCCGTCGACGGAGCCATGTAGTCTAGACATACCCTAGGCAAAGAGATGGATCTTGTGCTACCTGTAGTGTTAAAAAAGGCAAATTCTCTGCAAAAGGAAAATGTCCAAGAATGAAGTCGACTACTAACACGACTACCCCTCTGACACTTTTCAACTGGAGAGAAGTAACCAGTTGAGTCTCTCAAGGATCTGAATTAATTCTAATGCTGTTTAAAATACTTATCAGTTATCCAGGAAAAAAGGTGAACAGAAGTGGCCAAACTGACAGATGATCCAACATTACTCAAGATGATTAAATCTAAAGCAGACTACAAAGTGTTACTAAGGAGGTCTCAAAAAGCTGAGTGATGGGGCAAGAAAATGACAGATGGAATTGCGTGTTGATACATGCAAAGAAATTCACATTGGACAACCACACATGCAAAACAATGCAATCTGAACAAGCTGTTAACATTCAGGAAGGAGACATCGGAGGCACTTTGAGACCATCCACTTAACGTGCAACGGGGAAGTCAAGAGAACTCACGGAATATCAGGCACCATTAGGAAAGGGATAGAGAATAAGACAAAAAATATCATAATGCCTCTGTATCAACTCATGGTACGCCCACATCTTGAACACTGTGTTCAGTTCTGCTCACCCCGACCAAAAGATAGAATTGAAAAAAGTACAGAGAAGGGCAACAAAAGGGATTGTGGCTTTAGAATGGCTTTTCTATAGGAAGAGATTAAAAGACGGCACTGTTGGGCTTGGAAAAGGGATGAGTAAGAGAGGATAGAGTAAAGGTTTATAAAGTCGTAGAATCATAGGATTGGAAGAGATCTGAGAAGGTCGTCGAGTCCAACCCCCTGCCCAAAACATGAATAGTGAGGAGGCAGTGAACAAAGTAGTGTAATTTACCCCTTCACAAAACAAATGAAGCAGTGATCACTGGGGGAGTGTCTACACAGCACCTTAAACTCCAAATAAGATACACAATTTGCATTATGCAAATTCCATATCTTATTTTGATTCTATTTCGAAATAGCTTTTGAAAATTTGGAATGTCTATACAGAGCCAAATTTTGAAATGACACACTAGTTTGAGACATCCCTTAACCCTCATACAATGAGGTCTACTGGGATGGCAAAATAGCATTCCCGTTATTTCGAAAAATATTTTGAAATAACGGGCAGCTTGTTAAGACATGGGGTAGCTATTTTGGGACACCTTCGATATCCCGAAATAGCTGCACAGGGTAGATGTGGGTGAAATTAATTGGCAGGAGGCTGAAGGCAAAGTATTGCTTCGCCCAATGCACGGTCAAGCTGTAGCTCTCATTCTCCCACCATGCCGTGAAGGGCAAAAGAGTAACTGGGTTAAAAAAAGAAGAACGAGGAGAGTTAATGGGGGATCAATGGTTATTTACCCAGATGGGCACGGACGCAGCCCCATTCCCTAAACCTCTGACTGCTGGATGCTGGAACAGTATGACGGGATGGCTCACTCGGCAAACTGCTCTGACCTGCTCACTCCCTCAAAAGCATCTGGCCAAAGTCACAGGCAGGACACGGGGAGAGATGGGCCATTGGCCTGACCCAGTAGAGTGGGTCTTCTGTTCTTAATGAAGTTCAGGGTCTTCTAAAAAAGTAGCTTAGCTAATTCCACACACACACACACACACACACTCCGAAGAAAGAAGCCATGGCTAATATGTCATGTGGCTCGAGAACTTGTCTCTCTCACCAGCAGATGCCAACCTGTTAAGAGGTATCCCCCACTCATCTGCTCTCAGTACAGGGGGCTGCCTCCAGTCAGGAGATAATGGGACCTGTCGGCAGACCCACTCTTAGATAACAGGAGGCAGAATCTGGCCCTCTGGACTGGAAAGGAAAAAATCAGATTGAAAAGGAAGAAAAGCCTGAATCAACTCACCTGGCTCATAAAGACGGAAGGATCATTGTGTGACCTGGGCTTTTCTCAGTCTGTTTCCATAGTCTGCTCACCTACTGATCTGTCTGTCTCGTCTCTAACCACTCCACAATGCAGCCTCTCAGCCGTCACTTCCTTCACTCTGACAAGAGGGACCTCTCCCCATTGCACTCCCACACTAAGAGCTGATCTCTGACAGCTGTTTAAATGTTCTCTTATCCGCACTCCCGGGACGAGATCCCTGAACTGTGCGCTGAGTAACATGCCCCCAGTGAGATCGCGCCAGGCCTCCATTGCGGCAGTGTCCACAGTACGGGACTGGCGCAAAACCACATACAAAGTCTATGAACACCAGAGTAGCTTTCTCTGGTCACTCTACTATCTATCTAACCCCACACATCCCCTCTATCTATCTATCTATCTATCCCCACACACCCCCTCTATCTATCTATCTATCTATCCCCACACACCCCTCTATCTATCTATCTATCCCCCCCCCACACCCCCTCTATCTATCTATCTATCCCCACACCCCCTCTATCTATCTATCTATCTATCTATCCCCACACACACACCCTCTATCTATCTATCCCCACACACCCCCTCTATCTATCTATCTATCTATCCCCACACACACACCCTCTATCTATCTATCCCCACACACCCCCTCTATCTATCTATCTATCCCCACACACACACCCTCTATCTATCTATCTATCTATCCCCACATACCCCCTCTATCTATCTATCTCTCTATCCGTACACAACCCCTCTATCTATCTATCTATCTATGTATCCCTACATGGGCCCAGCACTCTAAAACACCAGTGTGCACACAAGCAAGGTGTGGAAACATGGCGTCCACAGGCCAGGAAGTAGGGAGATGAACAGTTGGATTCAGACTCATATTTCACAGGCTCCAAGGGAGGTAGAAACCATGAAAAATGTCCAAGCTGACTCTCCCCCCGCACACACACACACACACACAAACACAGGCCTCATGCTTTCTTGTAGCCAAGCAGGCTAATGGCATATTAGGGTGCATTAGGAGGAGCATTGCGAGCAGATCTAGAGAAGTGATTATTCCCCTTTATTCGGCTCTGGGGAGGCCACATCTGGAGTATTGTGTCCAGTTCTGGGCCCCCCACTACAGAAAGGATGTGGACGCATTGGAGAGGGTCCAGCGGAGGGTGACCAAAATGATTACGGGGCTGGAGCACATGACCTACGAAGAGAGACTGAGGGATTTGGGTTTGTTTAGTCTGCAGAAGCGAAGAGTGAGGGGGGATTTGAGAGCAGCCTTCAACTTCCTGAAGGGGGGTTCCAAAGAGGCTGGAGAGAGGCTGTTCTCAGTAGTGATGGATGGCAGAACGAGGAGCAATGGTCTCACGTTGCAGTGGGGGAGGTCTAGGTTGGATATTAGGACAAACTATTTCCCTAGGCAGGTGGAGAAGCACTGGAATGGGTTACCTAGGGAGGTGGTGGAATCTCCATCCCTAGAGGTGTTTAAGTCTTGGTTTGACAAAGCCCTGGCTGGGTTGACTTAGTTGGGATTGGTCCTGCCTTGGGCAGGGGGTTCGACTTGATGACTCCTGAGGTCTCTTCCAGCTCTATGATTCTATGATTCTATCTATGAGGGTATGTCTACACTACAAAGTTAATTTGAAATAACAGCAGTTATTTCGAATTAACTTTAATAGCGTCTACACAGGCAAACTGCTATTTTGAAATAAATTCAAAATAGTGGAGCCCTTATTTCGAATTTGGTAAACCTCATTCTACGAGGAGTAACACCAAATTAGAAATAGCTATTTCGAATTAAGTGCTGTGTAGACACTTAATTCGAAATAGGGGGCCGCCAGCCCTTCCCGGGGAGCCCTGGTGGCCACTCTGGGCACAACCAGGAAAACTTACTTTCCTCTCCTCCAGCCCCGGAAGGATTAAAGGGGTAGACCCTGGCCACAGTGCCTGTGCCAGCTCCAAGGCTGCCAGCCCAGAGCCAGCAGCGGCCACTGGGGACCCTGACCCAGTGGCCCCAAAACAGGAGCCAGCAAGGCACTGGCAGCCAGCCCTCCACCACTCCCCAAGAGCAGTCTGGCAGCTCCCAGGAGCCTGACAGGGGCTGGAGAAGGTGGGCGCCTTCCTGGTCCAGGGTGGAGATCATGGACCATATTCAGGTTTGGGGGGGATGCCCCCAATGTCCATGATCTCCACACTAGATGGAGGAATGCGGCCGTCTATGGCAGGATAGCTGCCAGCCTGGCCACCAAAGGCCACATGCGAACCCAGGAGCAGGTTAGCATGAAAGTCAAGTTGGTCTGGCAAGACCCCCAACCCTGAGCCCTGAGCTTCCCCTCCCCCTTCTTCCCCTTGCTTCCCCCTTCCAGCTGCCTCCTCCAAGGTTTACCCCTCCCCTCTCCCACCCTCTGTCTTCCCCTCTCCCACCTCCTTTTCCCAGTCTGCCCAGAGGTTCATCCCCCCCCCAGTTTTGTTCAATAAACCCAGTTTCTATTTTTGAACATACGTGTCTTTTATTTGACATCAGGAAGGGGGGCTAGGGAGGGGTAAGTGGAAGGACATGAGGGAGGAATGGGGCACGAGCCCCCGGTGGGGAGGACCGAGGTGGCTCTGAGGGCTCTGTGGGTATGTCTACACTACCACCCTAGTTCGAACTAGGGTGGTTAATGTAGGCATTCGAAGTTGCAAATGAAGCCCGGGATTTAAATATCCCGGGCTTCATTTGCATCTTGCCGGGCGGGCGCCATTTTTAAATCCCCTTAGGTCGAACTCCGTGCCCGCGGCTACACGCAGCACGGAGTAGGTAGTTCGAATTAGGATCTCTAATTCGAACTACCGTTACTCCTCGTGGAATGAGGTGTACCGGTAGTTCGAATTAGAGATCCTAATTTGAACTACCTACTCCGTGCTGCGTGTAGCCGCGGGCACGGAGTTCGACCTAAGGGGATTTAAAAATGGCACCCGCCCGGCAAGATGCAAATGAAGCCCAGGATATTTAAATCCCGGGCTTCATTTGCAACTTCGAATGCCTACATTAACCACCCTAGTTCGAACTAGGGTGGTAGTGTAGACATACCCTGAGGGCTCCTCGGGGTGGACGCTCTCCCTCAGGGCCTCCTGGATCCTGACAGCCGCCCCCGATGGACCTCCCGGATGGCAGCCTGCAGCAAGTGCAGCCGGCCTGATGGCAACGACCCCAGGAGATGCACCGGCGTGCCCAGGGGCAGCTCTGGCTCCATGTGGCCGAGTGCTGTGGTGTCCCAAGTGCGGGCACTCAGGGCACTCCAAGACAGGACTGCTTTGCTGTCCCTCATCGAGGTAGACAAGCAAGCGGGGAACCCTGAGAACTGTCTGTCCGAGGTGAGGATAGGGTCCCTTTAAGCACGGAGCTCAGTTAGCCTCAGGCAGCAGCCCCACGCACTCAAGTCCTAAGCTGATGCCCTGCTGGCACTGGTTCCGGCCAGCCTTAACTTTGGTTCAGGGTCCACTCAGTGTGGATGCGCTATTTCGAAATAGCAAAACGCTATTTTGAAATAGGTTTTGTGTGTAAATGCGTTATTTCGAATTAGCTTAATTCGAATTAACTATTTCGAATTAAGTTAATTCGAAATAGCACTGTAGTGTAGACATACCCTGATTCTTGCATGGGGCTGGATTAACGCCTGTCTTTTACAACGAGATCTAATCTTCCCTTAAACACTCCAAGTTGCATTACCCTAACATACATGCCATCCGCAGCTTCCCTGGGATACCGTTCCAGTGTTTAATTCCTCTCACTACTAGGGAACCGCAAAGGCACTTGGGTGCCTCATTTTCTCACACGCTTTTCAACATTCCGAGCAGAAATACGCCAAATACTTTCCAAAGGACTGGGGACTAAGAAGATACAATAAAAAAATGTAATCTTTATTCTGATGTGATCAATGGGCTGTAAGGCAAATACACAATAACAGACATCAATTGCTCACAAGCGTAGGAAACTTCTCCTTGAAGGACATTCATTTCCATATTGGAAATCATAACTGATTTTTTTTCTTACATCTGAGCTCTACAAAATCTACCTGTAATTAAATTGGAAATGAAGAGAAAGCACAAGGACTGGAGGGCAGGTCCTTTAACTCTTTCCGTAATACAGTCTCTCACAACAACCCTAAATCTAGGTCAGGCCCAGATCTCCTGACCAGTTTGTTCCCCAGTGTGCACTCTGTGTATTTCTACAGAGATTTCTAAAATGGCTCGGGAAACGAGGCAGCCAGCTCTGACCGACATTCAGTGGAAGTCGTTCTTCTGTCTACCTTGGGCTCATTTGAAATTCTGAAATCACAGTCTGATAGTGGCCACCAAGATGGTGCAAAGAAATAATATGTCTTCTTTTAGCTCTTTGGTATACCCTTGGCCTACAAGCGTCCTATGGGATTGTCCTTTGGGTTGCCATAGCAACATGCTCCTCAGGTGGTTATCCGCACTGAGCTATAAGTCGTTCTCAGAGTCTTTGCCTTCCAGAATAGACTCCCCTCTCCTAATATGGTCTACGGAGAATTGCTCCATAGCCAGATCCCATCAACAGGGAGAGCTTTGTCCAAAGATCTCAGACGCTTTTTCCTGGGCTTAGTGATTACTGTCCAATGGGAAAGCTGGTGTCATGGTGATTCATGGAGGAATATACACACTTTGAGGTACCAAATATTTGATCCATGAATGCAACCCTGTTGATTTGCCCATGTTTCACCTACCACGCAGTATGTTCTGCATGGCTTCTTTCATCTCTTTGTTTCTCAGAGCATAGATGAAAGGGTTCAGAAGCGGCGTCACAATGGTGTTGATGATGTTGACTGTCTTGGTCAGTTCCAAAGAGTGCCGCGCAGAAGGCTTGACAAAGAGTAAAACAGTGGATATGTACCAGAGGAGAACAACGGCCAGATGGGACGAGCAAGTGGAGAATGCCTTTTGCCGGCCTTTCATTGAGGGGATACTCAGGACAGTGGAGATGATGTAGACGTAGGAAAGGAGGGTTATCACACACGAGCCCAGGATGACAATGACCGAGATGGCCAAACCCAACATCTCGATGATGGATATGTCCGTGCAAGAGAGGACAATCAAAGAATCCATCTCACAATGGAAGTGATCGATGACATTAGGGCCACAGAAAGACAACTGGGATATTAGAGAGGCCAGAACAGCCATAACCAGGAAACCAGACACCCAAGAGCCAACTGCCAGTTGAATTGACAAGGAGCTGTTCATAATTGTGCTGTAACGCAATGGGTAACATATGGCCACATAGCGATCGTAGGCCATGACGGACAGGAGGAAATATTCCGTGGTGGCCAAGGAGAATGTGAAGTAAATCTGTAGGAGGCAGCCAGTGAAGGAGATGGTCTTGCTTTTCCCTAGGAAGATATCCAGGGCTTTTGGAGCAGAGCCGGTGGTGAACCAGATCTCCAGGAAGGAGAGATTTACGAGGAAGAAGTACATTGGTGTGTGGAGGCGGCGGTACGTCACCACTAAGATAATAATGGCCATGTTTCCCAGGAATGTCACAATGTACATCAAGAGGAAGAGCACAAAGAGGGAGATCTGCAAATACGGACTCCCCGGGAATCCCAGGAGGATGAATTCCGTCACCGCACTGTGATTCTGCTGCGCCATTCAGGCAGTTTTAGCTGCTGAAACCACAGAAACAAGAGCCGTGAAATACGCAGAAGGCTTAGCCAGACACTGATCTACAGTTACTACGGCCTTTCTGGGATGTGTTGGGCTTGGCCTGGGTTTCCCAGTGGGTCACCTGCAGCAAAGCTGAGTCTAGGACCAGGAATCCTGCCGTCCAATTTCTACATCTAGACACTCGACCCCTCGCCCCTTTCAGAGCTAGGGATGGAACCCAGCAGTCACGGACTCCGATTTTTAAAGAAGTCTGATGGACTTGGGTGCCCCATTCCTACTGGTTTTTGGTGGATGCTGGATACATACTTTCCTGAACCGCCTTTCAAACCCTAGCCCCTGTGTGCAGTGCTGCACTGCACCGACCTGCCCAGCACTGACTTGGGATGCAAGCACCCCAGCTCCCATCCCCCAACTCTGAACCCCAGAGCTGGGAGCACACGAGGAGCAGGGGATGACTTAGGTCCCAGGAGTGTGTTTAGCGCCAACGTGGCTGCTCCGTTCGGATGACCACACCCCGTATTTTGTTCTGCAGCAATGAAGTGTCACTGGGTTTGTGTCAGTGCCCTGCGGACGCACAGCGTGGCCAAACCTTTCAGCCCATTCAGTGGCTCAGACACACGTCCGCAGTGCAGCCTACTCAGCCACTTGTGCAGCCTGACAGCTGGAAAAGCAGCCCACAGACGCCCTGGAGGGGAGCGGGAGGGACATTAAACCCCTCTCATCACAGGTCCCTGCACTCCTGTGCAGCTCCCCTGCCTGCCGCGTACGCAGCCCTCCCGGCAACCTAAAGCCATTCTCCCAGCTTGTTTTCTGTCTCCCTCCAGAGATCTGCAGGGGCCTGGTCTTCACGTCCCAGTCTGGGCATCCTCTGTATGACGGGCCCATTGAGAAATGCTCCGAAAAGGGTTAGTCATTGATATTTCGGCAAATGCTTCACCAGCTGGTATTGGGCCAGCCACTCGAGATATGGTTCTTACAATCCTGATGTATAACCATTTCTAAGACTTTGCCTTGCTGTGCTTCTAACCCCTGCTGACAAACCCTGCTTTAGGTCTTTCACGGGCTTATCAATAATTCCTGGTTTCCCATATTTGTTCTGGCTAATTTCAAGATTTAGTTTAAGCCTTGCTTTTCTATGTTGATGGATTTAAATGGCCATCTTTCTGCAAAATAAGAACGCGAGAATGGTCAAAGATCCACCTACTCTAGTGCCTTGTCTGCTGACAGTGGCCAATGCCGGGTGCCCCAGAGGGAGGGAACAGAACAGGGAACCATCCAGTGATCCCTCCCCTTTCACCCATTCCCAGCTTCTGGCAAACAGAGGCCAGAGACACCATCCCTGCCCATCCTGGATAACAGCTGTTCAGGGACGAATCCCCCATCAATTTGTCTTTCTCTTTTTTGAACTCTGCTACTGTATTTATACTCTGCTCTGGCTGTTGAGGATTTTCTTCTATTTGTATCAATTAAATATTCACAGTTGCACTCAGGGTCAGACAATCGGGGTGGTTCAAAGAGTAATAGTTTAATCACAGCAGATGTTAAGATTCAAAATGTTTAAGGCTTTTAACCATTGAAACACCATCACCATCGCAAAGCACAAGGGAATTAGGAACCAAATGTGTCCCTGCATAGTTTTGCAACACAGCGAGAAAGGGAAACTGCCCAGAAGCTGACTATGAAATACAAGTGCAATTGTCTAGCACAGTTTTATCCTGGAGAGCGAAAGTAATATAGAAGCACAGGATTGCATGTTCAAAGAAAATACGGGAATTAGGATCCCAAATCCATTGAATTTCAGTGGGATTTATGCATCTCACCCCTTTAAAATCCATTCAAAATCCATCCCGAAAAAATACCACCATAAACAATGAAAGCAAAGCAGACTTCAAAATGTACTCTGTACAAGGAATTGAAACTAGTAATCATTTGAATGCTCGGAATAAAAACACCACCCTCACATTCTGATTTCATGTGAACCAGTGTAACTCCCAGGTGCTCGGAGTAGACCTACTCACCATGAAGGGGGCAGGTCTGTGGGTGCATCCTGAACAGGAAACATCATTGCTGTCACATCAGGGGCAAAACAAATGCCATCTCCTAAGCAGGGAGAAAAAAACCAACACACTGTTGTTATTGGTCAAAAACCAGACAGTAAGGCTGCTTCTCTAACGCACGCTTTCAGAATGTGTTCACAGCATTCACGCCCACAACCCGCTCTCATGGTTTGCCATCAAACAGCCTTCATTAATTGTCAGCGTTCACTGAGAATTGAAAAGGAACGATCTCTGTCTTATATGCCTCTGTCTTCTTTCTCTCTCCTCTTCGGCACTTTTCTCCGCTCCTCCCTCTTTCTTTTATATCCTCCTCTTTAGTTCTCTAGTCAGGCAAAATAAGACTCTTTGACTCAGGAGGGCTTATTCCAGCAGCTCGGAGGCCACCTTGGGACCCGCTCTTTAGAGATATTCAGAGACTTTCTCAGAACGAGGGGGAATTGCCTGAGGGACCATTAACCAACTATCTCAAGGGCCAGGGCTCAGAGAAGGTGCCCGAACTCCCACCAGCCAGCGTGGGGTTGGTAAACTCACAGGCCTGCCTTCCTAGACTTGCCCTTGGGATGTAGTGGGCAGGCATTCACTGGTTGCTGTGTGTGCGCTGGCCTCAGTCTGTAAGCATGGCCCAGCAGGGGGTGCCGCCTGATATCACATAGACAAAGACCCAGCCGGTCCTAGCCTTGCCGGAGGAGTAACGGTAGTTCGAATTAGGAGCTTTAATTCGAACTACCTAGTCCGTGCCGCGTGTAGCCACGGGCAGGGAGTTCGAACTACGGGGCATTTAAAAATGGCGGCGCCCGGGAACATGCATATAGATCCCGGGCTTCATTTCCAAGTTCGAATGCCTACATTAGCCACCCTAGTTCGAACTAGGGTGGCAGTGTAGACATACCCTCAGGCATCTTGGCCCTGACTCCTGTAGCACATCAGGCCTATGCTGTGTTGTACCCTGGAGCAGCAATAAATCCTCTGTATTCTACTGGCTAGCGGAGTATGTTCTGGCTGCTACAGGGGTGCAGGATCGGGGGAACCCCGACACGCCGTCACAGTGGTGTCAGGAGTGGGATACAACCAGCTGGAGAATCTGCAGCCAGGTGATTACGAGCGGGTCAAAGAGGTCCTGCTGCACAAGTTGGGCTCACCTTGGAGACGTACAGGAAGAAGTTCCAGGGGGTGCAGAAGGATCCAAGGGAGACCTATGTAGATTTGGCCTCCCGCCTGGCGCAACACTGCCGCAAGTGGGTGTTTGGGGTCAGAGCCCGGACCACAGAGGACCTGCTTAAGCTGATGATGCTGGAAAAGTTTTATGAAGCGTGCCCACCCAGCCTGAGGCTGTGGCTCAAGGACCAGAAGCCAGAGGACCCCCAGGAGGCCGGGAGTCTGGTGGATGAGTTCACGGACAGCCGGTCCAGGTGTGAACAGGAGTCCTGGAGAGAAAGGGAATCACGCAGGGACCAGTTCTCAGCTGAACAATGGAGGAAATCACATATGGGGCGAGCCCAAAAAACAGGGACCAGGCATCTGCACCCCAGAGAGACAGCCAGGGCCCAGACAGAACTGACCCAAAGGGGCCTGCAGGTCCTAACTTGCCATTGCTGCAGGCAAAGGGGCCACAAGAGGGCTCAGTGCACCAGGCACCAGGACAGGGCCCATGACCTGAGACTTTCCAGGGTTAACTGGCTGGGGCGGAGGGAAGGGCAGGCCACCCCAGAGGCAGGGGCCAGCAGGCAAACCTCAGCTCAAAGCAGGGGGAAGGCTGCTCAGGCCAACCCCTCCCAGAGACTTGATGCCCCAGAGGCAGGTCTCTCTGTGTACCGGGTGGGGGCAGGGAGCCCTTGTGGAGCGAGTACCTCGTGCCCCTGGAGGTGGATGGCAGGAAGGTGACGGGTTTCTGGGACACGGGGGCAGAGGTGATGGTGGCCCAGCCCGAGGTCGTAGCCCCAGACCCCATGGTATCCAGCACTCAGCTGACCCTGAGGGGCATAGACAGGACCCCGTTTAAGGTGCCCGTAGCCCGGGTGCATCTGAAATGGGGGGCCAACAGGGCCCCAAGGAAGTGGGGGTGCACCGGCACTTGCCCACGGAGGTGCTGATAGAGGGGGGGACCTAGAGGAATGGCCAGACGGACCCCACAGGGCTCTAGTCACCACCCGTATCCAGAGCCAGCGAGGGTCTGGTGCCCCTAACCCAGGGGAGGGCTCCCTGCAGGGGGCTCAGGGCCCCATCCCAGGAGACACGGGGTCCAGCCGAGCTGGAACTCCGGACCCAAGCAGTGGGGGGGAACAGGTCCCTGTCCCTGCCCCAGCTGCTGAATTCCAGGCTGAAGTGCAGACAGATCCCTCCTTGCGGACCCCGAGGGACCGGGCTGACCTGGGCGCAGCTCAGCCCCTGGGGGGAGATTGCCAGGAGCGGTTCCTGTGGGATCAGGGATTCCTGTACCGGGAATGGCTCCCCCCCAGGGGAGGGGGAGGAGGGGGGCTCCAGTGGCAGCTGGTCGTCCCCCAAAAGTATCACTGCAAGCTGCTGTAGCTGGCCCATGACATCCCCTTCTCAGGACACCAGGGAGTCCCGTGCACCCGGCTGAGGCTGCTCCAAAACTTCTACTGGCCGGGGATATTTGCGGGCGTGCAGCGGTACGGCGGGGCCTGTGACTCCTGCCAACGGGTGGGGAAGGCCCAAGATAGGAGGAAAGCTGCGTTGAGGCCCCTGCCCATTATAGAGGAGCCTTTCCAGAAGGTGGCGATGGATACTGTGGGACCCCTCAGCAGGGCGACCCGGTAGGGGAAGAAATACATCCTGGTGGGGGTGGACTTCGCCACCCGCTATCCCGAGGCCAGGGCCCTGCCCTCTATCAAGGCAGACAGAGTGGCAGACGCACTGCTGGCCTTTTTCATCAGGGTGGAGTTCCCCCAGGAGGTCCTCACGGACCAGGGATCCAACTTCATGTCGGCCCCGCTCCGGTGCTTGTGGGAGAAGTGCGGGGTCTAGCACACCTGGGCCTCGGCGTATCACCCCCAGACCAACAGGTTGGTGGCGAGATTCAATGGGTCTCTGAAGCAGATGCTAAGGACCTTTATGCACCAGCACCCACAGGACAGGGACAAGTACCTACCCCACCTGCTGTTTGCATACAGGGAGTTGCCCCAGGAGTCCACGGGGTTCTCCCCATTCAAGCTGATGTATGGGAGGCGGGTCAGGGTACCCCTGGACCTGCTGAGAGAAGAGTGGGAGAGGTTGGGGGTGCTGGAGTCAGGGCAGAGGATGGGGGTACACGAATCAGGGCAGGGGTTGGGGGTACAGGAGTCAGGGCAGGGGTTGGGGGTGCTGGAGTCAGGGCAGAGGGTGGGGGCACAGGAGTCAGGTTGGAGGGTGGGGGTGCAGGAGTCAGGGCAAGGGTTGGGGATGCAGGAATCAAGGCAGGGGTTTGTTATGCTTAAACGAAGCACACAAGATCTTTTATAGGGAAAAAGGCAGTACACCGCATTTACTGAGAATACAACAGTTGTATATGCTTTTCAATCATTCACACACACAAACACCATACACACACAGTCCCGCCAGATGATGTCACAGTTACCCATCCAGATTCTGTATCAATCTCGTGGCCAGCTAGATTGAACACAGAGGGAGAGCGGGGCCTTTGTCGGTCGATCAATCCGATGTTCTTCTGGAGTTGGTGGCAAGACGAACCCAAAGTCCCACAGCAAGGCACCGTGCTTTTATAATCCTTTTCTCCATTGAAATCAATGGATTCCTCTGTGTCAGTCTGTGACCAGTTACTGTTATCTTTTGATGTTGACATTCATTCCCAAAGAATCTCGAAACGCTCATGTTGTCCTAGATTTAATCAGTTGTTTTCAGGGGTGCCCGCCCTTCATCTTTAGAGCCATCAATTCTGCCAATCCCTGACCATGGGTACGCACTGATGGTTCCTCTGATGCCGGTATGTCTCTTTGCAGTCTGTCTTTTACAGTTTGTCTTCACCCCGCACTCTTCCCCTTCTCTCTTGACCATCTGGCTCTAACGATGACCTTCACACCATATCTCATTCACACGGTCTTTCTCACAGAATCCTTCAAAGTTAAACAGCAGTGTTTTATTTTAAGGAAAAGCAAAATCAAAACAATTCACATCGAAGGCCCGGACCTTCAATATTTCTAATCTCCTTAACATAGACACAATACCAAATCTCTGTCCCTTTACTCACTACACTTTAGAACAAGGAAATATAGGAGATATATACTTAACAATATATTAAATACAAGCTGGAGTTACCGGGCGTTACTCGGGAAACCGGAGGAACAAAATTTAGAAAAACAGTAGTCCATTATCTTTTTTTTGAATGGTAGAAAAGTTGCACTGATTTCTATAGGGATTAAAATATAGGTCCGCGTCATCCCCGGAGGAGGGGGATGGCAGGTGGGGAGCGACCCCAGGTGGAGGGAAGGCTACATGCGGGAGGGGCGCCCCAGCTCGTGCCTGGGGCTGCAGGCGTGGCGGGGGGCAGGGCGGGTGCCCAAGCCGTTGCGCGCATGAGGGTGGGGGCATTGGGTGCTGGCACAGACGGGGGGGAAGAGTCGCTTATGTAACCTCGCAGGTGGGAGGGGGCGAGTCCTGGACAGCGCTGGGGGCCGCAGGCGGCAGGCACGGGACCTAGAGTGGGTGGGGAGGCCCCTGCAGCGCGGCGGGTTATCTTTTATTTTTACAGCTTGAGCTCGGGCCCGATCAGGTCCAAAAGTACCTTAAAACCTTCTCCTGGAGGAAAGGTTACCCCATGCAAAGTTTGGTTGCGGTAGCTCTTACAGTGTCCAAGTTATTAGCGAACAAACTTACGAACATTCTCCTTTATATATTAGATGATTATATATTACCTTACATTACTATAGTATTGCTACATCATTAAACTACATTGCTACATTACTAAACCTAAAATACAAATATAAAAAGAATAAAACTTTCAGTTCCAACACGTTGGGGATGCAGGAGTCAGGGCAGAGGGTGGGGGTACAGGAGTCAGGGCACAAATTGGGGGTGCAGGAGTCAGGGCAGGGGTTGGGGTTGCTGGAATCAGGAGACGATTGGGGACTAAGATACAATAAAAAATGTAATCTTTATTCTGATGTGGTCAGTGGGTTGTAAGGCAAATACACAATAACTCACAAGAGTAGGAAACTTCTCCTTGCAGGATGTTCATTGCCATATTGGAAATCATAAACAATGTTTTTTTCTTACATCTGAGCTCTACAAAATCTTCCTGTCGTTAACTGGAAATGAGGACAAAGCACAAGGACTGGAGGGGAAGTCCTTTAACCCTTTCCGTGCACTCACCATGTGAGCCTGCGATGTCACCGAGACTAGAGATTACACGCCAGTCCTGTGGGTGGCTCCTTCTTTAGTTCAAAGGCAGGAGGTCTCCATTTCCCCACGCGCTGTAGGTTGATAAGATTTCTCACAACAATCCTAAAACTATTTCAGGCCCAGATCTCTTGGCCCCTTCACTCCCCAGTGAGCACTCCGTGTATTTTTACAGAGATTTCTAAAATGGCTCGGGAAAACGAGGCAGCCAGCTCTGACTGACATTCAGCGAAAGTCGTTCTTCTGTCTACCTTGGGCTTGATTGAAGTTCTGAAATCACAGTCCAAGAGTGGCCAACAAGGTGGTGCACAGAAATAATAGCTCTTCTTTCAGCTCCTTGGTATCCCCTACCTTGGCCTAAAAACGTCGTCGGTTGTCATAGCAACATGCTCCACAGGTGGTTATCCACACTGACTCATAAGTCGTTCTCAGAGTCTTTGCCTTCCAGGATACAAGCCCCTCTTCTAATATGGTCTATGGAGAATTGCTCCATAGCCAGATCCCATCAACAGGGAGAGCTTTGTCCAAAGATCTCAGATGTTTTTTCCTGAGCTTAGTGATTACTGTCCAAATGAAAAGCAGGTATCATGGTGATTCATGGAGGAATATACACACTTTGAGGTACCAAATATTTGATCCATTAATTCAACCCTGTTGATTTGGCCATGTTTTACCTACCACGCAGTATGTTCTGCTTGGCTTCTTTCATCTCTTTGTTTCTCAGAGCATAGATGAAAGGGTTCAGAAGCGGCGTCACAATGGTGTTGATGATGTTGACTGTCTTAGCCAGTTTCAAAGAGTGCCGCGCAGAAGGCTTGACAAAGAGTAAAACGGTGGATACGTACCAGAGGAGGACGACGGCCAGATGGGATGAGCAAGTGGACAATGCCTTTTGCCGGCCTTTCATTGAGGGGATTCTCAGGACAGTGGAGATGATGTAGATGTAGGAAAGGAGGGTTATCACGCACGAGCCCAGGATGACAATGACCGAGATGGTCAAACCCAACATCTCAATGATAGATATGTCCGTGCAAGAGTCGACAATCAAGGAATCCATCTCACAATGGAAGTGATCGATGACATTAGGGCCACAGAAAGACAACTGGGATATTAGAGAGGCCAGAAGAGCCATAACCAGGAAACCAGACACCCAAGAGCCAACTGCCAGTTGAATTGACAAGGAGCTGTTCATAATTGTGCTGAAACGCAATGGGTAACATACAGCCACATAGCGATCATAGGCCATGACGGATAGAAGCAAATATTCCGTGAAGCCAAAGGAGAATGTGAAGTAAATCTGTAGGAAGCAGCCAGTGAAGGAGATGGTCTTGCTTTTCCCCAGGAAGATATCCAGGGCTTTTGGAGCAGAGGCGGTGGTGTACCAGATCTCCAGGAAGGAGAGATTAATGAGGAAGAAGTACATTGGCGTGTGGAGGCGGCGGTACGTCACCACTAAGATAATAATGGCCGTGTTTCCCAGGACTGTCACAATGTACATCAAGAGGAAGACCAAAAAGAGGGAGATCTGCAAATACGGACTCCCCGGGAATCCCAGGAAGATGAATTCTGTCACCGCACTGTGATTCTGCTGCACCATTCAGGCAGTTTTAGCCGCTGAAACCACAAAAACAAGAGCTGTGAAACATGCAGAGGGCTTAACCAGAAACTGATCTACAGTTACTACAGCCTTGTTGGGATGTGTTGGGCTTGGCCTGGGTTTCCCAGTGGGTCACCTGCAGCAAAGCTGAGTCTAGAACCAGGAATCCTGCCGTACAATTTCTGCATCTAGATACTCGACCCCACGCCCCTTTCAAAGCTAGGGATGGAACCCAGCAGTCCTGGACTCCGATTTTTAAAGGAGTCTGATGGACCTGGGTGCCCCGTTCCCACTAGTTTGTGGTGGACACTGGACAAATACTTTCCTTAACCACCTTTGAAACCCCAGCCACTGTGTGCAGTGCTGCACTGCACCGACCTGCCCAGCACTGACATGGGATGCAAGCACCCCAGCTCCCATCCCCCAACTCTGAACCCCAGAGCCGGAAGCACACAAGGAGCAGGAGACGACTTCGGCCCCAGGATCGTGTGTCTGGCGCCAACATGGCTGTTCCACTTGGACGATCACCGCCCGTATTTTGTTCTGCAGCAATGAATCGTCACCGGGTTTGTCAGTGCCCTGGGGACGCACAGCCTGGCCAAAACTTTCAGCCCATTCGGGGGCTCAGACACAGGTCTCCAGTGCAGCCTCCTCAGTCACTTGTGCAGCCTGACAGCTGGAAAAGCAGCCCACAGATGCCCTGGAGGGGAGCGGGAGGGACATTAAACCCCTCTCATCACAGGCCCCTGCACTCCGGACTCCATTCACCTCCCAGTCTCGGCATCCTCAGTATGAAGGGTCCATTGAGAAAAGCTCCGTAAAGGGTTAGTCACTGATATTTCGGCAAATGCTTCACCAGCTGGTATTGGGCCAGCCACTCGAGATATGGTTCTTACAAACCTGATGTATAACCCTTTCTAAGACTTTGCCCTGCTGTGCTTCTCACCCCCTGCTGACAAACCCTGCTTTAGGTCTTTCACGGGCTTATCTTTGAGGGGTGGTCTCCACAGTGGAGTCAAAAGGTCTGGGGTGGCCCGGAGATGGAAGGGCTCCCACCCTGGCAGTGTTTGGGGCAGAGGGACCACAAAGCTGCTCCATTGGCTGGGGTGAGGCAGAGCCCCATCCACCTCTGGCCAGGGCCGGGTCTAAGATTTTTGTCACCCCAAGCAAAAAAAGTTTTGGCCGCCCCGCCCCCTCACCTTGGCCCGCTGCTGCAGGACAGGTACTGAGGAGGAAAGCGCCCCTTTCACTTTGCGGCTCTTTGACTCCCACCACGCCCTCCGGCCAAACCCAGCCTACGTCCTGTCTCCCCTCCACACACATCCCGACCGCCCCCCCACTCACTGAACCCAGTTTCCACCTTCTCTCCCCGCCCAGGCAAACCCGACCCCTCAGTGACGGGACCCAGTCTGCCCCTTCTTCTCTCCCCCACCTAATCCACCCTGCGCCCTCTCTTCCCTCCCAGCCAAACCCGATCCCCCCTCCCCTCCTGACTCGACACAGTCCGCTCCCCTCTCCCACCTCCCCCCACTGACCGAACTCTGTCTCCTTTCCCTCTCCCCGCCAAAGCCTCCTGTCCCCTCCCCACAGCACGCGCAGAAACGTCGGAGCGCTGTGGGGGAGGGGTGAAAGTGGCACGGGTCCCCCTGGGGATGCGCGCGGACACAGGCAGGAAATGTAACAGGCAAGGCCAGGGGTTCATGGCGCAGCTCCCGGAGTGAGGCAGCGACACCTCTCCCCCCCCCCCCCCCGCAAATCTCTGAGCTGGGGAGGCGAGGCCCCCTCCAGCAGCTCCTCGCCGCCAGACCAACCAGATCGGGCTGCAAAGTAGCTCTCCCCTCCCCCCAGCCTAGCTTGAATCATCCTGGCCCGGGCAGGGCCTTCCTTCTGCCCGGCCCCACCAAAGCTGCAGCTCCCCCCTGCCTCCGCACCCAGCAGTGAGGCGCTGACCCTTCTTCCCAGGTGGCCGCGTGGGGCAGCAAGAGCGTGCGCTCCCCCTGCAGGATGCCGGCTCCGACGCCCCGCCCATTGCCTTGGGTGGCCACAGGCAGGCCCGCGTCGGGCGGTAAGGCTGGCCGGAACGCCGCCTCTGGACATGTGCCACCCCAAGCACAGGCCTGTTTTGCTGGTGCCTGGAGCCGGCCCTGCTGCTGGCAGCCTTGCTGGTGCAGCTGTCCCCAGTGCTCACTCTGCAGTGTAGGGACCCCCCCGCTCACTGCCCCAGTGCTCACTCTGCAGTGTAGGGACCCCCCCGCTCACTGCCCCCAGTGCTCACTCTGCAGTGTAGCGACCGCCATGCTCACTCTGCAGTGTAGAGACCGCTCTGCTCACTGCCCCAGTGCTCACTCTGCAGTGTAGGGACTGCCCTGCTCACTGCCCCCAGTGCTCACTCTGAAGTGTAGCGACACCCACACTCATTGCCCCCAGTCCTCACTCTGCAGGGTAGCAACCCCACTCTCACTGCCCCAGTGCTCACTCTGCAGTGTAGCGGGAACTGGTCTTAAGGGGGGGGGTGTAGTGGGGTGCTATTTGAAAACCATGGGAGGGATGGGTGGGCACAGGGTCAGCCACAGCAGTCTGCGGCGTTGGTGGCAAAGGGGGGACCATAGGGTCAACAGGGGTGGGGGTTTCCTCCACCATGGGGGGAGGATTGAGGGAGACATGTCTGGCAGGAAGGGGGCAGAGCTAAACCACTCCTCCCCGCCAAGCAGCAGGCAGGGGAGGAGGGCGTCAATGAAGGGGAAGGGGGGGAAGGGGAGGGTACTGGATTCGGGGAGAGGCAACCGAGGAAGGGGGGTTAGCAGCCACTCCTCCCTGTTGAGGCTGTGGCCGAGGAGGAGGGCGCTATGGGGGGGGGGAGGACGCGAGGGAAAGGGGTTCGCGTTTGGGGATGAAGGGGAATGGGGAAAAGCAACCACTCCCTACCACTGGCTGATTGCAGGGAGAGAGGGCGCTAGCGAGGGCACCAGACCTGGGCTTCTGAACTTACATCCTGGGTTACTGCAGGGCTTGCTAAACGGTTCGACTGTTTGTTTGGAATCAGGCCGGGGCCTCTGAATGGCCGAACCTGTGTGTGTTTGCAGCCACACCCTGAGCCAGGGTTTTGTCCCCCAGTACACTGCTAACTGCCTGTTGTTGCCCACCCTGGACAAGGCCTGAGCCCCAGGACTAATAAGCTGTTTGCTGCCCTGCCTGGACCCAGGCCAGGGCTAAGGAACTTCTGTTTGTAACTGGGGGTTATTAGCTGGCAGGCACGGACCTAGGGCCAGGGCCTCCGGACCTGACCCTGGGGGTTGCCTGCCCTGCTCCAGGGCCAGGCCATTATAGCTGGAACTGTTTGAACTCTTTACCTCAGGCCCGGATCTGATGCAAGGCCGGGCCCTGAACTCTTACCCCGTGCCCATCCTGAGGAAGGGCGGGCACTTGAACTATTTGCCTCTCGCCCCAACCTGAAGCACGGCTGGGTGGTGGACGTACTGACGTGGGGATCTATTTTACGTGCTTGTGCAGTAGGGCGGAGTGGCCGCCCACTGACCTCGAGGCGGAGGAACCCCTCTGGGAAGCCAAACCGTCTTACCCCCTGGGATACCTTTCCAGTGTTTAATTCCTCTCACTACTAGGGAACCGCAAAGGCACTTGGGTGCCTCATTTTCTCACACGCTTTTCGACAATCCTAGCGGAAATACACCAAATACTTTCCAAAGGACTGGGGACGAAGAAGATACAATAAAAAACTTAACCTTTATTCTGATGTGATCAGTGGGCTGTAAGGCAAATACACAATAACACATCAATTGCTCATGAGCATAGGAAACTTCTCCTTGAAGAACGTTCATTGCCATGTTGGAAATCATAAACGATGTTTTTTCTTACATCACAGCTCTACAAAATCTTCCTCTCATTAATTGGAAATGAGGAGAAAGCACAAGGACTAGAGGGCAGATCCTTTAACCCTTTCTGTGCACTCACCATGTGAGTCTGCAACATCACCGAGATTAGTGATTACACACCAGTCTTGTGGGTGGCTCCTTGTTCAGTTCGAAGTCAGCTGGCCTTCATTTCCCCACACTCTGTACGCTGATACAATTTCTCATAACAACCCTGAATCTAGTTCAGGCCCAGATCCCATGGCCACCTCATTCCCCAGTGTGCACTCTGTGTGTTTTTACAGAGATTTCTAAAATGGCTAGGGAAATGAGGCAGCCAGCTCTGACTGACATTCAGCGGAAGTCGTTCTTCTGTCTACCTGGGGCTCATTTGAAATTCTGAAATCACAGTCCAATAGTGGCCACCAAGGTGGTACACAGAAATAATAGATCTTCTTTCAGCTCCTGGGTACCCTCTACCCCTGGCCTACAGGTGTCCTATGGGGCCTTTGATTGCCACAGCAACATGCTCCTCAAGTGGTTATCCACACTGACCTATAAGTCGTTCTCAGAGTCTTTGCCTTCCAGAATAGACTCCCCTCTTCTAATATGGCCTATGGAGAATTGCTCCATAGCCAGATCCCATCAACAGGGAGAGCTTTGTCCAAAGATCTCAGGTGTTTTTTCATGGGCTTAGTGATGCCTATCCAATGGGAAAGCTGATGTCATGATGATTCATGGAGGAATATGCACACTTTGAGGTACCAAATATTTGATCCATGAATGCAACCATGTTGATTTGGCCATGTTTCACCTCCCATGCAGTATGTTCTGCATGGCTTCTTTCATCTCTTCGTTTCTCAGAGCATATATGAAAGGGTTCAGCAGCGGTGTGACGACGCCGTTGATGATGTTGACTGTCTTGGTCAGTTCCAAAGAGTGCCATGCAGAAGGCTTGACAAAGAGTAAAACGGTGGATATGTACAGGAGGAGAACGACGGCCAGATGGGACGAGCAAGTGGAGAATGCCTTTTGCCAGCCTTTCGTTGAGGGGATTCTCAGGACAGTGGAGATGATGTAGACATAGGAAAGGAGGGTTATCACCCATGAGCCCAGGATGACAATCACCGAGATGGTCAAACCCAACATTTCGATGATGGATATGTCTGTGCAAGAGAGGACAATCAAGGAATCCATCTCACAATAGAAGTGATCGATGACATTAGGGCCACAGAAAGACAACTGGGATATTAGAGAGACCAGAAGAGCAATAACCAGGAAACCAGACACCCAAGAGCCAACTGCCAGTTGAATTGACAAGGAGCTGTTCATAATTGTGCTGTAACGCAATGGGTAACATATGGCCACATAGCGATCGTAGGCCATGACGGACAGGAGGAAATATTCCGTGGTGGCCAAGGAGAATGTGAAGTAAATCTGTAGGAGACAGCCAGTGAAGGAGATGGTTTTGCTTTTCCCCAGGAAGATATCCAGGGCTTTTGGAACAGAGGCGGTGGTGTAACAGATCTCCAGGAAGGAGAGATTAACGAGGAAGAAGTACATTGGCGTGTGGAGACGGCGGTACGTCACCACTAAGATAATAATGGCCATGTTTCCCAGGAACGTCACAATGTACATCAAGAGGAAGAGCACAAAGACGGAGATCTGCAAATACGGACTCCCCGGGAATCCCAGGAGGATGAATTCCGTCACCACACTGTGATTCTGCTGCGCCATTCAGGCAGTTTTAGCTGTTGAAACCACAGAAACAAGAGCCGTGAAATATGCAGAGGGCTTAGCCAGACACTGATCTACAGTTACTACGGCCTTTCTGGGATGTGTTGGGCTTGGCCTGGGTTTCCCAGTGGGTCACCTGCAGCAAAGCTGAGTCTAGGACCAGGAATCCTGCCGTCCAATTTCTACATCTAGACACTCGACCCCTCGCCCCTTTCAGAGCGAGGGATGGAACCCAGCAGTCCTGGACTCCGATTTTTAAAGAAGTCTAATGGACTTGGGTGCCCCGTTCCCACTGGTTTGTGGTGGGCACTGGATAAATACTTTTCATAACCGCCTTTGAAACTCTAGCCCCTGTGTGGAGTGCTGCACTGTACCGACCTGCCCAACACCCCTTCCAGCAAGGAGCATGGAACCCAGCCCCTGTGTGCACTGCTGCACTGTACCGACCTGCCCAACACCCCTTCCAGCAAGGAGCATGGAACCCAGCCCCTGTGTGCACTGCTGCACTGCACCGACCTGCCCAATGCCCCCTTCCAGCAAGGAGCATGGAACCCAGCCCCTGTGTGCAGTGCTGCACTGCACCGACCTGCCCAATGCCCCCTTCCAGCAAGGAGCATGGAACCCAGCCCCTGTGTGCAGTGCTGCACTGCACCGACCTGCCCAACGCCCCCTTCCAGGAAGGAGCATGGAACCCAGCCCCTGTGTGCAGTGCTGCACTGCACCAACCTGCCCAGCACTGACATGGGATGCAATCACCCCAGCTCCCATCCCCCAACTCTGAACCCCAGAGCTGGGAGCACACGAGGAGCAGGGGACGACTTTGGTCCCAGGATCATGTGTCTGGTGCCAACGTGGCTGTTCCGTTCGGATGACCACAGCCCGTATTTTGTTCTGCAGCAATGAAGTGTCACTGGGTTTGTGTCAGTGCCCTGGGGACGCACGGCCTGGCCAAACCTTTCAGCCCATTCAGTGGCTCAGACACAGGTCTCCAGTGCAACCTCCTCAGTCACTTGTGCAGCCTGACAGCTGGAAAAGCAGCCCACAGACACCCTGGAGGAGAGCGGGAGGGACATTAAACCCCTCTCATCACAGGCCCCTGCCCACCTGTGCAGTTCCCCTGCCTGCCGCGTACGCAGCCCTCCCGGCAACCTAAAGCCATTCTCCCGGCTTGTTTTCTGTCTCCCTCCAGAGATCTCCAGGGGCCTGGTCTCCAACGAGCCTCTGGGCTCTGGCTGGAGCCAGTGAAGGACAGTCTGTTGTTGTAACTTCTGCTGACACCAAGTATTCCACTCCTCCCTCCCCTGAACCGCTGGGTGCCACGTAGACACCCAGCCCTCCAGACTCCATTCACCTCCCAGTCTGGGCATCCTCTGTATGACGGGTCCATTGAGAAATGCTCCATAAAGGGTTTGTCACGGATAGATCGGCAAATGCTTCACCAGCTGGTATTGGGCCAGCCACTCGAGATATGGTTCTTACAAACCTGATGTATAACCATTTCTAAGACTTTGCCTTGCTGTGCTTCTAACCCCTGCTGACAAACCCTGCTTTAGGTCTTTCACAGGCTTATCGATAATTCCTGGTTTCCCATATTTGTTCTGGCTAATTTCAAGATTTAGTTTAAGCCTTGCTTTTCTATGTTGATGGATTTAAATGTTCATCGTTCTGCAAAATAAGAACGCGAGAACGGTCAAAGATCCACCTACTCCAGTGTCCTGTCGGCCCACAGTGGCCAATGCCGGGTGTCCCAGAGTGAGGGAACAGAACAAGTAATCATCAAGTGATCCCTCCCCTGTCACCCATTCCTAGCTTCTGGGATGATTTTATGCTGGAATGTGTTAAGTGTCCCTGCATAGTTGGCAAGACAGGAAGAAGGGACCAATAACCAACTTTGAAACACAAGTGAAATTGTCTGACAGGTGTTTGTAGTGGAGAGGGAGTCCATCACAGAAGCACAGCATTGTGTGTGCAAATGAGCCTAAGGGAATTAGGAACCAAATGTGTCCCTGTATAGATCTGCAACACAGCAAGAAACGGAAAGTGCCCAGAAACTGACTGCGAAATACAAGTGAAATTGACTAACACGGTTTTATCCTGGAGAGTGAAAGTAAGGTAGAAGCACAGGATTACACAGGATTTCATGTTCAAAGAAACATAAGGGAATTAGGAACCCAAACCCATTGAATTTCAGTGGGATTTGTGCATCTCACCCCTCTAAAATCCGTTCAAAATCCAAGCCTCAAAAATACTACCATAAACAATGAAAGCAAGGCAGACTGCAAAATGTGCTCTGTACAAGGAATCTAAATGAGTAATCATTTGAATGCTCGGAATAAAAATGCCACCATCACGTTGTGATTTCATGAGAACCAGTGTAACTCCCAGGCGGTCGGAGCAGACATACTCACCATGAAGGGGGCAGGTCTGTGGGTGCATCCTGAACAGGAAACATCATTGCTGTCACATCAGGGGCAAAACAAATGCCATCTCCTAAGCAGGGAGAAAAAAACCAACACACTGTTGTTATTGGTCAAAAACCAGACAGTAAGGCTGCTTCTCTAACGCACGCTATCAGAATGTGTTCACAGCATTCACGCCCACAACCCGCTCTCATGGTTTGCCATCAAACAGCCTTCATTAATTGTCAGCGTTCACTGAGAATTGAAAAGGAACGATCTCTGTTTTATATGCCTCTGTCTTCTTTCTCTCTCGTCTTCGGCACTTTTCTCCGCTCCTCCCTCTTTCTATTATATACTCCTCTTTAGTTCTCTAGTCAGGCAAAATAAGACACTTTGACTCAGGAGGGCTTATTCCAGCATCTCGGAGGCCACCTTGGGACCCGCTCTTCAGAGATATTCAGAGACTTTCTCGGAACGAGGGGGAATTGCCTGAGGGACCATTAACCATCTACCTCAAGGGCCAGAGCTCAGAGAAGGTGCCCGAACTCCCACCAGCCAGCGTGGGGTTGGTAAACTCACAGGCCTGCCTTCCTAGACTTGCCCTTGTGATGTAGTGGGCAGGCATTCACTGGTTGCTGTGTGTGGGCTGTGGGTGACCCCGACTGGCCTCTGTCTGTAAACACTGCCCAGCAGGGGGGCCATTTGAGGTCCCATAGACAATGACCCAACCGGTCCTACCTGTTGAGGGCACGGACTGAACAAAGGAAGTGAGTGTTCGGGGGAAGGGTCAGTATTCGGCTGAGGGGAAACCATGAAGGGGACAGACTAAGCAGGGGCCTGGGAGTTTAGGGGCCTAGGCCCCCCATCTCAAGGGGTCTGAGGTATCCTGGCCCTGACTCCTGTAGCCACATCACATCTGTGCTGGGCTGTACCCTGGAGAAGCAATAAACCCCCCGTTCTACTGGCTGGCGGAGTCTGTTCTGGCTGCTACAGGGGCGCAGGATCAGGGGGAACCCCAACGCGCCAACACAGCCCTGCACTAAGTTCTGAGCACCTGCCCCGTGGCCTGCAGACTGTCCACGAGGGGGTGTCCCCCACCCCCAGTGGCTCCTCCGTTTCCTGCAGGCTGTCCCTGGGGGGAGGAGAGAGTCTCCAGGGGCTGGACTTGGCTTCCAGTGGCCTCCACCTTCCTGCAGACCTGCGGCCTGTCTGGGGCTGAGATATGGGTCCTGGCCTCAGCCTCTCTTTGCAGGGTGGTCCCCAGGGTGGAGTCAGAGGGTCTGGGGCACAGGGACTGGAGTGGCCCAAGGACGGAAGGGCTCCCACCCTGGCAGTGTTTGGGGCAAGGGGACCACAAACCTGCTCCGTTGGCTGGGGAAAGGCAGAGCCCCATCCAGTGCTGACAGCTGTCTTATTGGTGCAGCTGCTCCCAGTGCTCACTCTGCAGTGAAGCGCCCCCCCACTCACTGCCCCAGTGCTCACTCTGTAGTGTAGCGCCCCCCTGCTCACTGCCCCAGTGCTCACTCTGCAGTGTAGCGATCCCCCCGCTCACTGCCCCCAGTGCTCACTCTGCAGTGTAGCGCCCCCCCACTCACTGCCCCCAGTGCTCACCCTGCACTGTAGCGATCCCCCCACTCACTGCCCCAGTGCTCACTCTGCAGTGAAGCGCCCCCCCACTCACTGCCCCAGTGCTCACTCTGTAGTGTAGCAACCCCCCTGCTCACTGCCCCCGTGCTCACTCTGCAGTGTAGCGACCCCCGCTCACTGCCCCCAGTGCTCACTCTGCAGTGTAGCGCCCCCCCGCTCACTGCCCCCAGTGCTCACTCTGCACTGTAGCGATCCCCCCGCTCACTGCCCCCGTGCTCACTCTGCAGTGTAGCGACCCCCGCTCACTGCCCCCAGTGCTCACTCTGCAGTGTAGAGCACCCCCCCGCTCACTGCCCCAGTGCTCACTCTGCAGTGTAGAGCACCCCCCCGCTCACTGCCTCAGTGCTCACTCTGTAGTTTAATGTCCCTCCTCTCTGCCCCTTCATTTCCACATTCTGGAAAACACTTCCACTCCTGGCACTTTCCGTTTTCCTGCCACAACAACCCCTGACCTTGCTGTAAGTCCGGGTGAAAGGAAGCTTTATACCAAATCTGGGTGCCCTAAAGCTCTTACCATTACGGAAGAATTCTTGAACAAATGGAGTCACAGACAGGCAGATGCACAAACTCTCTAATACATGGCTGAGTCTACACATGCGGTTTCTTGTGCAAGTACGGCCGTTCTTGCGCAAGAATCCGCAGAGTGTCCACACTGCCTGCCTGCTCTTGCACAAGGAAATTTACAGTACGGCGCGGTAAAAGAGGGCTTCTTGCACAAGAGCTACGCTCTTTTTTAACAGGTGTAAGCCCTCTTGCACAGGAGCTTTTGCGCAAGAGGGCAGTGTGGATGCTCAGCAGGGATTTTTTGCGCAAGGAAGCCCTGTGGCTAAAATGGCCATCAGAGCTTTCTTGCGCAAGAGAGCGTCCACACTGCCATGGGCGCTCTTGCACAAAAGCACAGCTCGCACATGGCAGTGTGAATGTTTTCTTGCGCAAGACTTCTTGCACAAGAACCCTTGAGCAAGATGTTCTTGCGCAAGAAGCCGCCAGTGTAGACATAGCCTATGTGTGTGCGTCTGTATATGTGTGTACATATATATACTTTGCTCAGTTAGCTGACTGGTCTGTAATTGTCCTTATTTTGATCTCCACAGGTGGGCAGTATATTTGTCCCTTTCCAGTCTTCTGGCATCTGCCGATATTCTATGACTCTTCAAAGAGCTAATGGCTCAGATCTCTTCAGTCAGCTCCTTGAGTGCCCTAGGATGCATTTCATCAGCTGAAATAGCTTAAGCGCTTTGAGTTTATCACTCTATGACACAGTTTCCAATTTCTCCTGGCTCTTCTCTGAACTCATTACATTTTATCAACAGGGTTTTTGAACTGGACACAGCATCCCAGCTGTGGCTGTGCTGTTGGGAAACAACTTTTCCACTTTGTCTCAAGATTCTCCTGTTTACGCATTCCAAGGTCTCGTTAGTTGTT
Source organism: Pelochelys cantorii (assembly GCA_032595735.1). Taxonomy (NCBI): domain Eukaryota; kingdom Metazoa; phylum Chordata; order Testudines; family Trionychidae; genus Pelochelys; species Pelochelys cantorii. The sequence goes on along the minus strand of CM064351.1, from coordinate 11,653,494 downwards.
TTGGCCACAGAGTCACCATGATCCCCATACCTTTTCCAGAGTCGCCGTTTTCCAGGATAAGGTCTCTACTGTGCATGTCAGGAGTATTCTTTGTTCCTCGCTGGGTATATGTACATTTAGCCACATTAAACACATGCCATTTGCCAAGTGACTCCGATCACTTTGAATCAGTGACCTACCTCGTCTCTTAATTGTTTACCACTCCTCCAACTTGTGTGTCATCTGCACCCTTCATCAGAGTTGATTTTGTGTTTTCTTCCAGGTCATTAATAAAAGGGCCAAAGAGCGTAAGTCCAAGAACTGACTCCTGCTGGACCTCACTGGAAACACGCTACCTTGATGACACTTCCTCATTGGCAATTGCCATTTCAGACCAACCTGCTGTCCAGAACTCTGTTTCCTGCACCTTTCAGAAGCGGTGCAAAGCTTGCAGGAGTTGGGGTCATGGAGGAACTGAGGCAGAGGGAAGGAGCAAGGAGCAGACCTTAGGTGCAGTGCGAGAACTATGGAACAGGTATGGGGGGCAGGACTGTTAGGGAGCCTCCCCCATGAAGATCCTGGGTGACCCCAAGCCTGTTCCATTCAGTAAGGCACATCTGTCCTCTCCCCACACCCACCCATCTTCATGAGTGTGTCCAGCCTCCTCCCGCATCTCCATGTGCCTCCCTTAATCCTCTAGCTCAATGTTGTCACCCCCACTAACTCCTGGGCCTGCGCCCTCTCTGACCCCCCCCCCCCACTGGACACCATGTGACACACACACCTCATGCCCCACTCTGTCCTAACCTAGCTCCTGGAGCATTTCTGTAGCCCTGAGCACAAACAGAATTTTTCCCCCCACTAAAACTAACTCTGCCATAGACATTATGCAGTTCCCCCTTGTGCTCGCTAGAGGCCGCTGTTGCATCAGCATAGCCAGCTGTGTGGGGGAAAAGAATCTGCAGGGTACATGAATTCTTCAGGAGTGCCATGGTGGAGAATTCCCCTGGGGTACAACACATTACTGGCATGGACTTGATTCTGTTTATGTCTGTCATGAGTTCCTCTTTATCTGTCAGGACAGGATCTAATGGACAACTCCCCCGTGCAGGATGCAACATGTATTGTGTTCATAAATGATCATCGATGATGTTTAGAAATTCCAAAGATGACTTAGGACTGACAGCAAGTAACCTCCAGAGCATGTCACCTAGACTGAAGTCCCTCCTTTCCCCCCATATACTATAGATAGGCAGGTAAAGCGGTGGTCAACGTGTTCTCCAGTGTGATTTTGGTGGTCTGTAGGAGAAACCAACCATCTTGTGCTTTATCTGTTAGGAAAATGATCCATCAGCTTTTCAGATCTTTTTCTTTAAAGTAGCAGAAACAAGTAAAGTCTTTTTTGATGTACAGTCCTACTCCCCATTCCCCTTTGCCCACTCAATATATGTCCGTCTGTCCATGAGTCCGTCTGCCCATCTGTGAGTCCATTTGTTCAAAAACTCCTCCTAAAGGGTAAGAGCTAGGACCACCGCATTTGGTCTGCACCTTCCTCTTAGCCTAAATTGAAACAAGGCTGGGGTTTGGTTGTGCCAAGAAAATGGGATGTGCCTGGAATGGGATTGTTTTCCATAACATGGAAAGGGAGGGGCCTGATAGGAGGGACAGTTTTACAGCAGAGTAACCACAGGGGGTGGCCACACTAGGAAGAGAAATGTCCAGCTGTGGATGGGACTTTCCATGTTGCTGGCCACCGGACTGGGTAAGTGACCCTCCTGCTCCAAACCCCACCCCCCTAGGCCCTCAGCCACAGTACCATTGGCCCCACTGACACGCTCCCCTCCCCAGGACCACCCTCAGGGCTGCATGGTTCAGCTGGAGTCCCCTACTTAGGAGACTCCAAGGCCAAGAATCATGGCCCAGCCCTCTGCTCCAAGCAGATACTGGGGCCAGGAACCGGGACTCAGATCCTGCCCTGACTCCTACACCCTCCAATCCCTGCTCTGAGACTCCCCACCATACCCAACTTCTGCTCTGACTCCTGCACCCCCTGCCCTGACCCCTATAATTTAAATGAAGCATGTACACTTTACTTTTAATTTTTAAAAAAATAAATAACTGCAGCTAAGGACAAAATCAACACCAGGTACATCTTTTAGCTGTTCATAAAAAGTTTATAACCAGTGATTTAAGCATTACAGTTGTGTAACCCATCCCATAAGTTGTTGTCAGAGTCTTTGCTTTCCAAGATAGATTCCTCTCACCTTCTACAGTCTGTGGAAATCTGTTCCTTAGCCAGTCCCAGAGAAGAGCAGTGGCTGTGATGTTTCATAGAGAGATGTGCACATGTGCTTTGTCCTGGGCTTAGGTGGTCAGCATTGTCCCACAGGGGAGTGGTGGCTGTGGTGTTTCATAGAGGCAACATTTTGATATACCCTCGTCTTGATCCCATAAGGCAGTAGTGTTGATTTTAGAGTGTAGTCCTTTTAGAAAATGATTCATCTCCTGCGGAGTGTATTTCTCATGGCTTCCTTCACCTCTGTGTTTCTCAGAGCAGAGATGAAAGGGTTCATCAGTGGAGTGACGACAGTGTTGATGGTATTGACTATCTTGGTCATCTCCAATGAATTCCGTGCAGACGGCTTGACAAAGAGGAAAATGGTGGATCCGTACCAGAGAATCACAATGAACAGATGGGACGAGCAAGTGGAAAATGTCCTCTACCGCCCTTTGGCAGAGGGGATTCTAATGATAGTGGAGATGATGTAGATGTAGGAAAGGAGGGTTATCACGCACGAGCCCAGAATGACAACAACAGAGATGATGAATGTTGACATCACGATGATGGATTTGTCTGTGCAAGAGAGGAGTATCCAGGAATCTGCCTCACAGAGGAAGTTATCGATGACATTAGGGCCACAGAAAGAGGACCTGGATGTTATAGAGGCCAACACACAGACAACAAGAAAACCACACGCCCAAGAGCCAAGAGCCAACCGTGCTGACAAGGTGCTGTTCATAATGCTGCTGTAACGCAATGGGTAACATATGGCCAGATAGCAATCGTAGGCCATGACGGACAGGAGAAGATATTCCGTGCAGCCCAAGAAGAACAGGAAATAAATCTGCAGAAGGCAGCCAGTGACAGAGATGGTTTTACTGGTCCCCAGGAAGACAGCAAGAGCTTTGGGAATCGCGGCTGTGGTGTACCAGATCTCCAGGAAGGAGAGATTGCAGAGGAAGAAGTACATTGGCGTGTGGAGCTGGTGGTGCGTCACCACAAGGGCTATTATGGCCATGTTTCCCAGGACCGTCAGAGTGTATATCAAGAGGAAGAGCACAAAGAGGGAGATCTGCAAATACGGATTCCCCAGGAATCCCAGGAGGATGAATTCCATCACCGCCGTTTGATTCTGCTGCGCCATTCAGGCAGTTTTCCCTGTTGAAACATGGCAGCAAAACAGATGTGGGGCTTAGCCAGTTAGTGATCACAGAATCATAGAATCCTAGGGCTGGAAGAGACCTCAGGAGTCATCGAGTCCAGCCCCCTGCCCAAAGCAGGGCCAACCTCAACTCAATCATCCCAGCCAGGGCTTTGTCAAGCCAGAACTTAAACACCTCTAGAGATGGAGATTCCCTCTCCCTAGGGAACCCATCCTAGTGCTTCACTGCCCTCCTAGGGAAATCGTTTTTCCTAATATCCAACCTAGACCTCCCCCACTGCAAGTTGAGACCATTGCTCCTCGTTCTGCCTCCGCCACCACTGAGAACAGCCCCTCTCCATCCCCTTTGGACCCCCCCTTCAGGGAGTTGAAGGCTGCTGTCAAAGTGGTTGAACGTGATTACTGCCTTTCAGTGAATTCACTCATCCAGATGTGCTGGGCTTGGCCAAAGTGGCAGAGAGGGTCAAGTTCAGCAAAGCTGAGCCTTGTTTCTGGTCCTTTCCTGTCCCGAACTGCCTTCCATGTGTGCAGATGTTAGGGCAATGTCACACGCTTAGCTGCATAGAAAACAGTGTGGAATCCCAGCACTCACTGGATGATGGGGTTCACACGCCCACACTCAAAGAAAAATGGATAAAGTTAACCTTGTCCCCCGTCCAAGTGTCTGAATTGATATGGGAGGCAGGTCTAATGAGTTGATATGGGGGCAGGGGACTGGACTCGATGACCTCTCGAGGTCCCTTCTAGTTGTATCGTTCTATGATTTTGCAGCTTCTCCTTTTGAACTAGTCCCCACCTGTCCAGTGATGGGATACGAAATTTCCTGAACATCTGTCTGCAAACAGAACCCACGCCCCCTGTCTCTCAGTTCATTTGTCCGAGTTGTTTGCACACACTCCTCCCCAGAGCTGTACGCAGCACCCACATGCCCTGGCTGGTTTTTCCAAACGAGATGATCTACTGAGCCTTGCCCCCGTCACAAGAAGGGGACAGTCTGTTGTTGCTACTGTCTGATCCCTCCCTGAACCATTGGTAACCCTGTAGGTACCCAGCATTCCAGACGCCACTCACCCTGAGTCTGGGTACTCTCTGTCTGAAAGACCCAGTCATTAGTGCTTTGTTAATAATGCTTAACCAATTGGTATTGGGGCACCCGCTCCATTATGTGGTGTTTACAGATCCGAGTTATAACCATTTCTAAACCTTTCTATTGCTGTGCTTCTAACTGCTGGCAACACACTCTGCTTATGTCTTTCACATGCTTAAAAACAATTCCTTTTCCCCATCATCGTGCTGGCTAATTTCATTATTTATTTCAAGGATTGTTTTTCTAGTTGGATGGATTTAAATATTCATAGTGGTGCAAAATAAGAACAGAAGAATGGCCATATGAAGACATCCCAGTATCCATCTTCTGACAGAGGTCAATGCCAGGTGCCCCAGAGGGAGGGAACAGAACAGGGAACCATCCAGTGATCCCGACCCTGTCACCCATTTCCAGGCCCTGACAAACAGAGGCCAGGGACACCATTCCTATCCATCCTGGCTAATAGCCATTGATGGACCGATCCTCCACGCATTTATCTAGTTCTTTGTTGAACTCTCTACTCTGTTATGACTTTTAAGCATTTCCATGTATTTTGCCAATTAAATATTCACAGATGCAGTCAAGGTCAGACAAGGGGGGTGGTTCAAGCAGTAATTGTTTAGTGACAGTGGAGGCTGAGATTCAAAATGTTTAAGGCTTATTACCAACACAATACCATCAACATCACCTGTTAGAAAAGCACAAAGCAAACATCCTTACATGAAACTGAAAAGTTCTCAAGCAGCATTTGCCTTATATTGGCTGCCCATCAGTGTGGAGTATGTCATTCTCCGGGTGTGAAGTGAAATCAAAGTTAATGATAATTTGCTGATGAAAATCTAATCCTTAGCCCTGCTTGTTTCTAAAGAATCACTACTATAAAGTGTCACACCATTTTCCTCAGTTTAGTGTGTCTCTCTGCACTCTCTTGAGGAAGGTCCTCCCAAGCGTAACTGATACAATCATAATAAATAACTGTGGTGGTGTGACTCTCGCTGGAGTAAAGCTGAGATGTGCTGTCTGCAGTTTCTTTCTTTCGTTCTGTGAAAACTCATTTTTCTTCTCTAAAGTCACCAGATATGACTCAGAGTAAACACGGGGAAAGATGCTTTTATTTTGGAAGGTGTCAAGTGTCCCTGCATAGTTTGCAAGACAGTAAAGCTATGTCTAGACAGCAGGCTTCTTTCAGAAGAACCTTTTTTCGGAAGAGACCTTCCGAAAAAAACTTCTTCTGAAAGAGAGTGCCCACACACAAAAGCGCATCGAAAAAGTGATCTGCTTTTTCGAAAGATAGAGTCCACACTGAATGGACGCTCTCTCACATTTCAGCTGTGATTACTATGGACGGAGTGGCCACCAAGGCACCTGTGCTTTTTCCTCTTCCCTCTTCTTTTGAAAGAACTCCCTCTTCCTGGTCCACACACGCCTTTTTCCAAAAGAGCTCTTCCTTGTAGAAAGAGGCTTACCAATGCCAGAAAACCCCCTCTGTTCTTTCGATTTACTTTTGGAAATCCGCGACTGCAGTGTGGACATAACTCAGTTTTTGTCGGAAAAATGGCTGTTTTCCCGACAAAATTCTGTAGTGTAGACTTACCGTAAGAGAAAACTGGCCAGAGACGGACTATGAAACACAAGAGAAATTGTCTAACAGGGTTTTGTAGTGTAGAGTGAGCCCAACGGAAAAGCACAGGATTGGGTAGGCAACAAAACTTAAGGGAATTAGGAACCAAATCCATTGAAGGAATCTAAACTAGTATTACTTTGCATACTAGGAATAATAACACACGCCCCCTCACGGTGTTCTGATTTCATGTAAACTGGTGTAATTCCGGTTAGACATACTCACTGTGTGGGTGGCAGGTCTGGGAGGCATCAGGAATGGGAAACGTAATTGCGATCTCCTCAGGTGGAAAACTAACGTGATCTCCTAAGCATGAAGAGAAAAAACGACAGGTTTTATTTGTAAACAGCAGATGACACGGCTGCCTCTCCAACACACGCTTTTGGAACATGTTGAAAGCTCTTGAGCACGCAGCCTGCTCTGATGAAGTCAACCATCAAGCAGCCTTAATAAATTGTCAGTATAGCTTAGTATATGCTAATAATTGGAAAGGAACTAGCTATAGCTTATATACAACTGTTTGCTTTCCTTTTCCTCTAAGGCCCTGCCATCTATGTATCTCGCTTTCTCCTACATACTACTGCTGGGTTATGCGATCTGTTCAGGCAAAATAAGACTCTTTGACTCAGGAGAGCTTATTCCAGCAGCTCAGAGGCCACCTTGGGACCTGCTCTTCAGAGAAATGCACAGACTTTCTCAGAACTAGGGGGAATTGCTTGAGGGACCATTAGCCAACGACCTCAAGAGCCAGAGCTCAGAGAAGGTGCCTTAATTCCCACCAGCCAGCGTGGGTTTGGTAAACTCACACGCCTGTCTTCCTAGACTTGCCCTGCACCAAGTTCTGAGCAGCGTCTACATCCTCTTGCCGCATGTCAAACCTCCACCCATTATCCTTGGATGGAGGCCCAAGAAGAAGGGGTTGAATGACAGAACATGGGGGACGGGTTCTTTGGCCAGCTTAACAATGACAGTAACACTTGGCTCTTAGACTGTGCTTTACATCGATGGCTCTCAAAGTACAGTACCAAGAGCATCAGGGTCACACACACACCCCCCTGCCACATTTCACAGAAAACAGGGAAACTGAGGCACGGACAGGGCAGATTCATGCTGGAATGAATGACAGGGGAGTCAGCGGAAGTGATGGCAACAGAGAGACTGCAGATTTACAATGAGGGGAACGAGAGGCAGAATCAGACTCGTTGATTGCAATGGGCCAAACCCCGTAGAACTCCCGGTCTGCTGGGGTAAGGCCCTGCGCCCCCTGCAGGATACCCTTCCCCAGGGCCTGGGCACAGTGCCCCTCACCGACTCTGGCTATGGTTAATGACCAGGGCCCTCGGGGATCCACCCAGCTAATCCTCCCGTTGGTTCCCTCAGGCCAGTTGGCCCGCCCTGGCATTGGTTGTCCCTCTCGGGAGGAGGCTGCCTGATCCTTCCTTCTGGGGGGGTGCCTGTGGGCACCTCTCCCTGTTGCCTTGTGAACTGGTTCGTCTGGGAGTCCCCGCCACACCTGGACTGGCTGTCTGTAAACTCCTCAGCCGGCTGTCCTGCGCTGTGCCGGTCTTTCGGCTTCTTGTCCATCAGCCACAGTCTGTTCGCACCACGGATTGACACAGGGAGGCTGTTGGCACCAGGGATTTGAACAGGGGAGCCTGAAATGGGACCTTATTGCATTGAGGACTGGGAGGGGGCTGTTGGGACTGGGGGCTATTATCACCTGTAACTGACAGACTATTGAGACTGGGAGCTGTTGGTACCAGTGATTGACAAATGACTGACACAGGGGAGGATGTTACTGGTGACTGACTGGTGACTGACATGGGGAGAATGTTGGCACCCGTGATTGATAGCTGATCTACATGGGGGCGGCTTTTATTGGCGAATGACAGATGATTGACATGGAGGGCTGCTGGCACTAGTTACTGACACGGTGGAGCTATTGACACTGGGTCTGACATGGGGGAGGATCTGTTGGTCCAAGTGTGACACAGAGAGGTCTTTTGGCATCTGGTCTGACATGAGGGGGGGGCCACTGGGTCTGCACCAGTGACTGACAGATGCTTGACATAGGGACCATGACATGGCAGATGCTTGACAGATGGTTGTTACTGGTGATTGACAGATGATTGACAGGGTGGGCTGTTGGCATCAGGGACTGACATGGGGGTGGGGTCTGTTGGCACCATGTTTAACGGGTGGTGGGGCTATCAGCACCAGTGATTGACAGGTGAGTGACACTGGGAGAGGGCTGTTGGCACGCGTGACTGACACGGGGGTGGGGCTGTCGGCACCAGTGATTGACAGCTGAGTGACGCTGGGAGAGGGCTGTTGGCACGCGTGACTGACACGGGGGCGGGGCTGTTGGCACCAGTGACTGACAGCTGAGTGACGCTGAGAGAGGGCTGTTGGCACGCGTGACTGACACGGGGGCGGGGCTGTTGGCACCAGTGATTGACAGCTGAGTGACGCTGAGAGGGGGCTGTTGGCACGCGTGACTGACACGGGGGCGGGGCTGTTGGCACCAGTGATTGACAGGTGTTTGACACGGGGGCGGGGCTATCGACACTTGCTCCCCAGGCGCAAGGCAGAGAATTTACCTCAGAGGAAATTCGGCGGGAAAACTGCCCTGTCCCTCTGACTGGGCGCGCCGCACTGGCGGGAACGGTGATGATTGGCTGCGCTCCCCGTGAGGTCACGGGTCGCTGGGGCGCTTTGGGGGGGCCTGCCACGTGGCCCGCAATGCGCTGCGGCGGCCGCTGATGGGTTGGTCGCTGAGGCGCGGGAGCGAGCCGGCCTGTCAGTCTCCGGGGGCGGAAGATGCCGCTGATTGGCCGGAGCCCCGTGCGCGCGCGCGAAGCCACCGCCTCTTCGCAGCCTCCGGCGCCGAGCCGCACGGTGCCCACGTGGCACCCGGGTCCGCTGATTGGTTGGAGGGGCTGGCGCACGCGCGGCACCTATGGGTGGAACCACGGCTGGGGCGCTTATAAAAGCCGGGAACGGCGGGAAACGCCGCCTGCCTGACCCTGGAGGAGGAGGCAGGAGAGCTTGGGCGGGGCGGGGCGTAGCCGAGCACCCGTTCCCATGGCAGCACCAAGGTAATTAATAGCAGCTGTAATTGTCTTAATTGCCTGCTCACCTAATTAGGTAAATAAAAGCCCTAATTGTCCAGTGGGATCCTCCAATTACCCAGCGCCCTCAGACAGACTCTCTGCCACGGTCTCCCCCCCCCCCCGCCACCCCCCCACACCTGAACCCATGTTCGTGATTAAATTCTCTCTCTTCATCCCGCTAGCACGTGGCCGTAGTTGTGTGTGATCCCCCTAACGCACATCGCTCTTGGGAGAGACTCTGGCCCCCAAATTAAAAACGTTGTGCCAAAGAAAAATGACAAATTCTGCGCACCGTGTCTTACAAGTGTGAAAATTCTGCCTGTTTTATTTCTCAAAATAGCACAACGCGATAATGCCAGTGTCGGTTATCTTGCTAATTTAACATTGGTCAGTAAGTCTGTGTCCCTGTATCTGCCCTCCCCTGAACAAATGTGGCCTTGCACCCATGTCCTGGTTCAGCCGCAGCTCAGTGCTATCATTGCAGGAGCTCCTGCACCTATGCCCCACTCTGTCCCCCAAACTAGCCATGCAGAACCCCAGCCTGTGACACCACCACCCCCAGCAGTGCTGTGCACCCCACTCTGTCCTAACAGCTGTGATGAATGGCTGCTAGGGTAGGAATTCTGCTGCAGGAGCACGCCTTTTTTTTCCTCTCCCCACCTCCATAGAAAATACATTCCGTCCCAGAATGCTGCAGTTCTGCCTTTTGCGCACCAGAGGTTGCTGTTGCACCAGGAGAGCTGGATGCATGAAGAAAATTCTGCAGGACGCGTGAATATGGCATGTGCACAGTGGCACAGAACCCCTGACTGCAGGGGTGGCCCGTGAGCCTAGGCAGTCGCCTAGGGCGCTGCTGGCCCGGCCACCCGATGATGGTGTCATGGGGCGCCCCGGGTGCCCCGTGATTACATCATGGCCATTGACGGCCATGCAGGCGGGAGCGCCGATCACGCCTTCCGCCTGGGGCACCAGCTGCTACAGCCGGCCTCGGGCCACTCCTGCCTGCAGTCATATATAGGACTTTATTCCTCTGTCACATTATGACCGTAATCAAACCATCATCACCAGGATGTGTGGTACCATTAGCTTTCACGTCTGTCGTAAGTTCCTCCACGACAAGATCTAATAGAGAGCTCTCCCATGCACGAAACTTTCATCTCTCATGTGGAACAACTCCAAGGATGTTTTTGGGCTGAGAACAAGTAGCCTCCAGCAGGTGCCACTCACACTGGTGTCTCCCATGGTCACATGGCTTTCCCCACACACACACACATTAGAGGTGCACAAAAGCTGGCCAGCTTGTTCCCAGCAGCGACTGGTTGGTCTGTAGCAGAGACTGACTAATACTCTAACTCAATGGCATAGGCAAATGAGGACACTTGAGTGGGCCCTGACTTCAGATGGGGGGCATGGGCAAGGGGGCAGGAAGCATGGGGCCACATCCCTCCCCCCACCAACCTCATTTTAACATCCCAGTGGCATAAATTACCCCTCCAGGTTTCAGTTATACCAACTTATCAATTTTATGCTAATAAACAAGCAATTCTAATTACCTTTCTTTGTTACCCAGCCTGCTAGCTTTGGTGTATTGGTCAGTAATTTCTTCTCTTTTTGTATCCTTTGGTTCCTTCATTGATTTGCTTCCCAATATCCCCATTTGTGATAAGTTCCCTTTCACCCTTCCCTTTTGCTATACGTTTAATCCCATTCTGACTACTCTAGTCAGTCTGATCCCAAAAAGATTGGATGGTGTCCACCTCAGTAGAAGGGGGACCAAACTGTATACCCCCCTCACCACAGAAGGTGGACCAATGTTGCACAAAGTCAAGATCCTCTACGTTTCACTTACCTAGCTAGCCCGTCACCTCCACCCTCTTTTTCCTTCAGCCTTCTTTCATTCATGGGACTGGAATGGTCTCAGAGAAGGCTGCTTGGACGTTCTTCGTTTAAGAGCAGGTTGGATAGACATCTATCAGGCATAATCTAGATGGTGCTCGGTCCTGCCATAGAGGCAGGGGACTGGACTTGATGACCTCTCAAGGTCCCTTCCGGTTCTAGTGTTCTGTGGTTGTTCTTCAGCATGCGTCCGAGTTCCCTGACATCATCTACTCTCTTGTGTGATATCCCATGATACAACGTCATTGGTGCATCGAGAACCAACACCCATGAATCCTTAAGCCTAATTTCAGGTCATAAGAGGAAGACGTGACAAGCAAGCTCTTGAGAGAGAATTTTCTCTCCCACTTCAGACCCCCAAGCTACCCAGTTTTAGGTCGTGTCTACACTATCAGCCACAATCAATCCTGCAATGTCAGCTTAGTGGCTCTGATGAAGACATGCTAAGTCAATGGGAGGGTGCTTTCCTGTCCACATCTGTGTCCCAAGTGTGTTGATGGGACAGCATCTCCTGTAGACATTGCATGGTATAGACACCTCGATAAGTCAACCTAAATTATGTCAATTCTTGTTACATAACTGAACTGGCGTAACTTAGACCAACTTAAATATAGATCAATTTACAGTGTTCGTGCAACTATCCCTTATCTCTGGAAAGTCACCACACCTTGCTGTTGTCCACCACTGCATTGTGTAAAACACACACCTTCTGGATTTATGTACTGTCCTATCTACAGGCACTGTGAGACCACTTAGAGAGAGAATGAGTCTGCTCATCAGCTTTAGCTGAGAGCCAGCTGGCTTTTACCTTAAAGCAATAGAGGGTCATTGCCAAAGCTCCAAAGGGCCCAGGTTCGGTTCCACCTATCGGTGTTACAATGGCAGAGTGCTCTTTCAATCTTTCTGAGTATTGACTCTGCAACAAAGATCATCAACAACAAATGGTCTGGTAGCATCTTATAGACTAACAAAACATGTAGATACCATGGTATCTACATGTTTTGTTAGTCTATAAGATGCTACCAGACCATTTGTTGTTTTTTTCTGTAACGGACTAACTCGGCTACCCCTGAAGGGTCTGTTAGTGTCACCCTCAGAAGATTGGAGAACTAGACTATCCAACTATGGTTTTGATTTTAATACAATAAAAAAAATCAGAGTTTCCATTGGTAGGGAATTCTTAAATGTGCTTTTTTTTGTTCAGATCCAAAAGCAAAAATTCCATTTTGTAAATTCCAATGGAACAGAACTTCTGGGTTCTGACCTGCCCTAGCTCTGATCAATATGAAAAGTTTTGATGTTTATGAGGATAAAATGTTTGGACCATTTGAATTCACACAAATGTTTGGTAGTTTGACTTTTCATCTTGGTTCAGGATGAAAAGAAATGTCAAGGTGTTAGAATTGTCTGTGTTATGGAAATTCCATATTCCAAGGAGGGTCGCATCATAAAAGGGATTTACAAAGACACTGAAAGGAGATAAGTAAAAAAATTCCACAGAATTTTGCTCATTCACCCTTGGAAAACACTATCTGTATCATCTACGATGCTGTAAGGACTTAACTAAGGACCAAATTAGTTCCCCTGTATGCACAGCCCCAAATCCCAAATGGATATGTTGTGACAGAGCTGATGGAAACATAAAAATGTACATCTTCACATGTAGGGAAGGAAATTTGGGATGAGAGAAGAACGGAAGGTGTGCTGTGATTACACAATCTACATAAGGGCTGAGGGACCTTGGCATGTGAGTGGCCAAAGGCCTGGACCATGAGATGTAATTGCAGTCATTGTGTGAAGGCAAGTTTGATGAGACTCTTGAGGGAAGGTGTGCTGTGATTACACAATCTACATAAGGGCTGAGGGACCTTGGCATGTGAGTGGCCAAAGGCCTGGACCATGAGATGTAATTGCAGTCATTGTGTGAAGGCAAGTTTGATGAGACTCTTGAGGGCAGTGCAGGGAAATCTGTTCTCTCTCGTTACGTCTACACCAGAGTGAGTTTGGGCTCTGATACCAGATTGGGACCAAGACTCTCTTCTCTCCACACAGGTATCAGTCTGAATTGAGTCAGCCAGCTCTCAGAATCTGGGACTCAGGACTGTACGTGGGGCATGGGTCAGAGGCTGGTTCCTCTTGTGACTGGGACACAGCTTAAGCCACAAGCCCATGGAAGAAGTCCTTCACGGTGCTGTGTGGACGTGTTGTGTGGCCAGGAGACCTGGATCCAGAACTTGTGAATGCCGATGCATGCAGAAGGCGTGGAAACATGGAGTCTACAGGCTATGAAGGAAGGGGTTGAACAGCTGGATTCAGTGACTCACATTTTCATAGGAGCCATGACAACCATCCAGGCCGATTTTTCTCCCTCTCCCTCCTTCCCCCCATGCACAAACACAGCCTCAGAAGTCCTTCTGGAGTCTGGATTAAAGCCAGTCTTTTACAAAGAGATCTAATTCTGCCCTAAAAATACTCCAAGTGATGATAAATGAACAACTGCCCTGGGATACTGTTCCAGTGTTTAATGCCCCTCACCGCCAGGAAACTGCAAGAAGAGCTGGGTGCCTCATTTTCTCACACTGTTTTTAAAAATAAATCAAACACTTTCCAAGAGATTGGGGGTTAGAAAGGTACAGGTGCAATACAAATTTCATTTGTTTTCTGATGTTAGGAATGGGCCGTAAGGCAAATATATAAATAATAGACATCAATTGCTCACATACATGGGAAACTTCTTGTTACAATTACATTAAACAGCAAAGAACATTCATCGCCCTGTTTGAAATCATCAGGAGTTTTTTTTTCTTAGCTCTGAGTGCTCCAAAATCTTCCTGTCGTTAAATGTTGAGTCTTAGGACAGTGCACAAGGACTGGAGGGCAGGTCCTTTAGCCCTTTCCATGAGCGTGGGATGTCACTGAGACAAGAGATTACACGCCAGTCCTGTGGATGGCTCCTTCTTCAATTCAAAGGCGGGAGGCCTCCATTTCCCCATGCTCTGTAGATTGCTATGATTTCTCACAACTACCTTAAATGGAGTTTAGGCCAAGAACTCTTGGCCACCTCATTCCCCAATGTGTACTCTGTGTATTTTTTTTTTCTGGGGTTTTCTAAAAAAAAATTCTTAGGAAATGAGGCACCCAGCTCTGGCTGACATTCAGTGGAAGTTTTTTTCTCCTGTCTGCCTTTGGGCTCATTTGAAAGTCTGAAATCACAATCCAATAGTGCACAAAGGTAATAGCTCTTCTTTCAGCTCCTAGATATCTCCCTACTCCTGGCCTACAAGGTCCTACGGGCTTTTCACTGTCGTAGTAACACACTCTTTAGGTGGTTGTCCATACTGACCCATAAGTCGTTCTCAGAGTCTTTGCCTTCCAGGATAGATTCTCCTCTTTCAATGTGGTCTACAGAAAACTGCTCCATAGCCAGATCCTATCAACAGGGAGAGCTTTCTCCAAAGATCTCAGATGCTTTTTCCTGGGCTTAGTGATCACTGTCCAATAGGAAAGCAGGCATGATGGTGATTAATGGAGGAATATGCACACTTTGGGGTACCAAATATTTGATCCATGAAGGCCAACCTGTTGACTTTACTATGTTGACTAGATGGTAATTTCATCTCCGACAGAGTATATTCTGCATGGCTTCCTTCACGTCTTTGTTTCTCAGCGCATAGATGAAGGGGTTCAGCAATGGTGTGACAACAGTGTTCAAAATATTGACTATCTTGGTCTTCTCCAAAAAATTCCTTTCAGGCTTGACAAAGAGGAAAAGTGGATCCGTACCAGATGAGGACGACGGCCAGATGGGATGAGCAAATGGAGAATGCCTTTTGACGACCTTAGGCCGAGGGGATTTTCAGGATAGTGGAGATGATGTAGATGTAGGAAAGGAGGGTTATCACGCACGAGCCCAGGATAACAACAATTGAGGTCGTCAAACCCAACAGCTCGATGGTGGATATGTCCGTGCAAGCGATGACGATCCAGGATTCGATCTCACAGAAGTGATTGATGGCAGGGCCACAGAAAGACAACTGTGATGTTAGACAGGCCAGTGGGGACATAGCCAGGAAACCAAACACCCAAGAGCCAGCTGAGCTGACAAAGAGCTGTTCATAATGGTGCTATAATGCAATGGGTAACATATGGCCAGATAGCGATCGTAGGCCATGACGGATAGAAGGAAATATTCTGTGCAGCTAAAGGAGAATACGAAGTACATCTGTAGGAGGCAGCCAGTGAAGGAGATGGTTTTGTTTTTCCCCAGGAAGACAGCAAGAGCTTTAGGAACAGAGGAGGTGGTGTACCAGATCTCCAGGAAGGAGAGATTGCAGAGGAAGAAGTACATTGGTGTGTGGAGGTGGCGGTGTGTTACCACTAGCAAAATAATGGACATGTTTCCCAGGACCGTCAGAGTGTACATCAAGAGGAAGAGCACAAAGAGGAAGATCTGCAAATATGGACTCCCCAAGAATCCCAGGAGGATGAATTCCATCACAGCAGTTTGATTCTGCTGTGCCATTCAGTCAGTTTTCCATGCTGAAATGGATGAAACAAGAGCCGTGAAATACCAGAGGGCTTAGTCAGACGGTGATCTACATTATTGTGGACTTTCAGTGAATGCACCTGTTGGGGTGTGCAGGCCTTGGCCAAGGATACACAGTGGGTCAAGTGAAACAAAGCTGAGCCCTGTTTGCAGTGATGCACTGCACCAACCTGCCCAATGTCCTCTCCCAGCACTGACATGGAACCCCAGCTGCTCTGTGCAGTGCTGCACTGCACCGAACTGCCCATCATCCCGTCCTAGCATTGACATGGGACCCCAGCCACTGTGTGCAGTGCTGCACTGCACTGACCTGCCCAGCACTCACATGGGACCCAAGCACCCCAGCTCCCATCTGCCTACTGTGAACCCCAGAGCCGGGAGCACACGAGGAGCCAGGGGACGACTTAGGTCACAGTATCATGTGTCTGGCACCAATGTGGCTGTTCCACTTGGACGACCACCGCCCGTATTTTGTTCTGCAGCAGTGAATCATCACCAGGTTTGTGTGAGTGCCGCTGGGACGCGCAGCCTGGCGAAACCTTTCAGCCCATTCAGTGGCTCAGACACACATCCACAGTGCAGCCTCCTCTCAGTCACTTATGCAGCCTAAGCATTGGGTTTTTTGTATAATTGTGCTAGCTCTCATCAAGACTTATTTGAAACTTTGCTTTTTTATATTTATGGATTGAAATTTTCATTGTTCTGAAAAATAGGAACATAAGACTGATCCAAGTTCTGTCTATGCTAGTGTCCTGACTTCCAACAGTGGCCAGTGCCCCAGAGGGAGTGAACAGAACAGGTGATCATCAAGCGATCCCTCTCCTGTCACCCATTCCCAGCCCATCCTGGCTAATAGCCATTGGCAGACTGATCCTCCGTGAGCTTTATCTAGCACTTTTCTGAATCCTGTTATAGTCTCTCTACTCTGTAATGGCTTTGAAGCATTTACTTGCATGTTTATCTGTTAAATGTTCACAGATGCACTCTAGGTCAGACAAGAAGGAAAGGCTCAAATAATAACTATTTAATGAGGCTGAGGTTCCCAATGATGAAGGTTTATTGCCATCAAAACACTGGCAACATCACCTCTCAAAAAGCAAAATGCAAACGCCCTTAAACTAAACGCTAAAAGCTTTCCAGCAGCATTTGCTTATACTGGCTGCCCATGGGTTTGGATTACTGATGGAAATATTTTTATGATATTCTCTGGGTGTGCAGTGAGATCAATGTTAATGAGAATTTACTGATAAAAATCAAATGTCCCCAGCCTGTTTCAGAAGGACTTTTAAAGGGATCCCTAAAATACAATGTGTCGTCATTCTCTTTAATTTAATGTGTGTCTCTGCAGCCTGTACTGTCTTCAGGATGTTCTCCTGAGGGTAACTTATTTAATCTAAGAAGAGTGAGGGAGGATTTGAGAGCAGCCTTCAACTCCTGAAGGAGGGTTCCAAAGAGGCTGGAGAGAGGCTGTTCTCAGGGGTGGCACAACGAGGAGCAATGGTCTCAAGTTGCAGTGCGGGAGGTCTAAGTTGGATATTAGGAAAAACTATTTCCCTAAGAGGGTGGGGAAGCACTGGGATAGGTTCTCTAGAGAAGAGGTAGAATCTCTATCCCTAGAGGTTTTGAAGTCCCGGCTTGAGAACCCTGGCTTTTAGTTGGGGTTGGTCCTACTTTGGGCAGGGGACTGGACTCAATGACTCGTGAGGTCTCTGCCCACCCTCTATTCTGTGAAATGTAGTAAATAATTGTGCTGCTGAAGTAGAGCAGAGCTGTGTTCTCTGCATTTCTCTAAAGCCACCAACTCTATTTTGGAGGAGTAACTATGGGGAAAGATGCTTTTATTTTGGAAGGTGTCACGTGTCTGTGGATATTTTGCAAAATGACCATTATTCTTCAAACTGCCAGAAGGGGAAACTGAGCAGAAACTGACTTTGAAACTCAAGTGAAATTAGTAGGTGTTTATATTGGTAAGTGCAGATGTCAGAGGGAATAATTAAACCCAACCCATTTCATGGGGTTGGTGCATCTAACTCCTTAAAAACTCTTTCATAATGCATGCCTAAACCAACCAGCACAAGCAGTGCAAAAGCAAATCAGTCTGCAAAATATACTCTGTATCAGGACTCTAAACTAGCATCACTTGGAATGCTAGGAACGATACCACCACACCCAGGTTCTGGTTTCATGTAAACGGGGGTAACCCCTCGACATTCTGGAGAGATACTCAAGCACCTTAGAGGATACTCACTGTGTGGGTGGCAGGTCTGTGCAGGCATCCTGTATGAGAAACGCAATTGCTATCAAATCAAGTGTAAAACAAAACTGGTTTCCTAGGCATGGAGAGAAAAAACAACACATTTATAGGAGACAAAGCAGGCAACGCTGCTTCTTGAACACACACTTTTGGGATATTTTCAAAGCACACAAGCACGCAGCCTGTTCGAATGAAGTCAACTATCCAACAGCCTTAATAAATTGTCAGTATATCTCCGTGTATACTAATAACGCTGGTCTACAATTTTTTAGAAGTCGTCTGCTTCAGAGATAAAATGTGCTATTTATTATGTATTTTGATGTGCTGAATTCAAATATGACAATTAAAACAACTGATTGGCTACTGTTTCCAAGATATTTAAGTTTTTACATTTTACGTCTATGTATATTGTGTAGATAGAGTTTTAATCATAAATTGTAAACCTAGGTCTTTTCATGTGTTTATGGTTGCTTTACACGATAATATTTCACCTGTCCTGTTTATGTAACACTTTAAAAATCAGCAAAAGGGTTATATAAATAAAATTTATTATGAAACGAAAGGCAAAAAACTATTATGTACATAGTTTAGTCCTATTCAGTGTCTACTCGGCGCTTCTTGGCTTGTCTCTTGTATTCATTAAATGGAGCACCTTCCACGAAGAAGAATGGGACAAGATCCTTTTGACGGTCACGGAACATGGAAACCCTAGCATCACCTGCCAGGAGATTCCACTGCTGTAGTCTGGAGCCCAACAGCTCTGCCTTACTCTTGAATAGTTCCAAATCCCTGACAAGGTCATTCAGTTCACCTTGTGTTATAAGGTGTGGTTCAGAGGAGGAGGATGGGAGAAAATGTGGGTCCTGTGACATTGATGGTTCAGGACCAGAAGTTTCATCCTCGTCCTCTTCCTTGTCTGACTCAAGTGAGAGTGATTCCAGTGCATCGGGAACCGGCAGTCCTTCTCCGTGGGGTACTGGGCGTATAGCTGATGGAATGTTTGGATAATGCACAGTCCACTTTTTCTTCTTTGACACACCTTTCCCAACTGGAGGCACCATGCAGAAGTAACAATTGCTGGTATGATCTGTTGGCTCTCTCCAAATCATTGGCACTGCAAAAGGCATAGATTTCCTTTTCCTGTTCAACCACTGGCGAAGATTTGTTGCACAAGTGTTGCAGCATATGTGTGGGGCCCACCTCTTGTCCTGATCTCCAATTTTGCTGCCAAAATAAAGGTGATAGGCTTTCTTAACCATAGCGGTTATACTGTGCTTTTGTGATGCAAAAGTCACTTCACCACAAACATAGCAGAAATTATCTGCACTGTTCACACAAGTACGAGGCATCTCTGCTCACTTTGGCTAAACAGAAATGTGTCCCTTTGCAAAATCAAACACTGACAAATCAGAGAGCACGACACTGTATGATTTCTAGAGCTGATCTAGGGCAATTTGTTCAGCAGAGTGATGTAAGCTTCGTTATGATTGCATCATCCATGACTTCTAGGAATAACATGATGCAATTCATATCATATATGACGCAATACTAGCTTCAGATTGCATCATTCATTGTTTTGCCTAAAAAGCAAGTACTGTCCAAACCCAGTCGTAGATTTATTCTTAGCTCCAGTCAAAGATGTATTTTAGTCATTTCTGGTTTAAATTGAGATCCCTTCCCTTTATAACTCACTTATCCTCTGCCATTCTCAAGTCAAGGGTCGTATATACTGACCCAATAGCACATCTTGAAAACTAGAGCCAATCAACAATTTTAAGCATCATTTTTGTTCTCAGTGACCCACAATTAGTAAAGTTTGACTACATTTATGTCAGAAGCATTTTGGCTGTAGAGCAGTGGAAGCGGAAAGGAATTAGCTATAGCTTATACGCTACTGTCTGCTTCCGCTCTCTGCTAAGGACTTGTCTTCTATGTATGTTGCTTTCTCCTACACTCTACTGCTGGGTTATATGCTCTGTTCAGGCAAGATAAGAGTGTTTGATGCAGGAGGGCTTATTTCAGTAGCTCAGAGCCGCCTTGGGCCACGCTCTTCAGAGATGGTCACAGACTTTCTCAGGCCTGGAGGGAGTTGCTTGAGGGACTATTAACCAGCTACCTCAAGGGCCAGTGCTCAGAGAAGGTGCTCAAATTCCCACCGGCCAACATGGGGTTTGTAAACTTACACGCCTGCCTTCCTAAATTTGCCCTGCACTAAATTCGGAGCAGCTTCCACATGTCAAACCTCCACCCATTGTTCTTGGAGATAGAGCCAACGAACAGAGCACAATGGAACAGATTCTTTGGCCAGCTGCGCAATGACAATAACACTTGGCTCTTATTCTGTGCTTTATGGTGGTGGCTCTCAAAGCACTATACCAAGGGGGTCAGGGTCACACCCCCCCCATTTCACAGAAACTGGGGAAACTGAGGCACGGGTGGGGTAGATTCTTGCTGTAATGAAAGACAGGGGAATCAGTGGAAGTGATAGTAATGAGGAACTCTAGATTAGCACTGGAGTGACTGAGAGCCAGACTCAGCCCTGTTGACATGAAGGGAGGAAAAAAAGGTTCTTATCCTGATTATCTGCTCCCAGACATGCCCCAGACTGGAAACTCCCCCACTCCCAGCACCCAATTCCCTCCCAGAGCCTTCAACCGTCACCTCTTCCAGCATCCCAACCCCCTGACCCAGCCAGATGAAAGTGAGTGAGGATGCCGGAGAGCGAGCAAGGGAGGAGGTGGAGTAGGTGGGGCTTTGGGGAAGAGGGGGGCCTCAGGGAAGGGGTGGGGTATATCCCAGGTGCCCTATAAATTCCAAAACTGATCTTCGGCATACAGAGATTGAATCCCCCTGCTGTAAGGACTTGTCTCCACCTTTCTGCATCTGACCCTTGAAGTCTATCACTGTATGGCATTTTCAAATGCCTGGGGGGGGGGAAGGGGGGGCTGCGGTTTGCTCCCTGTCCAAGATTTCTACCGTCACAACGATGGAGGAGAAGACATTCTGTGACTCCTTGGCTTTGACTCTCTCACAGCTCTTGATGTGCCCCCACCTCAGCTCATGTGAATCAGCGTAATTCCATGGAGCATTTTGACCTTTGACTTTAATAGAATTAGGTTGGTTCGCCTCACTTGAGGTCTACCCCATTGACTTGCTAGATTGCAAGGCCAGAAGAATCTGGCCTGATGTCTGGTAGAGAACTGGCTAGAGACCATCCCCAAAACAACTGCTGAGTCCAGGTCTCCTAGAAAGGCATGCAGTCTTGGTTTGATAATGGTCCAAACCTTGACTCCAATGGTGCTACCCCACGTTATGTTAGTTCAGGATCTTACCACATGGACTTCTTATGGAGTTAGGTCATAGACTTGTAGAGCACTAGAAATAGAAGGGACCTTGAGAGGTCATCGAGTCCAATCCCCTGCCCTCACAGCAGGACCAAGCACCATCTAGACAATCCCTGATAGATGTCTGTCCAACCTGCTCTTAAATATCCCTAGAGATGGGGATTCCACAACCTCTCTAGGCAAGTCACCCTCTAGCT
This sequence comes from Pelochelys cantorii, assembly GCA_032595735.1. Lineage (NCBI taxonomy): Eukaryota > Metazoa > Chordata > Testudines > Trionychidae > Pelochelys > Pelochelys cantorii. The sequence goes on along the minus strand of CM064351.1, from coordinate 11,632,014 downwards.
TCAACAGAGCTATGCATCTTTGCATAGGTTCATGATGTGGTTTCATGGACATCAATGACACTACATTAGGATACACCAGCTCGGAATGTGATTCATTCAGTTCAGTGGGGGCTTTGCTAGGGCTTTAGGATTTGGCCCCTGAGGGTTGCCACTGTTGAAAGCCAGTTGTACCTGCTGAAGATACTGTGTGCAACTGGGACCTTCACTGCCATTCTGCCTCTTATCACAGTTTCTCCCGTTCATAAGGAGGTGAGAACGCTCCTTCTTCGGGAGCCACAGACACCAGCTCCATCCACTCAGGCTACAGGAGAATCACTGGGGGAGGATCCTGAAGCAGACCCTAGAAACAATATATGACCAGCTCTGACCCCGCCCAGTAGGGGTCAGTGGCAGACACACACACTGGCTGGTTATTTGAAATGACGAGATGGTTTAGTTGGGCTTAATAGGGTGCTGCAAAAGATGGCCTCCAGAGGACACTTCCAATCCTCATCTTTGATGTTTCTATGATGTGGAATGGAATTTCATAGGGCGCTTGGCAAATCGCTGACTCAATAGGTTGGAGACACAATCAGTTACCAACACCAGTGGTTCACAGCTCGATCCACAAGCTGAAATATCCACAGAACCCCAAGGAAATGGGTTGCCAAAATCATATTTAAATTCAGTGTGAGTTAGGCTAAAGGAATGGGGCGCCCATTTAGAAAATAATTAGGACACAATAATAATTACACGAACTGGTCCCAGGAGAGGAGACAGAGGGAAGGGGGCAGATATGCAGGGCTGGTGTAGCCATGCTGGTCCCAGGGGATGAGACAGAGGGAAGGGGGCAAACGTGCAGGGCTGGTGTAGCCATGCTGGTCCCAGGGGATGAGACAGAGGGAAGGGGGCAGATATGCAGGGCTGGTGTAGCCATGCTGGTTCCAGGGGATGAGACAGAGGTAAGGGGCAGATACGCAGGGCTGTTTTAGCCGAGTTGGTCCCAGGGGATGAAATAGAGGGAAGGGGTGCAGATATGCAGGACTGGTGTAGCTGTGCTGGTCCCAGGAGATGAAACGGAGGGAAGGGGGCAGATATGCAGGGCTGGTGTGGCCGAGTTTGTCCCAGGGGATGAGGCAGAGGGAAGGGGGCAGATACGCAGGGCTGGTGTAGCCGAGTTGGTCCCAGGGGATTAGACGCAGGGAAGGGGGCAGATATGCAGGGCTGGTGTAGCCAGGCTGGTCCCAGGGGATGAGACGGAGGGAAGGGGGCAGACATGCAGGGCTGGTGTAGCCAGGCTGGTCCCAGGGGATGAGACGGAGGGAAGGGGGCAGACATGCAGGGCTGGTGTAGCCAGGCTGGTCCCAGGGGATGAGACGGAGGGAAGGGGGCAGACATGCAGGGCTGGTGTAGCCATGCTTGTCCCAGGGGATGAGGCAGAGGGAAGGGGGCAGATATGCAGGTATGGTGTAGCCATGCTGGTCCCAGGGGATGAGACAGAGGGAAGGGGGGCAGATATGCAGGGCTGGTGTGGCTGTGTTGGTCCCAGGGGATGAAACAGAGGGAGTGGGGTAGATATGCAGGGATGGTGTAGCCACTCTGGTCCCAGGGGATGAGGCAGAGGGAAGGGGGCAGATATGCAGGGCTAGTGTAGCTGAGTTGGTCCCAGGGGATGAGACAGAGGGAGGGGGGCAGATATGCAGGAAGGTGTAGCCACACTGGTCCCAGGGGCTGAGACAGAGGTAAGTGGAATACATGTTGCACTGGTGTAGCCGTGTTGGTCCCAGGCGAGGAGATAGAGGGAAGGGGCGGATGTAGCTGTGCTGGTCCCAGGAGATGAGACAGAGGGAAGGGGGCAGATACGCAGGGCTGGTGTAGCTGTGCTGCTCCCAGGGGAGGAGATAGAGGGAAAGGGGAGATATGCAGGATGGTGTAGCCACGCTGGTCCCAGGGGATGAGACAGAGGGAAGGGGGCAGATATGCAGGGCTGGTGTAGCCGTGTTGGTCCCAGGGGATGAGAGAGGGAAGGGGGGCAGAAAACCCCATTTATAACACTATTGGGGTGACTAACTCCTGTGCTGGTGGATAAGATCAGTGTACTTTTAAGTCCTTGAATGCTGGGATGGTGCTTAGGGGCACTAAGGGAATTAGGTACCAAAATCCCATCGCATCCTTATAGGAGCTGGACACCTTACTCCTTTGGTCACCTTAGAAATCTTGCCTAATGTATTTAGGTGCCCCATTCCCATTGGCTGTTGATGCTATTTGATCTCCTAAATCACCCCGGAATGGGCGTGTTTCCGGTGGGGTCCCGCAGAGATTGGCTCTGGGCCCTTACGCTAGTTCACACTTTTATTAAGGTGCTAGGAGCATCGTCAGATCACTGCTACCGTTTGCAAACAACACACAAATGGAGGAGTGGTAACAAAAGAAGAGCGGAGGTTACTGATACACGGCACTCAGGACCCTTTGGTAAACCGGTACAAGCAAAAATAGGATTTTCTACAGCTAAATATGAATCGATGAATGGCCTTAATGTATTTGGACCCTCCCAGCTGACATAGGATCTCCCTGGTGATGGGGTTCTGTACTGCACAGGAACGATTGTCACTTCCAGAACAAAGGAACCAAATTCCGATTTTAAAATCGCCACTGTTTTGATGTGTATTAAAATATGGCCGTGAAACATGGCCCAGGGGACTAAGCCGAGCCCAGAAGGGCCCAAAGCTGAGTCTAGAAATCCAGGGGCCAAAAGCTGTTCTGGGCCCATCACAGAATTAGGATGGAAGATTTTCCTTTGGACTTTGCTTGTACCTCGGGGTGGGGCAGAAGGTACCACATCCACAGTACCACCCGTTGATCTACCTATCACCTCTTTTTCCAACTGTCCCTCCATCTGGGCAACCATCTGACACCTGTCCATCCATTTCCCCCTCCTTCTGCTATTTGTCCATCCAATTATGTATCCCTTGGGCTGGCTAATTGTGCATCTGCATGTCTGCGAATCTGCCTTAAGCCGTCCGTCTGTCTAATCATCTCTCAGGCTGCCTGGCTAAAGGTGCTTCCACTCCCCTTCTCTGTCGCTTATGGGGCAGTGGGCTTCGGCGGGCAGAGGCTGCTGGCACTCAATTCAATGTAAAGATCTAGCCTGAAATTCAGTAGCTAAGGCACATTCCCCCGGTGTCTGTGTGTGGTTAGTTTTCGCAGGCAAAGCCGGTGGGACTGGAGCTGGCAAGAAGCTAGCAGTGTGACCGTAACGCTTGCTAAGGGCAGCCCTGGCTGGGGGATAGACGGTAGCCAGCGCGTCCATGGTCCCTGGTGGCTGATCGGAGACATGGCAAAGAGCAGTCTGTCCGTGGTGTGTACGGTGCTGGACACTAAGGGTGCAGCTCTTTGCATGGGTCAGGTTACAGGGACAGAGGCCCAGCCTGGAAGGAACATGTTAATTTCACAGATGCCTTGCTCAGATAAATATATTTTTACAACTCTTTCCTTAACTGCTTGTTAAAACCATCCCAGCAAGTGACACTCATTAAAAAGAAATCTCCCCAGTGAGCCAGACAGCAACTGTGACACTAGAGGGATTTAAAGTAGGACACAGAGGTTATTAAAACTTTGCTTGCCTTAATCAGCACTCAGAGGAATGTCCAATCCAGCCCTGCCTGGCGCGTTAACCACCATCTCCTGGCGCTCCGGGCTGGCGGCAGGAACAAAGTTACTCGCTGTGTTAATGGGTCCCGTGGAGGGCCATTAGAAAGGACACGCAGGTGCGAAATGCCGGCCTCAGAGGCAGGGCTCTGATTAGCCGAGAAAGTCAGAAGTGCTGATGAAAGTTAGAGAAGGGGAGGGACGGGGCTGTGAAAAAAGCCTGGCGGTGCTTACAGCCAAAGGGTCAAGCGGCACTGTTCATTCCCAGCCCCTGTGGCTGCGTGAGACCCCGAGGAGTAAGGGGCAGGCCTGGCTGCCATGAAACTGACAGGAACACTCCCCTCGGATTCCCATGCCCTTAGCCAAGGCAGCCGGGCCCAGGAGCCAAGCGCAAGAGGCAGTTCCGGGATTCCAAGCCTCAGGGGCAGGGCTCAGCCAGCGTGTCTGGGCCGTGAGAGGCCCTGCTGTGCTGTCCCCAAACCCTAGCTCTGCCGGGGCCCTCAGTCCAAACCCACAGCCCCTCTGCTGTCCCGTCTCCAGGTTCGCACACACAGCCCTGCTATCCCAGCCTGGGCTCTCCACAACACAGCACACTGCTGAGGTTTCTTACTCCTGGTCTGCAGCCCCGTGGCTCTCCCCACCCCTCATTTGTCACTGCCTGTCAGTCTTGATCTGCAGCCCCCACTACCCCCGATTTGGGGCCCTCCCATCCCCCCACCTCTATTGCAGCCCATTTATCCTGCAGGTGTGTGGGTTACGTAGACACACCCCATGTTTCTACATTTCACCAGGACCCTCCTTCGGCAGAGCCTGGCAAATTCGGCAAATAGTTTTGAACATTTTTGTGGGGGAGGGAAGAAGGGACAGGTCAGAAACCAGCTGTGACCTTTAGCCCAAGGACGAGCGCAGTTAGCTAGCACAGGGCCCCGGTTGAACCCCTATGGCTCCCCCCCACCTGTCGGCTGGGACACTGGCAGTCTTTGTGCACAGCCAGGCTATGTCTACACTAGCAGGTTCTTGCACAAGAACATCTTGCGCAATGGTTCTTGTGCAAGAACTCTTGCGAAAGAACACGTCCACACACGTCCACACTGCCATGTGCTTTTGCACAAGAGCACCCATGGCAGTGTGGATGCTCTCTTGCGCAAGAAACCCCTGTTGCCCATCCACACTGCCCTCTTGTACAAGAGGGCTTACACTTGCTAGAAAAGAGCATAGCTCTTGCGCAAGAATCCCTCTTTTCCCATGCTTTACTGTAAATCTTCTTGCGGAAGAGCGTGCAGGCAGTGTGGACGCTCTGCGGAAGAATGGCCATTCTTGCGGAGGAACCCACCAGTGTACATAAGAACATAAGAACATAAGAACGGCCGTACCGGGTCAGACCAAAGGTCCATCTAGCCCAGTATCCTGTCTGCCGACAGTGGCCAGCACCAGGTGCCCCAGAGGGGGTGGACCGAAGACAATGATCAAGCGCTTTGTCTCCTGCCATCCCTCTCCAGCCTCTGTCAAACAGAGGCCAAGGACACCATTTTATCCCCTGGCTAATAGCCTTTTATGGACCTAACCTCTATGAAATTATCTAGCTTCTCTTTAAACTCTGTTATAGTCCTAGCCTTCACAGCCTCCTCTGGCAAGGAGTTCCACATGCTGACTACACGCTGTGTGAAGAAGAACTTTCTTTTATTAGTTTTAAACCTGCTACCCATTAATTTCATTTGGTGTCCTCTAGTTCTTCTATTTAGGGAACTAATAAATAACTTTTCTTTATCGGCCCTCTCCATACCACTCATGATTTTATACACCTCTATCATATCCCCCCTCAGTCTCCTCTTTTCTAAACTGAAAAGTCCCAGTCGCTTTAACCTCTCCTCATATGGGACCCGTTCCAAACCCCTAATCAATTTAGTTACCCTTTTCTGAACCCTTTCCAAGGCCAAAATATCTTTTTTGAGGTGAGGAGACCACATCTGTACACAGTATTCAAGATGTGGGCGTACCATAGTTTTATACAGGGGCAGTAAGATATTCCGGGTCTTATTTTCTATCCCTTTCTTAATAATACCTAGCATCCTATTTGCCTTTTTGACCGCCGCTGCACACTGTGTGGAAGTTTTCAGAGAACTGTCCACGATAACTCCAAGATCTCTTTCCTGATTTGTCGTAGCCAAATTAGCCCCCATCATACTGTACGTATAGTTGGGGTTATTTTTCCCAATGTGCATTACTTTACACTTATCCACATTAAATTTCATTTGCCATTTTGTTGCCCAATCACTCAGTTTGGTGAGATCTTCTTGGAGTCCCTTACAGTCTGCTTCTGTCTTGACTATCCTAAACAGTTTGGTATCATCCGCAAACTTTACCACCTCACTGCTTACCCCTTTCTCCAGATCATTTATGAATAAGTTGAACAGGATTGGTCCTAGGACTGACCCTTGGGGGACACCACTAGTTACCCCTCTCCACTCTGAAAATTTACCATTTATTCCTACCCTTTGTTTCCTGTCTTTTAACCAGTTCTCAATCCAAGAAAGGACCTTCCCTCTTATCCCATGGCCATATGTTCTTATGTTCAAAGGCTGTAGAGCAAACTCATTCTCTCTCTGTAAGTAAATGGTCTCTGTGCCACTACATGACAGGTGTGGAGAAGGTGAATAAGGTAAAGTTATTTACTTGTTCCCATAACACAAGAACTAGGAATCACCAAATAGAATTAATAGGCAGCAAGCTTAAAACAAACAAAAGGCAGTATTTCTTCACACAACACGCTGTCAACCTGTGGAACTCCTTGCCAGAGGATGTGAAGGCCAGGACTTTAACAGGGTTCAAACAAGAGCTAGATAAATCCATGGAGGTTAGGTCCATCAATGGCTATTAGCCAGGATGGGTAGGAATGGTGTCACTAGCCTCTGTTTGTCGGGATGGGAATGGGAGACAGGGGAGGGATCACTTGAAGATTCCCTGTTCTGTTCCCTCCCTCTGGGGCACCTGGCATTGGCCGCTGTTGGAAGATGGATACTGGGCTGGATGGACCTTTGGTCTGACCCAAGAAGTGGTATCCAGCTACATATCAGTGATAAGGCATTGCAGAGGGAATGAGACAGAGAGGGATGTGGAGAGATAGATAGATAGATAGAGGGGGTGCATGGGGATAGATAGATAGATGGGGTGTATGACGACAGATAGATTAGATTAGATTCCACTTTGTACAGTGTGCACAACTTGTACTTTCCGCAGATCACTGAGAGAATCAGTAAGTTAGGATGCTGGGTCAAAGAATGTAGCACAACAAATTTGGACAGTTATGGGATAATCTTGGCTGTGCTTACGTTAATGGGTGTTTTAAAAATCACAGCAAAGCAGGCTCCATAGCTCAGGGCTTAGAGCACTGGCCTTATAAACCAGGAGTTGTGAGTTCAAATTTCACTGGGGCCTGGCCTTTTATTGTGTATGGTCAGAGCATATTGTATAGATGGGAATGTCTCAGAATTAACTCCTAGAATCCCCCTAAGTTAATCTTCACAATAAATCTGCAGCCAGTGACGTGTTTCTCTCTAGTTATTTGCCAGAATATGGGAATGGGCAACAGGGGAGGTGATGATGATTCCATCTTCTTCTTATTCCCTCGGGGGCACCTGGCATCGGCTGCTGTGGGCAGACAGGACACTGGGCTGGACAGACCTTTGCTCTGACCCAGCCTGGCCGCTCCAATGTTCTAGCATTTCAATCTCCGCGACTGTACTATACAGATGCAACTTCTTTTTCTTGGTGAGCGGATATCGGAAGTGAGTTATGGGCACAGTAAGGGAGTTAGGATGATGCGCTCTCAGCGAGGATGCTGATGCCACTACTACAAACCTTTGTGGATGTGCCATGCATTTTTCTGGGACAAAACACAGGCTCGTGTTTCTATCCAACTATGATCTGCTGTAGCATTGGGACCTAGATTGGACTCCTCTTGTCATAGCTTGTAAAAGCTAGTGAGGAATCCCTGACCTTTACGAACATATCAACTAGTGCTAATGGCCTTTCCTATCTCTACCCTCTCTGCTCTTCTCTCGGCAGGCACAGTAACTGAGCAAGTAAGAGGAGAGTCAGAGGGATGGACATTAACGTGGAAAAAATGAAAACAAGTGAAAGAGCTCTGAAGGTGGCCTTTTTGTGACCTCGCTGCAGGTCACTTCAGTTCTCTGTGGACCATCCTGATCATCTAGACTAAGCTCCTGTGTAACGCAGGACATAAAAACCAGTTGAACTATAGCCTATGGAAGCAAATCCAGTCCCACCATGGCCTAGATTTCCAAATATATTTAGGTACCTAAAGTTGTAGATTGTCACCTACAGTGTTAAAAGTGGCTGGACATCTGGTGACCACTGAAATCCAGCCAAGTCGGCATGTTTGAACATCTCACTCACCCCTCATCTGCTTCTTTAGGCATCCAAACACCTTTGAATATCTGGGCCCGTGAGCTTTAAGAGTTCCTACCATAATGGGACGCCGCGTGATGTTGCAACTCCATATTCCTCATGGAAATATGCCCGTGAATATGAATATGCATAACTTGAATATGCCTTGTCCTTGTAAGGTATGCTTGGAAAGCAGGTAATCCACGGAATGTGGATAGTCGATTTGTAGGCATGTACTGTTTCTGTATCTGAAATTAGGACTGCTGACTGTAGGTTTATAATCAATGGGTTCATGGTGGGAAAGGCTGATTCCCAGCCCATCAGGAGCAGCAATGAAGAAGCTTACCCTCCTGGAGAAATAGTTTTTCCTAATATCCAACCTAGAGCTCTCCCACTGCAACTTGAGACCGTTGCTCCTTGTTCTGCTATCTGCCACCACTGAGAACAGCCTCTGTCTGTCCTCATGTGCTTCAGCCCCCATTTTTATTGCCTTTTGCTGGACTTTCTTCAATGTACTCACATCCTTTCTGTAGTGGGGGGCCCAGCTCAGAAAGGACATCTTGGGCCTAAGAAGGACTTTACCTGAAATAAGAACTAGGGTGAGAAATGATGATTTGTAACAAGTACTTTTAGTGTATTGGGCTTAGCTGATGGGGTTTTTTAATTTTGTTTAGTAACTTACTTTGATCTGTCTGCTATCACTTGCAACTACTTAAATCAGACTTTTTATACTCAACGTCTGCAATGTCTTTTTCCTCGCCACACTTCTGTGGGACAGGGAGTTTCTGTTACACCTTGAGGCAGAGAGAGAGAAAGATGAAGGACCTGAGTTTTAAAAGAGTTCAGAGATGTTTGGGCCTAGCATTGCAGCTACGTGCTTAGTGAGATTTTCAAAAGTGTGCGGGTAGCAGATTTTTCCAGATAATTAGGTGCTTTTAAAATTCTCCTTGCTTTCAAATGAAGCTTTAGGAAACCCGACCAGGTTCCTACCTGCAACCTTTGGAAATCTGGCCCAATGTGGCTTGCTGAACAACCCCTAGGGATCATATGGCAGAGCTGGGAATGGTCCTCAAGTCTCCCAAGAATCAACCTAGGTTTGTAATGTCCCTACTGTCCTACCTGCCTTTCCACACTGCCTACAGGTTATTCTGCCATATGAGGAATGAGTGTGTGTGTGGGGGGCGGGAGAATGTCTCATGGATATATCAGGCTGGATCAGATTTCCTTCATTTGCCTCCCTCACCTTCGAAGCAAATGCCCTTTGAGTCAGTTTTCCACTTAAAATATTACATGTGGGTCCAAATACATTTATGCAGATAGGGCCCTAGACCCTCTTGACCTGGGGTTTTTCCAGGCTACAGAGTTCCCTGCCTCAACTCTGATATCCCAGCAAGGCAGACTGCCTGAGCAGACTGGCTTCTGTGATTTGCTTCCTCTCTAAAAACTTAGGAAAAACATAAATGCACTTTCTAAGCAAGTGCCTTTATTCTTAAGGGGAAAGCATTGCAGAGAAAACACGCACACTAATCAAATTTCCTATGCGTATGCTAAAAACTTTTCAGATATCACCCATCCATCTTATGGGGTTCAGTAGGCCTTCATCCTTGCACCTCCTGCCAGGAAGAATGGTGACCAGTCTGAAACTCCAGGTCCTTTTACTTTGCCGGATCAGAAGGAAGGCCCTGCATGGACTTAAACCTACTTCAATCCAGGCTATTGGTCCAAAATTCCTGTTAGGCTATGGAGTCAGGCATGGTTCCTTTATGAAGGCTTAAGAGTATATTTCAAATATAAAATCAGCTTAGAAATACTGATGAAGAACATGTGAAATGGAGGAGGGCTGCACCATGTATTCCATAATACATAATGGTACATTCAGCAGGAACAGCTGCCTTGCCGTTACGACAAAGTTTTTGCGAACAAATCTCTGACAAACTTCAGGGTATCTCGAAAACCTTGTGAGTGACTTTTTTTGTTGCCAAAGTTAGCGCTATTAATTAGGTACCTTCTGCATGTCCAGTCTTCACAATCTGCCCTGGAGTGGGAAACATGCTCCATTCTTTTTGGAGAGGAATTTTAGAAGAATCCCAAATGTCATTTGCTAAATCTGGGTTCAGGGATTTGGTTGGAGAGGATGATCAGAAAGAAGAGAGCTAGTGGGAGGGGAGAGGACAGTGGCAAGGGGGCGGGGTGGAGCAGGGATGGAGAATGGGTGGGACCACAGGCTTAGGAGCTCACCTCCCCAAGCAGCAGCTTCACCCACAACCCATGGCACTGGGGCTGAATTAGCATCTCTGGCTCACCAGTGTGGGGTGCCTGCCACCATAGCTCCCTACGGGGTGCGGTGGGAATATTCCAGTGCCCCCGATAGGCCTGAGTAGCTCCCCCATGGAGAGCTCTAGCACATTGGTAGGTTTTGGGCTTTCATGTGTGTGTGGGGGGGGTTCCCAGTGAATTTAGGAGGGGAAGCCCCATCCCACCCATTTACCCAGTAAATGGAGGAGTCACCCGATAGGGCCCAGTAGCATGTGGCTATCTCTGATCTGCACCCCAGGGCTGAAGGAAATACCTTTCACTGTGCATCTCGGGGTATGTCTACACTGCCGAGTTTTTCAGAAAAACGGACGTTTTTCCGGAAAAACTACACTTAACGTCCACACTGCTATTGTGGTCTTTCGGCAGAAAGTCGAAAGAACTGAGAGTTTTTTCCGACGGCGGTAAGCCTCATTCTATGAGGAAGAAGCCTTTTTCCAAAAAATCTTTTTCAGAAAAAGGCATGTGTGGACGTAGAAGAGAGTGTTTTCTCGAAAGAAGAGGCCTCCGGGAAAAAACACAGGTGCCCTGGTGGCCACTCCATCCACAGTAATCACAACTGAAATGTGAGATAGCGTCCAATCAATGTGGACGCTCTCTTTCAAAAGAGGTTTTTTTGGAAGATCTCTTCCGGAACAGCTTGTTCTGAAAGAAGCCTGCAGTCTAGACGTAGTGTAATTCGTCTCCTGCACAGGGCTAGCAGTGTGGGGAGAAGCTAATTAGACCATTGCTGTTACAAGGTCATTGCTTAAGATGAAGTGGGCTTGCTTTTCTATGCATCCAGCAGTAGACTGCTCCCGAGATGTAGGGATCGCCTCCCCTTAATCTTCTTGGCTAAATTAGACCCATTGAGCAGTTCACTGTAAGGCAGGTTTTCTAACCCTTTGATCCAGTGGTGGGCAACCTGCAGCCTGAGAGCCACACGTTTGGCCCATGATATTTTTGTTGCCCACGCGCCTGGTTGCCAGATTCCATTGGTTTCCATCCACATCGTTTTTTCCTCCTTTTACTGGTATTGGTAATGTGACACGCACATAAAGCCAGGGCTCGTGAATTGAGGGGCATGCTGATAGAACGCAATCCTGACTGTGTGAGCCATGCGCTCCCTCTGCATCCAATCAAAGCACTGTTACGGTTCAGTCGGCACCCTCCACGAATTCTAGGCACGCCAGCACAGTGAGTGTGTCTAGACTACAGGGTTTTGTCGACAAAAGTGGACTTTTGTGGACAAAACTATACCTGCATCTACACTGCCGCCGAGTTCTGTCGACAGTAAGTCAACAGAACGTGGCAGTTTTGTCGACGGCAGTAAACCTCATTCTATGAGGAATAACGCCTTTTGTCGACAGAGTTATGTCGAAAAAAGGCACTATAGCATCCACACTGTGCTTTTTCAAAAGAGAGTGTCTAGACTCTCTGTCGAAAAAGCGACTTGCTTTGTCGACAGAACTGGCTGTAGTCCAGACGCTCTTTGTCGACAGTATCTGTCGACAAAGCCTCTGTTGACAAAAGCCTGTAGTCTAGACGTACCCAGTGAGCAAAACTTGCCTATCCTGGGAGAGCATCTTGGTTAGGACAATCTTGTGGCCCACTGAGAAGAAGGAGGGCCGCTCATGTGGCCCACTCACTAGCCTAGGTTGCCCAGCACTACATTAATCATTCTCATGGTTCTTTTCTCTTCCATTTATCCACATCCTCCTTGAGCTGTGGGCCCAGAACTGGGCACTGCATTCTGCCAGCAGCCACACCAGGGCCAAAGTTCTCTAGTGTCACCTGAAAGTCCCCTGTTTAGGGTTCCCTAAGCCTAACCCTGTTTGTGCATCCCAAGATCACAGGAGTTCTTTTGACTACTGCCTCACACTGGGAGCGCATGTTCAATTGCTTATCCACCATGACCCCCAAATCCTTTCCAGTCTCACTGCTTTCCCCGATAGCCCCATCCTGTAAGTGTGGCAGGCGTCTTAGTCCTAGGGGTATGTCTACACTGAGCAGCTATTTCAGTATACTGGAGGTATCCCAAAATAGTGAACCCACGCCCAAGGAACGCACCTGTTATTTCAAAATATTTTTTGAAATAATGGATGCACTGTTTCACATCCCTGTAAACCTCGTTGCACAAGGGTTAAGGGATATCTCGAAATAGCGCTTTATTTCAAAATTTGATGCTGTGTAGACGCGCCAGGTTTCGAAATAGCCTATTTCGAAATACACTCAAAATAAGATACGCAATTTGCATAATGCAAATTGCATATCTTATTTCCAGTTTAGGGTGCAGTGTAGATGCACTCTGGATGTCTCCATCTATATTTCATAGAATCATTGAACACTAGAACTGGAATGGACCTCGAGAGTTCATTGAGTCCAGTCCCCTGCCCTCATGGCAGGACCAAGCACCTTCTATTTAGAGCATCCCTGACAGGTGTCTGTCTAACTTTCTCTTAAATATCTCCATTGATGGAGATTCCACAACATCCTGAGGCAATTTATTCCAGTGCTTAACCACCCGGACAGGCAGGAAGTTTTTCCTAATGTCCAACCTAAACCTCCCTTGTTGCAATGTAAGCCCATTTAGCCATATTATACACAGTGTTTGCTCGTGTCTGCTTTGCCAAGCCATCCAGATTGCCCTGAACCAATGGCCCGTCCTCTTCATTGTTTTGCACATTGGCTGAGAATCATGGAGATTGAAAGTTCAGGGTGCTGTGTGCTAACACATATCCCTTACATTCTGTTTATTTTGCTTGAAAATTGTCCTCTGTTTTTGGGAGGGAGAGGGGCAGGGAGAAGAGAAAAGAAAATCTACAGTTCAGGCTGTCTGCATCATTTCAACATTTGCTATTTTCTCAGAAACCAAAAACAAGGTAAAAATGGCATTGAAAGCCAAATGAAGCAGAACGGTTCTCTCATTTCATTTAGACATTTGCTGTCAAAGTCGTGCAAAAAATGATATTTTTGGCCACGGGTTCCTCGTCTGCTTGGTTGTGGCATTGTCATTCTCTTGGCAACGGCTTCTCTTGGACACAGACGGACGCTGGAGCCCCACCCCCTGGAGCTAAAACCCAGTCCTTGGTGGGCTCTCTGGGTACATCTACTCTGCACACTTATTTCAAAATAGTTATTTTGAAATAGCTTATTTGGAAATAGCATGAGGCCTCAGTTGAGAACCTGTGGCGTAGTTGGAACAATTGGTGGAGCCAGGCAGTTCTCCAGTCAAGCTCCAGTAAGTGGCACCTTGGTTGGCGTTGGAGTCTTAGGCTGTGTCTAAACTACACCCCTCTGTCGGCAGAGGGATGTAAATTAGATGCATCGAAAGTGCAAATGAAGCGGGGATTTAAATATCCCGCACTTCATTTGCATAATTGCGTCCTGGTGCTGTTTCAAACAAGCGCCATTTCAAAACTGAAACCATGGTTTAGACACAGTTTTTCCGACAACGGGGTGGTTTTTCTTCACACAGGCAGGGAGGCTGGAACAGTTTGTACAGTGGACTACAGGATCTTTCAAAAAATTGCCCTGTTGTCAGAAAAACCATGTCTAAACCGCGGTTTCAGTTTCAAAATGGCGCTTGTTCGAAACAGTGCCAGGACGCGATTATGCAAATAAAGTGGGGATTTAAATATCCCGCACTTCATTTCCATAATTTGAAATGGCACTTGCATAATTCGAAATGGTGCTTGTTCGAAACAGTGCCAGGATGTGATTATGCAAATGAAGCACAGGATATTTAAATCCCTGCTTCATTTGTACTTTCGATGTGTCTAATTTACATCCTTCTGCCAACAGAGGGGTGTAGTTTAGATGTAGCCTCAGGGTACATCTACACTGCATGCTTATTTTGAAATAAACTATTCTGGAATAATTATTCCAAAATAGCTTATTTCAAAAATGGAATGTCTACACTGCAAGGAAGCCTCAAAATGAGTCCGAGGCAGGCTTCCTGAATGTGGATGTGCTCTCTCGATTTAGAGCCACAGGAGGCATGGGGAGGGGCTATTTCAAAACAGCAGCAGCGGAGTGTCAACACATGCCTTATTTCAAAATAGCTGTTTTGGAAGAGGTGTTATTCCTCATAGAATGATGATGTTTACAGATTTTGGAATAAGCCGTCCGCTGTTTTGAAATTATTTCGAAATAATGGAATGTCTGTGTAGACGTGCGCATTGTTATTTTGAAATAACTCTCATTCTCTCAAAATAACGGTCAAGTGTAGACACACCCTTAGGGGCTTCTCAGCTCACCCGGGTTCAGCTGGAATCAGGGAGCAGTGCTCTGGGGACTCCCAGACCGGAGTTTGAGTCCTGGGCCCTCACGCGGGCAGGGAGGCTGGTACAGCTTGTACAGTGGACGAGCTGAGAGTCATTGAACCAAACTATAAGCCCTGGAAGAGGGCAAGTGGGTTCCTGAACCCCTTTGAAAAACCCAGGCAAGGACAATCCACCCAGAAATGACCAAAAGAGGGATTAGGAGAAAGGGGCTGCAGGCAGCGAAGGGAGATGTGATCCTTCTAAGAACTTCCTGTAGAGGAAAAGGACAGCAGGAAACAACATGGCGAGGTGTGTCCAAATTGCAGCACCAAAGTGGAATTAAGGGCTCCACTTGTCTTAAGGAATATCTGAGGCTCAGAGAGAGGCAGTGTGGGCAGGGATGTGATAAGCATGTCAGATTTGTCTGGTCCGTTAAAAACCACCTGATTGGAGTCTTCTGCATTTCCCATTCGTTTGCACTTTCCACTGGAGTCATTCGCCATCCCATCAAAATGCTTGTGCGAGTATGTAAGGCTTAGGGGGAGGAGTAGCCTTGAATTCCCCTTTCTGGAAGCATGGGGCAGCTCCACAGTATCACAAATCCAGACCCATGGATTGAAAACCAGCTGTAATCCCTTCGAAACTTCAGCTGACCCTCCCATTCATAGGACTCCCTGCCCCCATGCCCCACCCCCCACAACGGCAGACAGAGTAATCATACTACTAATGAACATTCACTTGTGATAGCAAATGAATGTGATGTAAACACACACTTCAGGGAACAGGTCCAGAAGTCCTCCCAGACCTCATTAGAACTTTGAAGTCAGATAAAGCGTATCTCTGTGTTCTCAAGTAAGGAAAGAGAAAGAA
Organism: Pelochelys cantorii; assembly: GCA_032595735.1. Taxonomy (NCBI): domain Eukaryota; kingdom Metazoa; phylum Chordata; order Testudines; family Trionychidae; genus Pelochelys; species Pelochelys cantorii. Next base: position 11,616,553 of record CM064351.1, on the reverse strand, counting down.
GGTCTTGATATAGATTAGATGCAGTTCTACCAAACTCTAACTGTGCCGGAAAGAATTTGGCTGTTCAGCTTTAAAAAAAGACAGTTTCCTTACATATCAGAGAGACCAACAGATAGATAGATAGATAGATAGATACTTTCTCACCTGTGCCATTAGAACTCCAGAGGACCAGAACGGACATCTCATGGTTTCTCTCCTCCCCATGCAGTTCTTAGGTGAGTTTGGCTTTATTATTTATATCAGGTCAGTGTGTTAAAATACCCCTGTCCTTGGGAGGTGATGAATTGAGCAACTTCGAGGGTACCCATTCAGGTGAACGATTAAAACCAAGAAGCTAATTTAATTCAATCAACAGATTTGATTAAAGACCGAAAACAATTTCTCCAAGAAAACATAACATCAGTAATTTGTTTAGTTCTGTGAATTATTTTAAGGGTTTTCCCACAGTCTTTCCCATTCATGCACTAGATCAAGGAAGCTTTGTTTGATTTCAAATCCCCTGCTACTCCTCTTGACTCTTGTCAGTCTTCATTCACTGTCATGGCTTTTAATTATTAATATTTGTTATCTCTGTCTTTTCCATTTACACCACAGCTATGTCCCCAAACAGTGTGCTTTCTTGCGTTAGCAACCACTTCCTGAAACTTAAGTGACACAAATTCTTTTCTGGTACCAGATGAAATGGTTAGTTAGCCTGGGGTCTTAGAACTGCAGTTCAATGTTGAAAAAAATCACAATATAATAATAGAGTAAAGTAGGATTCTGCATGTCATAAATTTGATCTGTCTATAGCATAGATCCAATACCTTTCCCAGACTTGAAGAACTATAGGTACATAGGAAAACTTGTTTCTTTCAGAGAAGTTGGTCCAATAAAGTATATTAGCTCAGTCATCTTCTCTCTCTCTCTCCCACCCACACACCCTATCTATCTATCTATCTATCCCCACACACCCCCTCTATCTATCTATCTATCCCCACACACACCCTCTATCTATCTATCTATCTATCTCCCCCTGAAGCTAGCCTTGCCTCCAGCCTTTGTCTAGATTCCCGGGCAAAAGATGTCACCTGGTTCTCCTCCCCTTCCAGGCTCAGGTTACAGAAAGCATCAGTCATTGAGTACATGAGGGAGGCTGTCACACCAAAAATCGCATCCCCATCTTGCTATTGTGCAGTGCCCAGGGAAACTGAGGCACATACAGGGGGTTACTACAAGCCAGTAGAACTCCCATGGAAGATAACAAAGTGAACCGAGTGAATAGAACCCCCCACTTCATCACAAGCCCTTCAGTGTCCATAAACCCTTCTGATTAACCCTTCTTGCATGTCTCTAGGCAAAGGGGAGGCAGAGTTGGATCTGGCATCGAACACTGAGGGGTGCAGAGGGAAGTGGTCACAGGCCCTAAAACAGGAAGAGGTTTTTGCAAAGAATCGCATTTTCCTTGAGGCTTTCTCAGCTATTTTTGGCACCACTGTTTGCTGATGGATGGGGATTTGCAATAGGCCGGAAAGGGAAGATTTTATGGCTCCATTTCTCTGCTTGTTTATTCAGGTGCCATATGCTGTACCCACATTAACGAGAGGGCCCTGCATGGTTCTGAGGGGGAGAAAAGTGTTTTCAGGTGAGAGGCAAGGAAGAGGAGTCGGAGGGGCCTCCGTCTGTAGCAGAAGGGAAACTCCCAGCCAAAGGGAAGAAGACTGCGATGAAATACTAAAGACAAAGTCTTGTGCGGCTGAGGGTAGGCAGAAAAGGTAAGCATGACGAAGGCACGTTAATAATGGTGACTTCGCAATTGTCCTTTGACTATCTCTCTGTGTCTCTTCCACGGTGACCCTGTGTTCGAATCACAGTTTCACTTAAACCAATTCCGTTTCCACTCTTGCAGCTGAAGGGTTCCCCGGCTTAATGGCAAAGGACAATCGTAGCACGGTGACCGATTTCCTCCTCTTGGAACTGTCTGACGATCCCCAATTCCAGCCACTCCTCTTCCTGGTCTTTTTAGTGATTTATCTCACCACCTTCATAGGGAACGTGACGATCATGGCGGTGATAAAGGCTGATTCCCAACTTCACACCCCCATGTACTTCTTCCTGTCCCAGCTGTCCTTTGTCGACATCTGCTATTCTTCTGTCACCGTCCCTAAGATGCTGGAGAATTTCCTAGCGAAGCAGAAGAAAATCTCTTTCCATGGCTGCATTGCTCAGATATTCTTTTTCACTCTGTTTGTTGGTGTTGAGATCTTCACGCTCTCGGCCATGGCTTATGACCGATACGCAGCCATTTGTGACCCGTTGCATTACATGGGGATAATGAACAAATGTTTCTGTGTCCAGGTCGTGTTCAGCACGTGGGCGTTGGGTTTCTTCCATGCCCTGATAAACACCCTTCCTTTGCTGAACCTGCATTTCTGTGGGCCCAATGTAATCAGCCATTTCAGTTGTGAGCTCCCTCCCTTACTACAACTCTCCTGCACGGAGGCCACCTTCAATAAAGTGGTGCTTTTTGCAACTCTAATAATATTTGGTCTGAGCTCTTTCCTCCTCACCCTCGTCTCCTACGTGCATATCATCTCCACCGTGCTGAAGATACGCTCCGCAGGGGGCAGGAGGAAAGCCTTCTCCACCTGCAGCTCCCACCTCATTGTGGTGGGTTTATTGTACCTGACAGGCTTCTTTCTGTACATGAAGCCAAACACAGATTCTCCGTCAATGCCAGACAGACTCATTTCCATCCAGTACAGCATCTTGACCCCCATGTTAAACCCCATCATCTACAGCCTGAAGAACAAAGAAGTGAAAATGGCGCTGGGGAAAATGCTCCAAAAATTCAAGTTCCTCAAGTAATGTTAGTATTATCAAGGGGGTTTTAATAAAGACTTACAGAAGAAATGTTGGACAAGGACTGATTCCATATTGTGACCCTACGTTATATAGACTAAGAGCATGTGTATATTGATTGACTTTAATTTAATTCAGTGTATTTATTCCTATAGTGGAAAGATGGTCTTTTCTATCATGACTAACGAGATCTGAGTGAAATTTCTGATTCTTCTCTTGAGTCACCTTGGGAGTCACTTACACTATTTAGATGATGGAGGTCCATAATTCCCATGATTATTAAACTGGCTGGTGTGAGATTTTCCTAGAAGATAAAGGGAATTGTCTTCTGAACCCCACTAAAAATCAATGGGATTTCTGGGCCCTACACCTTTTGGAATCCTTAAAAAAATCCAAGCCTAAATTAATGGAAGCTCGCCACATGATCTTCATTGCTCTATAATGTTAGTGTGAGTTGGGGATCGGTATCTGGTATCTTTGAAAACCCCTTTCTTCAGCTCCCATGGGTAAGATGAGGGTAATAATAACAACTTTCCCCCACTCCTTTCAACTCTTGTTTGAGTAGTCTTGTGGTAACTGGGCCATAAATTTACCCCTAATTAGCTGTGAAAAGCTAGTGAAAATTCATAAAGATTCACAGTAACAACAGATGTTGATGGGTTAAGAGAAACAGAAAGACTGAAGAGGTACAAACAAAAAGTTTACCGAATATACCCAAGGGCTGGGTTAACATCATGCCTGGTAAATAAGGGTATGTCTACACAGCAAAGTTATTTTGAAATAACTTTCCTAGCGTCTACACGAGCCAACTGCTATTTCTAAATTAATTCGAAATAGCGGAGGGCTTATTTTGAAATTGGTAAACCTCATTCCACGAGGAATAGCACCAATTTCGAAACTGATATTTCGAAATAAGCATGGTGTAGATGCTTATTTCAAAATAGGGGGCCTCCATCCCTTCCCAGGGTGCCCTGTGGGCCGCCCCGGCCACAAGGTAACTTCTGACCTGATGCCCTGCCGGAACCAGTTCCGGCTGGCCTTAAATGCGATTCAGTGTCCAATCAGTGTGGACGCGCTATTTCGAAATAGCAAAAAGCTATTTCGAAATGCATTTTGGGTGTAAACGCGTTATTTTGAAAAATTAGATATTTTGAAATAACGCTGTAGTGTAGACATACCCTAAGAGAAAGTGGAACCAGGATCAAGGAACCAAAATTGTTGTGTGGGAAGTTAGGCCTAATTGGTGGACATAATTATATAGGCATGGTCTATTGTGCCCATCGTTGCCCTACGTGGTCCTTCCAAGACGAGTAGTTTGGGGAAAAGCTGGTTATCATGACGCGATGTCTTTGGGGGTTGGACTCGATGAGGGGGCTGGACTCGATGATCTCCTGAGGCCTCTTCCAACCCTAGGGTTCTATGATTCTCTGACTCCAGCTGGTTGGAGAATGGGAAGGCGCAAGTTTCACCACCATGGCTGCTACTCCCAACATCTCTGGGGTCCCCAGACCTTCTTCATCCTAATCCCGGGAAATATCCTGAGCAGATGGGGTCAGAGAGACTGAGCCAGATGAGTCTGCCACCTCCTTTGGCTTTGGCTAAATGTCTGATATCACTGTGGATATGAGAATCTGTTTCCCTCCCCTCTTCGTGCATCCTTGCCCTTTCCTGCCCTATTTCTTCACTTCCCTAGCCCTCGCCTTTGCCCAGCTGGTAGTAAAAGCCTGGCTGGGCCAGACAAAACTGGGGGCTGGAGAATTTTGGGTTTTTTTAACACTGGGGTAAGCTTGAGACCAGAGAGGCAGCTAAATGCAATGACCAAAACAGCCCAATGCCCATTCAAGTTTGCCAGGTCTCCCAGTGGCTGGTAACCCCATGGGCTGAGCCTGTGTTTGTCCAACAGCAAGACGGCAAGTAAGAAAACCAGGAACAGCATGTTCTAGCTGTGTTGTTCTTTTCTTTCCCCCATTTCGCGTGCTTGTCTTGTTTGGTTTTCTAGGGGACTGGAAAGGTCTTTGATGACAGTGACAGCTTCAATCCATCTCATCCCACTTCTCTTTGCCCCAGGAAGGACTCCGTTATTCCCATTTTGAATATCAGGTAGGAGAATGTTGCACCAGGGGGGTTTCCTTTTAAAAATTCTCCAGCTAACGGGGAAGGGAATGCAGGATCTTGTCAGCTTGAAAGCCTGCCTTGAAACTTTGCATTTCAAATGCTTTTCAATGGGTTTTCTTCCCCCCTCCCTCCCCCTATTGCTAATAAAAAGTCCCAAAGCTGTTTAGCAGTGTGTTTGCTCTAATATGATATGTCAATCTTGCACCCTCTTTCAAGAGAGGGATCCAAATGAAGACATTCGAAATTGCAAATGGGGTTTACATGTTATTTCGAGAGAAGACCCTTCTCTCGAAATAATCGCGTCTTAACAGCGTCTGTTATTTCAAAATAGCTCTATTTTGAAATAGCGCCATAATGTGAATATGCAAATGAAGCGTGGGATATTTAAATCCTGGCTTCATTTGCAATTTCAAATGTCTTCATTTGTGTTCCTCTCTCAAATGAGGGTGCAAGTGTAGACATACCCATACCGAACAGGCCGAAGTCTGTGTATCACCAAACCCCGAACTGGGTTTAATTGTTTCATGATGGACACTTGTAGGGTCATGTGAACACTTGGGCTGAGATGGATCTTTTCAGATCAGCATCAGGGGGTTGTATTTAAGTTTCCTTTTGATTTCCAGGGTACATGAGTGTCTAACTCCCTTAGGCTCCCTTGATAATCCCAGGCTATAACACCCGCCACCACTTGTGAGTTTGATTCTTCTTCTTCTCGCAAGGGCTGACAGGGTTCTTGGTTCCATGCACAATGTGATCTGACCAGTGACCCTGGCCCATATGGGTCTGTCTGCACAGCAAAGAAAATCCTGTGGCAGGCCCATGCCAGCTGATTCAGGTCCAGAGGGCTCAGTCTGTCGCAGGCTCTGGCTTCCACCTTGCAGGGTCCTAGGACCTGAGCTGCTGCCCACCCCATACATCTGCACAGCGATGAAACAGCCCCACAGCCAGCCCTGGGTGATATAGGCCAGCAATGGGTGTCCAGTTGCTGTGTAGACAGACCTTAACAGTGACTGGGGCATCAGATCCCCAAAATGCAAATCATCTCAGGCTGCACATGGCCATAAGGAAATAGCCAGTGGTGGTTACTGCCCACCCCATACATCTGCACAGCGATGAAACAGCCCCACAGCCAGCCCTGGGTGATATAGGCCAGCAATGGGTGTCCAGTTGCTGTGTAGACAGACCTTAACAGTGACTGGGGCATCAGATCCCCAAAATGCAAATCATCTCAGGCTGCACATGGCCATAAGGAAATACTAGATCCATAGAACATGAAGGTTGGAAGAGACCTCAGGAGTCATCGAGTCCAGCCCCCTGCCCAAAGCAGGACCAGCCCCAACTCAATCATCCCAGCCAGGGCTTTGCCATGCCAGGACCTCTAGGGATGGAGATTCCACCCTACATGGTTACATACACCTAGCAGGCAGAGCATCAGGACTGCCAGCAGTGAAGTGGGATTATGGCCGTGGTTCTCAACGTGTGGACCCTGGATCAGATCACTAGTGGTCTGTCACCATTTTACAGATGGGCTGCCCTCCTCCCCCCACCCCCCACCCCCACCCCCGCTTGCAGCAGGGAGCCTGCGCTGGAACTCTGGATGGGGGAATGACAGCATGGGAAAATGCTCACCTGGAGGCTTTGCCTACTGTTCCCATTGGCTGGAATCATGGCCAATGGGAGTAGTGGAGGGCACATAGCCCGATAAGCATCCCCCATCCCCCTGCATCTCCATCCCTGTCAGGCACACCTCACCCACCAAGATCCCACATGCCCACCCTGCTCCTGCACCCTCCCTCCTGACCAAACTTTGCATCCTCAGCCCACTCCTGCACCTAACCTCCTGGTCAGACTCTCCCCATTTTGTCTTCATGGGTGGTTGGTCTGCGGAAAGGTCTGCATTGAGCGGGGTGGGCAGTGGGCCAAAACGTTTGAGCACCACTGGTTTATGGACTGATCGAGAGAAGGGCCAGGGTGGAAAAGATTTACAGACTGAGTATAGCAGGTTCTTGCTACTATTCGTCAAGTTATATAGTTATATTTGTTGGTATCAGTGAAGAAGAAGAGAGAGGAAGGGAGGGAGGGAAGAATTTGATTGTTAATCATTCCAGTGAACCTCACAAGTTGTGAGCCTGCTTCGCCCACCCTTACTCATGGGGAGTGGTCTCACACAATCTATACTATCCCATTGCCATTCAATGGCCATTCTTCAAAATTCTGGACTTTTAGCTTTCACACCAGGGACTATTAACCAATGGAGCCATTTGACAGACGAGTTCTCCAGCACTGTAAAACCTCAGATCGAGGCTGGAAGTCTCTCTGAACGGTGTGTCTGAGGGCAGCAATAGGTTTTTGGACCAGCTACAGAAATGACTGAGTGGAATTCTATGGCCTATAAGATGCTGAATGTTACAATAGTAGCTACAAGCAGTTATGTAATCTCCACTTTCCCCATTCCGTTTGTCTGTGCTTAAAACTGGAAAATGATAAGAACCCATGTGTTTAAAGTCCTTTGAAATTGGTAGTAGAAAATATAGACACACCACTGTTAGATCAGACCTATGCCCCAGTGGTTTGTTTAGTAATTGTGCAAGGTAACATGTTCAAAAGCGTCCTTTTTACCTACAGTTCCTGTTACTGCAAAGGATTTTACTAAACTGTGGGTGGTCATACATCAGAAGGGACAATGAGAGGTCCTCAAGACCCGTACCCCTGCCCTCACAGCAAGACCAAACACCATCTAGATTATCTCTGATAGATGGGGCTACTTGGGACTATTACATGGTGGGTGCAGAGTGAAACTGATGCAAAAAAAGTAAACATGATTGTGAGCTGCATTAACAAGTGTTTTAAGCAAGACACGAGAAGTCATTCTTCCGCTCTGCTCTGCACTGATTAGACTTCAGTTGGACTATTGTGTCCAGTTCTGGACACCACATTTCAGGAAAGATGTGGAGAAATTGGAGAAGAGCAACAAAAATGATGAAAGGTCTAGAAAATATGACCTATGAGGGAAGACTGAAAGAATTGGGCTTGTTCAGTTTGGAAAGGAGGAGACTGAGAGGGGACATGAGAGCAGCTTTCACGTATCTAAAAGGGTGCAACAGAGAGGAGGGAGAAAAGTTGTTCTCTTTGGCCTCTGAGGACAGGACAAAAAGCAATGGGCTTAAACTGCAGCAAAGGAGGTTTAGGTTGGACATTAGGAAAAAGTTCCTACCTATCAGGGATGGTCTAGATGGTGCTTGGTCCTCCCACGAGGGCAGGGGGCCGGAGTTGATGATCTTTCAAGGTCCCTTCCAGTTCCAGTAGTTTGTGATTATCTAACCTGCTCTCCAGTGATGAAGATTCCACAACCTCGCAAGGTCAGTCTGTAGTGAAATTTGAAATCACAACCCTGATTCATAAGACCAGTGCTCTAACCCCTGAGCTTTGGAGCCTGAATTGAGTGTGCCCTGTATAAAATATCATGTCTTTGAAAGAACAGGAGAAGCTGCCTAGCTATTAGGAAAGCCTGGGAAAGGGGCAAGTTTTTGTGACAGTCAGGAAGTAGAGACCCACAAAATCTGCCTGTGTCCAACAGCCCCGGGAAAGAATCCCCTTTCCAGTTGGTGATTTGGCTCTCATTGTTTTATTATGTGTGTTTGTGTTTGTGTGTGTCAGCACAGTGTGTTTGTGTGTATGGGGTTTTGTAGCTCTGAAATGGAAATCCAAGCTCAAATCGCACCACTCTGAAATATTGGATGGTGTGTTTCACTGATCCATTGACAGTCAGTGCTCTATGTGTAGTGTGGATAACACCAAGAGCTGGCCTTGCTCAAGTAGCCTTCCTGTGTCTGGATTTAGCACTTGTATGCCTCACGATGGCAGACACAACGAGGCTCTAAAAATTACACTGCAGACATCTCTCCATCTGTATTCCTTTACTAAAACACGGGCATGAAGCACCTTGATGCATGTATCAGAGCACACCAGGAAAAAAAAATGAAGGAAGAGTTTTGCAAGGAGCATTTCGTTTAAAAAACAATTGAAGCACATATAACATTTCAGTAAAACAGTCTTGGGTGTCAAAAATGTGCCCAAGAGGATCAACAACATGAAGATTAGGAAAGAAATGGGAACTTGACCCATTTTGATGTGAAACAACAGATTTTATTCCAATTGATTTCTTTTTAAATGAAAGGGAGAAGGCAAGTTTCCCAGCTACACAGCTGTCTTCCTGTCTGCACAAAGCAATCGGAGTAACCCGCTAGCCACTTTGTAACCCACTAGCCTCTTTGGCCCATTGCCTATAGAAGTGTTCATTGCCCACTTCACTCTAACCGCTGCAGTAGCTGGTAACCCCTTACCAATCTGTCCCACCTTGTATTTAGCTGTCATGCTCTGATGACTTTTCCTAGCCCGGTATCATAGAATACTAGGACTGGAAGGGACCTCGAGAGGTCATCGAGTCCAGTCCCCTGCCCTCATGGCAGGACCAAATACTGTCTAGACCATCCCTGATAGACATTTATCTAATCTACTCTTAAATATCTCCAGAGATGGGGATTCCACAACCCCCCCTGGGCAATTTATTCCAGTGTTTAACTACCCTGACAGTTAGGAACTTTTTCCTAATGTCCAACCTCAACCTCCCTTGCTGCAGTTTAAGCCCATTGCTTCTTGTTCTATCCTCAGAGGCCAAGATGAACAAGTTTTCTCCCTCCTCCTTATGACACCCTTTTAAATACCTGAAAACGGCTATCATGTCCCCCCTCAATCTTCTCTTTTCTAAACTAAACAAACCCAATTCTTTCAGCCTTCCTTCACAGGTCATGTTCTCTAGACCTTTCATCATTCTTGTTGCTCTTCTCTGGACCTTCTCCAATTTCTCCACATCTTTCTTGAAATGCGGTGCCCAGAACTGGACACAATACTCCAACTGAGGCCTAACCAGCGCAGAGCAGAGCGGAAGAATGACTTCTCGTGTCTTCCTCACAACTAAGGATGTTAATGCATCCCAGAATCATGTTTGCTTTTTTTGCAACAGCATCACACTGCTGACTCATATTCAGCTTGTGGTCCACTATAACCCCTAGATCCCTTTCTGCCGTACTCCTTCCTAGACAGTCGCTTCCCATTCTGTGTGTGTGAAACTGATTGGTCCTTCCTAAGTGGAGCACTTTGCATTTGTCCTTATAAAACTTCATCCTGTTTACCTCCGACCATTTCTCCAATTTGTCCAGATCATTTTGAATTATGACCTTATCCTCCAGAGCAGTCGCAGCCCCTCCCAGCTTGCTATCATCTGCAAACTTAATAAGCGTACTTTCTATGCCAATATCTAAATCGTTGATGAAGATATTGAACAGAGCCGGTCCCAAAACAGACCCCTGCGAAACCCCACTAGTTATACCTTTCCAGCAGGATTGTGAACCATTAATAATTACTCTCTGAGTATGGTTATCCAGCCAGTTATGCACCCACCTTATAGTAGCGCCATCTAAGTTGTATTTACCTAGTTTATTGATAAGAATATCATGCGAGACCGTATCAAACACCTTACTAAAGTCTAGGTATACCACATCCACCGCTTCTCCCTTATCCATGAGACTTGTTATCCTATCAAAGAAAGCTATCAGATTGGTTTGACATGATTTGTTCTTTACAAATCCATGCTGGCTGTTCCCTATCACCTTGCCACCTTTCAAGTGTTTACAGATGATTTCCTTAATTATTTGCTCCATTATCTTCCCTGGCACAGAAGTTAAACTAACTGGTCTGTAGTTTCCTGGATTGTTCTTATTTCCCTTTTTATAAATGGGCACTATATTTGTGCAAGTCCAGAGCTCATCTGTTCTATTGATGTTGGTACATTACTTCATCCACCTTGTCTCATGTCCTGGGAACAGCACAACGACAATAGCATGGCAAACAACATGTTCAGGTGTATGCATTATTTTCATGCCCTTCCCATCTTCGCTACTTAATTTCCAGAGCATCTATTCATGTGGGTTTTTTTCTTTGAAAAATACTCTTCTACTGTCCTGATGGGGTTTAAGATAGATTAGAAGATCCAGAATATAAAAGATCATCACACTCACTCTGATTCTAGGCAAATGATATCATCATGAATGCATGCTAGTTTCCAAATTCCAGTCTCTGCCGCTTCCTATCTTGCCTGCATGTCTTGGATGCCACAAGAGAAACAGGGAGGATTCATGTTCCAAAGCAGCCAACTCCATCTTCGGAGGATGATCTATGGTCCTCACGGACATCCTCTTTTATATGTGTCCCTCTACTGGATGTTAATTTCCACCTGCTTTTTCTCTGCCTTGAATATTCATAATTGATTCCAGGAGGAGTCAGGAAATAGACATTTATTCCATCAGAAATGTGCTTAATGGAGCTTCTTGTTCTGAAATGGTGACAGCGCTGTCTGATTCAATAATTAACCACAATGTCACCACACAGTTTACATGAAGCTTCGTGACCATAAGGCGGGGCTCCCAGGAAGTTCATGACACAAGACAGTTCAAAGAATGAAGTCACATAAGTTCATCTACTCGGGGATGTGACTACCCCCACTCTTAGTAGCATGTTAAGTAAATCCGAGTCCTAGTGTGGACAGTGATAGGTTGAGGAAAGAATTCTCCTATCAACCTGTCTGCTTAAACCTCTCTTGCTCCCCTTTAAGCCCATTGCTTCTTCTCCTATCATCAGAGGCCAAAGAGAACAATTTTTTCTTTCTCCTCCTTGTAGCACCCTTTTAGATATTTGAAAACTGCTATCATGTCTCCTCTCAGTCTCTTTTCCAAACTAAACAAGCCCAATTCTTTCAGTCTTCCCTCATAGCTCATGTTCTCTAGACCTTTCATCATTTTTGTTGCACTTCTCTGGACCCTCTCCAATTTCTCCACATCTTTCTTGAAAAGTGCTGCCCAGAATTGGACACAAGACTCCAGTTGTGGCCTAATCAGTACAGAGTAGAGCAGAAGAATGACTTTGTGTGTCTTGCTCACAACACACTTATTAATGATAATGTTAGCTTCTTATATTTAAAGTATTGTAAACCTGTAGTAGCGCCATTGATATCTTTATGCCAAGCAATCATTTATGATAATCTACTCTGGCTTCCTGCATATGAGTGAGAAAGAGAGATTGTGTGTGTGTGTGTGTGTGTGTGTGTGTGTGTGTGTGTGTGTGTGTGTGTGTGAGAGAGAGACAGACAGACAGACAGACAGACAGAGATAGAGACTGTGCATTGTAAACCTAGTTAAATTAAAAGGAATGAATCATATTGACTTGCAGGAATATAAATTTAATGTTACACACACACACACACACACACACACACACACGCTGAGATACGCATACTCCCTGCGGTACCCAGCTTCACCATCCCCTCTCTTACAAACCCTCATTGGAAATGTGTTTAGCCTTGGGCAGCAGTAGACACCTTCCCATCATGGCTTTCCTCAAAGCTTCCTGGACCTCCTTGTTCCTCAGGCAGTATATCACAGGGTTCAGCATGGGTGTCACCACCGTGTAGAACACTGACACCACCTTGTTGAAGTTGACCAAGTTGTTGGAGTCACTGGATGTTGGCCGCACATACATGAACATCAAGGTGCCGAAGAAGATGGCCACTACGGCCAGATGGGAGCCACAGGTAGAGAAAGCTTTCTGGCGCCCTGTGGCCGAAGGAATCTTCAGGATTGTCACCAGGATGAGGACGTAGGAGACCATGATCAGGAGGAAGGAGCTGACAATGACGCTGGTGGCCACAATGAAATTGATGGTCTCAGCCTCGCAGGGGTCCATGCAGGAGAGCTTCAGCAAGGGTGAAGTATCACAAAAGAAGTGGTCGATCTGGTTGGGCCCACAGAAAGGCAACTTGCAGACCGAGACCAAGGGTGGAACATTGACAAGGAAGGCCCCTACCCAAGAACTCATGGCCGACCGAAGACAAACACTGTTACTCATGAGGATCAGGTAGCGCAGTGGGTTGCAGATGGCTACATAGCGATCATAGGCCATAATGGCCAAAATGAAGCATTCAGCAGTGCCCAAGCTGATGAGGAAGTACATCTGGGCAATGCAGCCAGTGTAGGAGATGGACATATCCTTGGCAAGGAAGCCCTCCAGCATCTTGGGGACGATGTTGGAGGTGTACCAGATCTCCAGGAAGGAGAAGTGGCTGAGGAAAAAGTACATGGGGGTGTGGAGGCGGCGGTCAATATGTACTATCAGGATGATGATGATATGTCCAGACAAGGTCACCAGGTAGATGACCAATCCCACCAAAAACAGCAACAGCTGCAGTTTCTGGAGGCTGGGGAAGCCCAGGATGATGAAGTGGGTCACTACTGTTGCATTCCCAGCCCTCATGGTGGTATTGTGTGATCTGTGGGGTTAACACAAAGCAAAAAACACACAATGGCTTCTTATAATTGAACACATGACTAAGTAAAATGGCAAGAAGGAGATAGATAGATTGATTGATTTTGAGGGTTACACTCTTTCAATTAGATAATAGAAAGAATGGATATAATTCTGTCCAATCAAAACTAATCAATAGTTCTTTAAAAAATGGACCTCGGGTGACAGTGGATGAGAAGCTGGATATGAATCCACAAGGTGCCCTTATATCCAAGAAGGCTAACAGCATATTTGGCTGCAATAGGAGAAATGCAAATCTAGGGAAGTGATTATTCCTCTTTATTCTTTACTGGGGAGGCCACATCTGGAGTATTGCATCCAGTCTGGGCCCCCCAGAAAGAATGTAGACACACTGGAGAGAGTCCAGCAGAGGGTGATCAAAATGATGAGGGGGCTGGAACACTTGACTTATGAGAAGAGGCTGAGAGATTGGGGCTTGTTCAGTCTGCAGAAGAGAAGAGTGAGGGGGGGGATTTGAGAGCAGCCTTCAATGTCCTGAAAGGGGGTTCCAAAGAGGCTGGAGAGAGGCTGTTCTCAGTGGTGACGGATGGCAGAATGAGGAGCAATGGTTTCAAGTTGCAGTGGGGGAGGTCTAGGTTCGAGATTAGGAAAAACTATTTCTGTAGGCAGGTGTAGAAGCACTGGGATGGGTTCCCTAGGGAGGGGGTGGAATCTCCATCCTAGAGGTGTTTAAGTCCTGGCTTGGCAAAGCCCTGGATGGGATGACTGAAATGACCAACATGGGGAGCACACAACACTTTTTCTTCTAACTTTCCCTTGGGCCCCTCACCCCTAACAATCCATATGATGTAATTAGCTTTAAAGCCCATGGAGAACACAGAGAGGCAGGTTGTAAGCTAAATGACTCTGTAAAGACCAGTTTTATAGAATCGTAGAATCCCAGGGCTGTCAGAGGCCTCAGGACCAACCCCAACTCAATCAGCCCAGCCAGTGGCCCTGAAGTCCTTCCATTTAAATTAAAAGCTGCTGACCAGCCCTGAAATAAAGACTGGCCATGCTAATCTCACCGGAGTCACTCTAGCATGGAACCACTGTCTGGAGGGGTGGGTGTGGCATTCGAGGGCCAGATTATCCTCACACTTACAGGGACCCACAGTCACACAAACGTGACTAAGTAGGAAACCTGTGCATAGACTGGTGGGATATCACATCAACAACCTGGATACTGTCCCTGGGTTTAGACCTTTGCTTGGTCTGGTACAATGAGTGAGCAAATGCGGATGAAGAAAGGGGCAGGATGTAACTTGCGCAATGGGGCATGTTAGCGGATGTGGGCATGGAGGACATGCCACCCAAAAAACTTACCAACAAACTAGGGCTTCCTTCCAATGTACATCTTACGTTCCTAAATGCTCATGCTTCAGGGTTGCAGCCACCCACCTGCCGTGGTCAGGAAGGTTTCCCCGCCAATGTATTCTGGGAGAAGGATTTCTTTTTTAGTCTCCTTCCTTTGAAGCATCAAGGATGGCCAGGACTGGAGACAGGACATTGGATGCAGAAAGCCGGGGCTCTGAACTTTCTGTCAGTCAGGGTTTGGCTGGCTGGTTCTTGCTCACATGCCAAGCGTCTAACTTTTAACCTTCAACAAAGTCCCACAGGACAGTCTGACAGGTCAGCTGGAGAAAGGCGGGCTCAGGGGAGCTACCATTAGTGGACTGATAATGGGATACAAAACTGTAAACAAAGAGAAGCTATTAAAGGCACCATGTTGGATTGGAGAGAGGTCGCCAAGGGGATTCCTCAGGGATCTCTCCTGGGTCTGGTGTTTGCTGTCTCTACTAATGACCTGGATGTAGAAATAGAGAGCACTATGATGACATTTGCAGGTGGCACCATGCTGGGAGGGCAAACACTTCGGAGGATAGAACTGAAAGTCAAGGGATCTTGATGAATTGGGGAACTGATCTATAGAGAACAAAGTGAAATTCGACACAGAGCAATGTCAGGTGCTACATGTAGGGAAGAAAAACCAAATGCAGAGATAGGGTGCATCTACACAGCACCCGAAACTTGAAATAAGCTATTTCAAAATAGGTTCAAAATAAGCTACACAATTTGTGTAGTGCAAATTGCGTAGCTTATTTTGAATCTATTTTGAAATAGCTTATTTCATCATTTGGTGCTGTCTACACAGTGCCAAATTTTGAAATAAAGGACTGTTTCAAGCTATCCTTTACTCCTACTAGAATTAGGTTTACAGGGATGGCGAAATGGTGCGTCCACTATTTTTCGAAATAGTGGATGCATTCAAAAGATGGGGGGTAGCTATTTGTGGATACTGGAGGTATCCTAAAATAACTTTGCTGTGTAGACATACCCATACAGACCTGGGGGCTAACTGGTTTGGTAGCAGCTCCACTGAGAAGGATCTAGGTGTTATGGTGGTTCTCAACCTCAACATGGGTCAGCAAAAATAACCAATGCAATGTTGGGTTACATTGCCAGAGGTGTAGCATGTGAATCCTGGGAGTACCATGCTACTCAGTGCTGGGTAAGCCTCAGGTGCAGTATGAGGCCCAGTTCTGGTCACCAACCTATGGAAAGGATGCAGAGAAATGGGAAAGGATCCAGAGGCGAGTGAGAAAGACGATTGAAGAGATGGAATGCAAGACCCATGAGCAAAGGCAGAAGGGACTGGCTCTGTTAGTTTGGAAGAGAGACATTGAAGGAGAGACATGAGAAGTCTTCAAACATTGCAAAGGCTGCCATAAAAACAGATGGACAAAAGTTGTTCTCTCAGGCCACAGAGAGCAGGAAAGAGACGGGGGGTCAAACTCGAGCACGGCAGATTTTGACTGAATTTCAGAAAACATCTCCCACCCCTAAGAGCAGCCGGAGAATGGAACGGATGCCTGGGGAGGTCATGTAAGGGCTTTCATGAGAGGTATTCTGAAGGCAACCGTCTGTCTGGGACTGTTTAGACACAACAAACCCTGCAGCTTGCTGATCTGGATATGTCTACACAGTGATGAACGGCTTGCAGCAAGGTCCCGGCTGGCCTAGGTCAGCTGGTTCAGGCTCTCGCCGATTGGGCTGTGGGACTATAAAAAATGGGTGCAGCTGTTGGCCCAAAGCATGGCGCCTGGGCTGAGTGACTCCCATGAGTGGGAAGGCGAAAGCGAGAGATAAACTAGATAGGAACCAATCAGGGGAAGCAAAGGGGAAAAGATGGGAAGCGATGGCTGTACTGAACAATGGGCAGTAGTGGCTTATATAGCAGCATGATGATATTTTCTCTTTTATTATCTGTCCCTTTCCGAGTGTTTCCTGCCATTCTCTTAGCTTTTCTGGCTGCCACCACACAGTGAGCAGACGTTTTCAGAGAACTGTCCACCAAGGACTCCAAGATCTCTTTCTCCAGCTGTAACGGCTAATGTAGACCCCCTGGTTTTATAGGTAGCATTGGAATTATCTTGCCTTTACCTACATTGAATTCCATCCGCCATTTTGTTGCCCAAGATGACATCAGTGGAATCAAGCTAATATCCACCCATTGGAGAATCGGACCCACATTTCCAGAGGCCCACAACCACAAAGGTTCTGAACTTCCAGATTTAGGGTACATCTACACAGCAACATTACTTTGAAACAACTAGCGTTATTTCAAAATAACTTAGTCCACGTCTACGCAGCCAGCAGTTATTTTGAAATAAAGTCAAAATACTGTCAAGCTAGAAGACTTCTTCCTCCGACTCCTGTAACCCTCATTGTGCGAGGAGTAAGGGAAGTCGGAGGACGAGTGTTCTGTTTTGAAATAAGTGCTGTGTAGACGCTCCCTATTTCGAAATAAGCTAGTTGGAAATAAGCTACACAATTGACGTAGCTCAATTTGCGTAGCTTATTTTGAATTAAGCCCTGCTGTGTAGACACACCCTTGACTACAGGCCAGATTTTTAAATGTATTTAGGCTCCTATGCCTAAGCTGCTGGGATCTAGTAGAAGGGTTTGTGCTGTGGGCCACAAACGGAGACAGGTGCCTTCTCCAGCTGCAACGTAGGTGCCAAACTCTTGTGAGTGGGCTTCAGCAAGTATCCCTTGGCTAATTTAGGTGTCTCCCTGCTCTGGTATATTATTCTGAGGTGTCTACCTCTCCCCATTCATTGTCCAGGGAGCCTGGGAACCTAACTTAGAGTTGTGGATCACATAGTTCCTGAAATGCCACTCCAGCGTGCCCACCAGCCTGGTGGATCAGTATCAGACACATCAGAGCAGCCTGTCCCTGCTCCATGGTTCCATTTATTCCTGTTATTTCGGTGTTTCTCTCATTTGTCTTCCTTGCTCCTCAACTTTTCTCAGAACCCTGTGCAAGGGAGGAAACATGTTGTGGGTCTTGTAACTGGCTCTGAATCCAGCCAACCAGCGGTGAGGAGGGCCTGCACCGACACATCCAAGATTGAAATTGTTTTCTTGGCCATGACAACGCTGCTCACCATGGCCCCTTTCCTGTTGATAATCCTGTCTTGCCTCCACATGATTGTCACCATCCCAAAGCTGCCATTGACAGGGGGAAGGCGTAAGCCTTCTCCACTTGCTCTACCCACCTCACGGTGGCAACTTTGTTCAATGGAATGACTGTTATCACCTACCTGAGGATCAAGTATGACTACAGCTCAGGGAGTGATCAGATGATTTTCCTCGTGCACACAGTCATGATATTGGTGTTGAACCCCATAATATACACGCTAAGGAAAAAACGAGGCGAAGGGAGCCTTTAGGAAAATGGTAGAGAAGAACATCTTTGCATGCAACTGGAGAAATTAGAGAAACAAAAATAGTTCATCAAAATGGGAAGAATGAGCAAAATCCACCAGCGTTTTATTGACCTTTTCCCCTCATGTCCTCATTTTTTCATTGAAATGTGGCTGTTTAGAGAGTGAATGACCTGCTCTATAGGAAAACAGGGGAAACTGTGTTAAAAAAGGCTACTTTTTCCATCTACATTTTAAGGATTTTTTTTAATTTGAACTTCTGAAACCATTTGATCAGATTGAAAGTTGGTTGAAAAAAGCAAACGGGAACGTTTAGTCAAAGTGACATCTCCAAATTAATATTGTACCAATGTGAAATGTGAGAGGGAAAAATATACACCCGTGGTTGAAAATGGGAAGTGTTTCAGAACAGCTCCACTTTTTGGGTGTGTCTAGACTACGGGGTTTTGTCAACAAAAGTGGACTTTTGTTGACAAAACTATACCTGCGTCTACACTGCTGCTGAGTTCTATCAACATAACAGTGACAGAACTCAGCATTTTTGTTGATGGCTGTAAACCTCATTTTACGAGGAATAACGCCTTTTGTTGACAGTTCTGTTGACAGAAGGCGTTATTGCATCTACACTGTCCTTTGCGTCTACACTGTCACGTCGACAAAGTGGCTTGCTTTGTCGACAGAACTGGCTGTAGTCTAGACGCTCTTTGTCGACAGAAGCTTTGTCGACAGTATCTGTCGACAAAACTTCTGTTGACAAAAGCCTGTAGTTTAGACGTACCCTTTGTGTGTGTGAACCTAACAATTATCATCAACATTTCAATAATGGAAAAGTTCCTACCACTTCTGCAGCGAAATCCAGTATTCCTCCTCTTTTCCTGCCCCGTCATGCCAGTTCAACAGTTTTGGCTGTCTCTTGAATGCATTTCCCCAGAACCCCCTTTGACCTAATTTCAAATAACACAAGTCCCAGCACTTGTGAATGGCTTTTTAGCTAATACATTATAAGCCTAAAATTTCTTGTGCCACCCAACGGCTCTGTTAGAGAGATTTTAACTTCCACCATGTTCTGCACAGGTGCAGCCGTCTCTGCAAACAGATCTGATTTTAGCATCTGTATGTATATCATCCATTCCTTGAGTTTGGGGACATAGGAAGCCATTTTAGTCGTCTAGTCTAGCCTAGCCTCCTGACTGGCAGAGGCCAAAGAACTTTGTTCAGTAATTCCTGCATCAACTATGCACCAAATATACTGTACATTAGATATGTGAAATAATAACTACGTTAAATACTCTTCTATGACTAGTTAAGAGTCTGAGTATAACAATATTGCATGAAACAACTGCACATATTTGTATAATAATTATCTGTGTATATTTGGATGATGATGATGATGATGGGGAAGAAGAAGCAGAAGAAGAAGAGGCCAAGGAACAGGGGCACAACATTCATTCATATCCTGTGTATCACGTTTTTCAAAGCTTCTCTCACATCCCTGTTCCGCAGGGTATAAATGATCGGGTTCAGCATTTGCGTTAAGATGCTATATAATGCGGAGATCAGTCTGGCATTGCTTGGTGAGACCCCCAAACTGGGTCTCAGGTAGGAGAAGATGGAGCTGCCATAGTAGAGAAGCACCACCATCAGGTGGGACGAGCAGGTGGAATACGCCTTCCTCTTCCCCTTGGAAGAAGGCATCTTCAGTATGGTTGAGATGATGTAAGTGTAGGAGAGAAGAATGAAGTCAAAGGGGGTCCAGGCTATGAAGAGGCCAATGCAGAGCAGCAGGAGTTTGTTGAGGGAGGTCTCTCCACACGACAGCTCAAGAAGCGGCGGGATATCACAGAAGAAGTAGTCGATATGGTTGTCCCCACAGAAGGGCAACTGGAAGGCAAAGACTGTGTGGACTGTCGAGTTAAGGAAGCCGCTGACCCAGGAGGCAGCTGACAGCGAGACGCAGATGGTTTTGTTGACGATCAGTGTGTAACGCAGCGGGTTGCAAATGGCCACATAGCGGTCAAAGGCCATCACCGCCAGCAGGAGGCACTCGGTGCCCACGAAGGAGAAGGAGAAGTAAAGTTGCAGCCCACAGCCCATGTAGGAAATGGTGCTCCTCTCGGAGAGGAGATGAACCAATATCTGGGGGACGGTGGTGGTGGTATAACAGATGTCCAGAAAGGACAGGTTGCCCAGGAAGAAATACATGGGTGTGTGGAGTCGCTGGTCCACCCAGGCTAGGACAATGATGAAGGTGTTCCCAAGCAGTGTGAAGAGGTAAGTAAAGAAAAACCCAGTGAAGAGAGAGAGACGCATCTCCTGGAGGCTGGAAAATCCCAGGATGACAAACTCCTTCAATGCTGTTTGATTGCTCCTCTCCATGCCTCAGCCTTCAGTGGTGTCCCTGCCATTGGAAGAGAATGTTACAAGACGTGGTAGTAATATTTTAAGAGTCATCTTGTTATATGTGCGACAGTTCCTCTCCCCATGCCTTATGAAAATTGTGTTATGGATATGAATATGCATAACTCAAAGATGCTTTATGCAAAACAGGTCAAGTGGCATGTCAATTTTATCATTACAATCTGCTGGATCTCTAGATCTTATTTTTGTGCATGTATCATTCTTGTATGTGAAGTTAAAAATATGAAGTGTGAATCTGCTTATAAATGTATTATTGAGGATCATTTTTGGTGCTCTGGAAACTTAAAGACTCAGTGATAGTTCAACAACCCATAAACAACCTTGTTTGTCCGGTAAGCCCAGAAGGTGATGGATCTAGAAAGACGTGTGACTATACCATAGACAGGACTATGCAGCATTTTAAAGACTAACAAGATGGTTTATTAGGTGATGAGCTTTCGTGGGCCTAATAAACCATCTTGTTAGTCTTTAAAGTGCTGCATAGTCCTGTCTTTTGTTTCAGCAAGACCAGACTAACATGGCTACATCTCTGGGTGTGTCTAGACTACAGAGTTTTGTCAAAAAAAGTGGACTTTTGTCAACAAAACTATTCCTGCGTATGCACTGCTGCTGAGTTCTGTTGACATAACATCGACAGAACTCAGCAGTTTTGTCGATGACTGTAAACCTCATTCTGCAAGGAATAACGCCTTTTGTCGACAGAGTTCTGTGGACAGAACGCATTATTGCACCTACACTGTCCTTTGTGTCTACACTCTCATGTCAACAAAGCGGCTTGCTTTGTCGACAGAACGGGATGTAGTCTAGACGCTCTTTGTCGACAGTATCTGTCGACAAAACTTCTGTCGACAAAAGCCGGTAGTCTAGATGTACCCTCTATGACTATACCATTTGATACTGGAATCCATTTTGAACCGGGTATTTTTGTCATGGGAAGGGGAGATGCCAAACAAAAGATTCCTACCCTGGGGCAGAGTCCATTGAAGCAATGGGAAGCTACCAGCCCTTTGTCTATAGCTGGCCTTTGACACTGCCTGACCTAATCTAAGTAGATACTTGAAGAACTCTGAAGGACTGAAGACCCAAGTCAGAGTAAACAATTTGACTCTGATTGGAAGCTTATACATGAAATGAGAACAGCTGTTTCCAGTAAGAATTTGCATGTAACAAGTTTCTTCGTGGATTAGAATTAGTTATGCGTTGTCTATTCATTTTAATTTAGTAACTTACTTTGATCTGCCTGTTTTCATTTGCAACCACTTAAATCCTACTGTTTGTACTCACAACAAACACTTTTGTTTACTCTCAGGCCCAATGCAAATAAGTGTTACCTGGGGAAAGCAACCACTGTGCATATCTCTCTTTCATTGTTTAAGGGAGCTAACGTATGAGATTTCACCATGTTAAATTTTTATGCGGGGTAAGACAGATTTATTTGGGGTCCCATTTGGGGGTTGGTTTCCTAGGTGTTGAATCCTTAGAACTGCATCCTCCCAGAGCTGATGTGGTTCAGTGTCTGCATTGCTCTGCAAAGAGCGGTTACCCCATCTGTGTGCTTTGTCTGGGGGAGACCAGAGGGTCTGGCCGAGCAGGACAGGGTGGTGGGTAGCTCCAGAGAACAGGAAGGTGGGCATCTGTGGCATTATCAGCATACTGGGGAACAATCCCAATGGGATTTTTGGGACGGCACCTTGACATAATATGATATGTAAATATTCCACATGAAAACACTCATGTCCCTGAGAGATGATTGTGTTGGGATGAAATTGTTATTGAATATGATACACTGACAATGAAACTTGTATATTAACACTTGGCACGTATACCAATCCCCATTTTCCCATGGGAAAACTTAGGCTCAAAGCAGTGACCTGGCATAGCTAAGCCAAGCCCAGGGCTCCTTCCACTAGGACATACAGCTCTCCACTGCCTTTATCCAACCGAATGGGAATCCTTCCATAGCAGTCACTGGGCTCTGTATCAAGCCACTGGTAACTATGTCTAATAGAGAGAGAAGGAAAGAAAAAGTAATATCCGGGGACGGATGGACAGACAGACAGATAGATAGATAAATGAGTTGTATGGGGATAGATAGATAGATAGATGGGGTGTGTGTGGATGGATAGATAGACAGACAGATAGATAGAGACAAAACCATGTAAACACACACAACCCCTGTGTTCACACATACACATACACACACTGAGATGATAGATGATAGAGCAGTGTGGGGGATGGACAGACAGACAGACTCATAGATAGATAGATCTGGAAGGGATCTCAACAGATAATCAAGTCCAGCCCCTTGCCCTCACGGCAGGACCAGGCACCATCTAGATTCGTGGTCCCCAGTGCGGTGCCTGCGGGCGCCATGGCGCCCACCAGGGCATTTATGTGCACCCGCCTAGTCTGCATTAGGCACACCCTAATGCAGGGGCGGACTGGCCTGGCGGGACAGAGCCACCGGGCTCCACACTCCTGCACTGGAGCCGGTAGGGGCGCTGCTGGCACTTACGGACCCACCAGAAGACCCCACCGAGTTGAGGGACTCCAATGAGGAGGCCAGCAAGCTGACCCCAGCCAGGGAAGGTACCGGGCCGAGGGAAGGGAAAGCGGGCATGGCCACGAGAGGTGCGAGCATGCGCCGTCAACCCAGGTGGAGCCAGGGCTGCACCGGGGGTGAAGTCGCATGCGGTGCACTGAAGGGGGTGGTGCCACGTCGGTATGGCGTTGCGGCGCCGTTTTTTAAAATGGCCATCTGTGGATCGGGGAAGGAGATGTGCCGAGTGGGGTGTGGGGGAGCAGAGCCTGGCTAGAGGCGGGACGGTGGTGAGCGCACCTGGCAGGACGGTCGTGTTGTGATGGGCCAGGGCTGTGAACGCCGAGTGGCCCAGTTCCAGGTCCGGCACGTGGTTTGGAGCCTGGGCTGCAGGGACTTCTGGGGCCCGATCGCAGCAGACTCCAGCCCTGCAAACTGGAAGGCAGAAGGGAAGGGAGGGGAGGGAAAGAATAGGGGGAAAGGGTGGGAGAGGAAGGGGCTTGTGCTGATGGGAGGGGGGCAGGTCAGGAGAAGAAAGGGGAAGTCACCAAGGGACAGGGTGGAGGAGACACAAATGCCGGGGGGGTAAGTGGAGACAATGAGGAAAAGGGCAGGAGGGGAAGTGTCAGTGGGAGGGGGGACAGGGTGATGCTGGGAGAGGAGAGGGCAAGGGCATTGGGGGCTAGAGGGGGGTGGGAGGTGCTTGGAGAAGGCTTGAAAGAAGGGGTGAGCATGAGGAAGGCCAGGATGGAGCAAGTCATGTGTGAGGGCACAGAGGGGCATGCGGGGAATGGGGGCAGAGGGTGGTGAGGGGGTGGGCATCAGGGAAAAAGAGGGCAAAGGGGGCAGAGGCAGTGAGGGAAGGGGGAGGCACCAGGAGGGTGCAGGGCTAAGGGAAGGTGCGGGTGCCAGGGGATTCTGGGGGTGAAGCAGAAGGGCAGACACCTGCAGGGGAGGGACCAGCACCAGAGGAGAGAGTCAGGGCAGGTGTGTAGAGGGAGGTGTTAGGAGAGGGGGTAACTCACATGATCAGAGTGGGGTACTGGAGGAGTGGGCACAGGGGGGGAAAGAAGGGCTGGTGGAGGGGGGCAGGTCTCAGGAGGGCTGAGGGCAGTGAGAAGGGCAGGAGTCAGGACAGCAGGGGAGGATGAGAGGTTGGGGGGCAGCAGGCACCAGGGGAGCTGATGGAGCAAGGGGAGGAGACATAGTGGGGGTGGGGAGTGTGAGATTTAAAGGTGCCATGATTTTTGGAGGGGGGAGGGTGCTTTTTTTTGCTCAACAACATTTGGACATCCCCCTCTTTTTATTAATGCAGAATTTTGTTTAAAAATGAATTACTGTATAATTAACATAAAAATTATCCAACTGTCTTACGTTTCTATCAAATTTACCCAATTCACATTTAATATGAAAATAGCAAATTCACATGGTAAGGTGAAAGAGTAATTGCCGAATAATTTAATTAATACCTTTTACATGTAAAATTACCTTTTTTATCTTATAGATTCATATATTAAATATGATGTTTTTGTATTATTTAATGTACAAATACAAAATAAGCCTTGAAAAATTATTGGCGCCTGCCACACTCTTCTGAAAACATGAATGTGCTATTGGCCACAAAAAGGTTGGGGACCACTGATCTAGATCATCTAGAGGTCTGTTTAACCTGCTCTTAAATACTTCCAGTGATGGAGACTCCACAACCTCCCTAGGCAATTTATTCCAGTGTTTCACCACCCTGACAGGCAGGAAGTTTTTCCTAATGTCCAACCTAAACCTCCCTTACTGCAGTTTAAGCCACTTGCTTCCTGTCCTATCCTAGGCCAAGGAAAACAGTTTTTCTCCCTCCTCCTTAAAACACCCTTTTAAAAAACCTGAAAACCTCTATCATGTCCCTTCTCAGTCTTCTCTTTTTTAAACTAAACAAGCCCAGTTCTTTCAGTCTTCCCTCATAGCTCATGTTTTCTAGACCTTTAATCATTTTTGTAGATCTTCTCTGGACCCTTTGAAAAACTGCCAACTCTCTTCAATTGTTTTTTCTCTTAGTATTGCTTCCCATGGGACCTTACCAACCAGCTCACTGAGTTTGCTAAAGTCTGCCTTCCTGAAATCCATTGTCTCTATTTTGCTATTCTCCTTTCTACCATTCCTTAGAATCATGAACTCTATGATTTCATGGTCACTTTAAGCCAAGCTGCCTTCCACTTTCAAATTCTCAACCAGTTCCTCCCTATTTGTTAAAATCAAATCTAGAACAGCTTCCCCCCTAGGAGCTTTCTCAAATTTCTGAACTAAATTTTTCTCTCCATGCAATCCAAGAACTCACTGGATAGTCTGTGCCCCGCTGTGTTAGTTTCCCAACATATATCAGGATAGCTGAAGTCCCCCATCATCACCAAATCCTGCGCTTTGGATGATTTTGTTAGTTGTTTCGAAAAAGCCTCATCCACCTCTTCTACCTGAATAGGTGGTCTGTAGTAGACCCCCTGCATGACATCGCCCTTATTTTTTACCCTTTTTAGCCTAACCCAGAGACTCTCAACACATCTGTCTCCTACGTCCATCTCCACCTCATTCCAAGGATATACATTCTATATGTATAAGGCAACACCTCCTGTTGTCTCTGCCTATCCTTCTGAGCAAGCTGTACCCTTCTACACCCATCTTCCAGTCATGTGTCTTATTCCACCAGGTCTCTGTGGTACCAACTGTGTCATAGTTGTGTTTATTTACTAGCACTTCCAGTTCTTCCTGCTTATTCCCTGTACCCCTTGCATTTGTATATAGGCATCTGAGATACTGATTTGATTTTACTCTCCCTCCCCTAGTGCTCCCTTCTCCTTCTTTATCTCTGCTACTATACCCCATGCACCCTTCCATTTCTGACCCATCTCCCAGGTCTCCATGTTTTTCACTTACCTGTGAGCTTTGATCACTTGTCCCCATAGAACCGAATTAAAAGCCTCCATGCTAGGTTAGCCAGTCTGTGTCCAAATACTCTTCCCCTTCCTTGATAGGTGAAGCCCATCTCTGCTTAGCCGTCCTTCCTCCCAGAACAACATCCGGTGGTCAAGGAAACCAAGCCCTCCTTCTGACACCATCTTCACAGCTGTGCATTCCCCTCCTGAATGCATCTGGATGGATAGATAGATAGATAGATAGATAGATAGTGTATGTGGGTTAGATAAGATTAGATTGTAAGTGCAATGTATCATGTAGGGTTTGCGTGTATATATTTTTTGTGATTTATTGTCACTTTGGGTGCACTTGGGGTGCACTGTCTGTTGTGTAGGGTGCCTGGAAAATTGTGTTTTGACAATGTGTGTACTTTGGCGAGTATGTTTGCAGCATGTTCTTTCTTATTCATGTTTTTGTTTGTTTATTGTTCAGTGGGTCACTCCACAAATTTCTGTATCACTTGCATAATTTTTCATTTACACTGAACCACATTATCAAGCTTTGAGATGCAGCCAAGAATAGAATTTAGTCCATTTTACCCATACACATAGTAAATACACAGACACACAAAGGCACCTACAGAGTTACATCTCCACAGCCCCCACTTTCTCAGGGAAACACAGACACAGAGAAAAAACAAACCAACTCTGCTCAAACCCCTTCCCCATGCAGAGACTCAAAGAGAAACACACATGGATAGTAATGTTCAGCTAAGTAAATACACAACAGAAAGCCCAGCCACAGACCCACAACTGGAGTCAG
This sequence comes from Pelochelys cantorii, assembly GCA_032595735.1. Taxonomy (NCBI): domain Eukaryota; kingdom Metazoa; phylum Chordata; order Testudines; family Trionychidae; genus Pelochelys; species Pelochelys cantorii. The sequence goes on along the minus strand of CM064351.1, from coordinate 11,589,772 downwards.
ACCCTTAGTTGTGTGAATCAGTGGAGCTGCGTTCACATCCGCGATCGAGCTGGTCCATCAATTCAACAGTTACACTGATTGACCAGAGCTGGTTTTCTGCCCAACAGCAAACACCTCCCAGCCTTAGGGGTGAGGCTGGTTGGAAAGGATCTGTCGACCCTTTAAAAATAGAATGGAAAACAGGCTTGGGAAGATTCTGCTTTCCTGTCATTGGTTTTGATTTTTCATCGGTGGGGGGAGGGCTCCAAATTACCAGCTGCTATACTCCATTTTTTTCTTTGTTTTTATCAGGTTTTGGCTGAAAAAGTTTCAATCTGAGGCACTTTTTGGCCCCCCAAAAAGATCATTCGTGGATGCTTTTTAGCTGACTTTTCCAAGAATGTTGGCTTAAGAAATCATGTATCATTTTTCCTTCCATTTTAGATCACACGTTGAGAATGTCCACAGAAAAATAAAATGGTCTGCACTTACCAGAACGCAGCAGCATGGCCTCGTCCGATTTCAGGAGCAGTCTGGGCCCGTTACTCCCTTATAACGTTACCTGTCTAGGCTGGCCCGCATCCGCGGGGAAATGTCTCTTTTAGGGCATGATTGTAACCACGTTTCCAGAGGGAAGAAAGAAACCTGCCAGCATCCTTAGCGATAAGCCAAAGATAGGATGACCAGGTGTCCTGTTTTTAAAGGGACAGCCCTATATTTAAGCCCTTCAGCAGGTGTCCCAATTTTTTTTCTTAAAAACAAGCCAATTGACCTGGTTTTCTCTCTCTCTCTTCTCCCATCAGTGCTGGTGGGTCCTGCTGCTGGACAGTTCCTGCTTGCCAGCTGCCTGCCCACCCGTGGTCAGTTTGTGTGTGGCGGCGGGGGAGGTTTCCAGCGGCTGATGCTGGGGTGAATGAGCAAGGCTGGTGGTCGGGTGAAGCTGCAGTGTGCAGGGTCGGCCACTCCCCCCGCTGGTCCGTCAGTGAAGTCTTCGTTGCATGCTCCTCCCAGCCCCTTTTCTGACCAGCACTGGCTGTGGTGGCTAATGAGTGCCGGCTAGTGCTGACTGGTGTTGTCACCTCTGTTGCCCATCCACCGCTTCCCCTCCTTGCTGTCCCCTCCCTGCTGTGCCCCTTCCTCCTCCCCCTTGCCCCCCGGACCCACTGCTCCTCTATGAACCCCAGCGGAGTGTGTCCCCCTCCTGGCGCTGTGTGGGGAATCAGCCCCTGCTCAGATCATTCAGGAGGCCGGTAGCCTCCTTCCTCCCACCAACTGCATCTGGCTGGGCTGGCCCCCAGGGAGAGCTCAAAACCCCACAGCCCAGGATGCTGGCCTGGAGCCAAGCCCTGCATGTGTCAAAGCCCCCCCAGCGCTGGCCTGGGGAAGATTCTCCATCCTTCAGCTAAGCTCTGCAGTGGCGAGAGGAAGTGAATCGCAGCCTGTTTGTGCCCTGAGCCTGCTGGCCCTGCTGCCCCTGCACACACCATCCCCACCCCAGGTCCTGCCCCCAAGGGTGTGGGGCTGCTCTGTCCGCAGGCACCCTCCCTGGCTGAGCCCCCTCTCTGGCTGGGTTTGCTGGAGCCCCTGCAGCCAGTTCCATGTGCCTTGGTGCACAAGGCACCCTTCAGACTTAACCCGTTCCTGTCCACACTGTAGCCAGGGGACAGAGGTGGCTGGGTTGTGTTGGTGGCCAGCAGCAGCCTGGAGGTATCAGCTGCCTTTCTGTGGGCAGAAAGAGACAAGCTGCTTCTAGGCACAGGGGCGAAGGGAGGAGGGAAGTGCTGACCTCTGCAAATACATGGGCTGGGTCATCCCTACCCCTACCCCCTGCGGCTGGAAGCAGCTCCCGTCCCACCCCGGGCCAAAAGGCTGCTGCTGGCCATGGTCTGGGGTGAACCCTCATAGGAATCTCAGCCGGGGAGCCTGTCACCCCGCGTGCGCCCCACACGTTGCCTCGGGAAGACACGGCACCAGGTACTTAGAGTGGTGGATGTGCCCTGGGGGCCCAGCCAGGCATGCAAGGTGGAGAGCAGTAGGCAGGAAGGGTTGGGTCAGGTTGGTTGGCCACCTCCTTCCTTGTGTGGGAGAGGTGTGTGGGTGGCTAATTCCCACTGGGAGATGGGCACCTAAATCCCTATGAAAATCCGAGCCCCAGCCTTTGAGGGAATTGGGCAATAGGTCATCTTCGGTTTGCCCACTACTGATAGGCACCCGTGTCCGGGATGGAGCATGGAAGTTTTTTTATCAGCTAACACTCAGCAAAGGCGTCTCCTGGCCTGTGGACTCTCACCCTGTGTGAGCGCAGGGATTCATGGGCATTTGCGGGAGAGGAGCGCGTGTAGGTCATTCAATTCGACCAACACTCAGGGCTGGTTTCCCAAAGGGAATGAAGAAGTTCATTGGAAACCAGTGGGAGTTGGGTGCCTATTGGGTATCTTAGGGTATGTCTACACAGCAAAGTTATTTCAAAATAACTTTCCTAGCATCTACACAAGCCAACTGCTATTTCAAAATTAATTCAAAATAGCGGAGGGCTTATTTTGAAATTGGTAATCCTCATTCCATGCTATTTCAAAATCAGGGATGGTCTAGACAGTACTGGGTCCTGCCATGAGGGCAGGGGACTGGACTCGATGACCTCTCGAGGTCCCTTCCAGTCCTAGTATTCTATGATTCTAAGTAATAAGCACCGTGTAGATGCTTCTTTAGAAATAGGGGGCCTCCAGCCCTTCCCAGGGCACCCTGCTGGCCGCCCTGGCCACAAGGTAACTTCTGACCTGATGCCCTGTGGGAACCAGTTCCAGGTGGCCTTAAATGTGATTCAGCATCCAATCAGTGTGGACGTGCTATTTTGAAATCGCAAAAAGCTATTTCGAAATGCATTTTGTGTGTAGACACATTATTTCAAAATAAGATATTTCAAAATAACTATTTCGAATTTAGATATTTCGAAATAACGCTGTAGTGTAGACATACCCTTAGATGCCCATGAAAACCTGAACCTATGTGCTTAAGTACATGAAGGACTCAGTTTTCTAGTCAAATGTAGTTCATCGACTCATAGGAAAGCGGTGCGGGAAGGGATCTCAAAACCAACCTTCTTTTGCTGAAACAGGACCAAGTGAACCTAAACTAGCCCGACGGATGTTTGTCCAACCTGATCTTAAACCCCTCCAGTGACAGGGTGTCCACATCCTCCCTAGTGTTCCAGAGCTTAACTACCAAGAGTTGGAAGGTTTTCCTAATATCTCGCCTGTGGCACATTAAGCCTCCTCCTACCTTCAGTGGACATGGAGAACAATGGATCTCGCTCCTCCTTTGAAAACCCTTAATTATTTGAAGCTTTTATCAGGTTCCTTTCTCCCCACCTTGATTTTCTCAGGACCAGCATGTCCTGGTTTTCTCACCTTGCCTTATAGGTCAGGTTCGCTAAACCTTTGATCTTTTTGGTTACTCTCATTTGGGCTCCCCACCAATTTGTCCGCATCTTTCATAAGTGCGTGAGATGCAGGCAAGGCATGCAGCCGCTAGATCTGCACAATAAATTAAGGTTCTATTTAATTGTAATGTTTTATTGGTTAATCCTTTCTCAGATGTTCCTTGTGGTGGACCTCCACTTTTAACAATAACACTTAGCATCCCTACAGAAACTTCCGTCCATAAATAGGAAAGTTCTTTGCAACAGTCCTGGAGCTTTCACTCCCCTGCTCCAACCCCTAGACCCACTCCCCTCCAAGAGTCATCAGATAAAACCTGATTCCCCATGCCCCTCCATAAAACCAGTAAAACCGACTCCCCGTCCTGACTGCCCGATCCCATAGGTTGTAGCTTCCTACATCCCTTTTATGGAAGCAGAAACCAACACCAGTGTCCTTGATTCTCTTAGAAGAACATTTTCCTCGCCAGTGCCTTTTTCATGGCCCTCTTCACATCCTTGTTCCTCAGTGTGTAGATCAGTGGGTTTAACATAGGGGTGACAATACTGTAGAGCAGGGAGATTAGCCTGTCATTATCCAGTGAGTAGCTAGACAGGGGTCTGATGTAGGTGAAGATACTGCTTCCGTAGTAGAGCAGGACGGCAGTGAGGTGTGACATGCAGGTGGAGAATGCCTTGCTCCTCCCCTCGGGAGAATGTATCTTCAATATCCTCCAAACAATGAACCCATATAAAAGTCCAATGCACAGGGAGGGGCTCCACCCCATGAAGATGCTGGAGACCAGTATCATGGTGACATTGAATGAGATGTCTCCGCAGGAGAGGGCCAGCAAGGGTGGGATGTCGCAGTAGAAGTAGTTGATCCCGTTGGCCTCGCAGAAAGGCAGGTGGATGGTCAGGGACGTGTGCACGGCTGCATTGAGGGCGCCACTCAGCCAGGAGAAAGATGCCAGCAGCAGGCAAAATGTCCTACTCATGAGTCGTGTGTAGCGTAGGGGGTTGCATATGGCCATGTAGCGGCCATAGGCCATGCTAGCCAACAGGACGCACTCAGCACCCACAAAGAAGAGGAAGAAGTAGAGTTGTGCCGCGCACCTTTCATAGGAGATACTGCTCCTGCCTGACAGCAGGTGCACCAGCATCTGGGGGACGGTGGTGGTGGTCTGGCAGACATCTAGGAGGGAGAGGTTTCCAAGGAAGAAGTACATGGGGGTTTGGAGACGTGGTTCCACCACAGAGAGGAAGACGATGAGACTGTTCCCCAAGAGGGTGAAGATGTAGATGATGGAGATGGCGCAAGACAGCAGGAAACGTAACCTCTGGATGTTATAAAATCCCAGAAGGATGAATTCAGTTGGCACGATTTGATTCTCCATGATCTTGTTTTCATTGGGCGGCAGCAGCGAGGCAAATGGTCCTAGAAGCAAGGAGAAAGAAGTCGTTTTACGAGACTTTGCACATTTCCATTTTGTCCCCAGCAGAACCAGGGATCCTGAGTTTCTTCCTGGCAACCCTCTTTCACTGCTAGATCTCTCTCCCAGGCAGGAACAGAAGCGAGACACCCCAACTGCGCCATCCCTGGGAACCTGCTTGTCTTCTGGAGCTTGTACTTGACCACGGGAAACTCACTGCTAGAGCCCATGCCCTTCTCAGGTCTGTGGTGTGTTCCTGACTCCTGGTCATCACTGCTCTAACCACTATACCACACTCTATCCCACAGCCTTCAGTGCAGTCCAGTAGACTTGTCTCCTGTGATAGCCCACTAGCCCCGCCCCCCCTTTCACTTCTTAAAGCCTGGAACAGAAACCAGGAGCGTTGACTTCCAATCTCTGCTTCTCTACCCGAGAGGCTCTACTCATCTCTCATGGAGCCCAGGAGCCCAGATCACTCATCATGAGAGTCCACTCCCCTTTCTGAACTTAGGATAGAATTTAAGAACCCTTTCTCCCTGGTAGACCACAGCCCTTTACGAGGATCTGACGGAGAACATCGGGAAGCTCCTAATTCAAACTCTGTGCTTCAACTCTTAGATACCTGTCTTGCCCTTAACCTGCACTAGTGCCTGTGAATTCGAGAAAGTTTGTCCTTTCACAGACCATACTGTCCATATTCAAGTGATCAATAAAGGACTTTAATTTTCATGGGCTGTAAATCTAATACTGCTTGAACCTCTCTAGCCTGGCACTGTCTAGTCCAGCAACGTCCGTGGGCCAGCATGATTTGAGTTAGCCGGATGTCCACTTATCATGGGTATGGCCAAGTTTCCAATGATCCCACACAGTTTGTTTACAGCCACAAGTCCTGGCTCTCAGTGTTTTGTGCTGTTATTTAGCTCTAATGTACTCCTAAACATCTTCTAAGAGTCTGGTAAGCAGTGGAAGTGTTGGTGATGCTTGTAGACAATATCAACCTCCCATGGTCCGGCAAATTCTCTGGTTCGGCACCAGTCAGGTCCCGAGAGTGCCAGACTAGAGAGGTTCAACCTGTACTAAAGTCAAGTGACATGGTTCCCTGTGGCTCACCATGGTTCCCCTCTAAGTAGAACCTTTGAGTTCTGAACAGCAGGGTTACAAACTGACCAGTCAATTTGGGACTTATGTGAAACTGGAAATATACAATCAGGCAGCAGCAAGGACAAAAAATAAAAACAAAAAGCAAAGAGAGTACTGTACTGTGTTAAACCTAGACTACCAAAAATAGTGAAAGCAACATTTTTTGTTCTGCCTAGCACAGTTTCAAAGCCAGTTTCAGTCGGTGTTCAGTTGCAAATTTTTGAAATAACCACCATAAGGTTTTGATCAGCGTTACGAACATTTCAGAGTTATGAACAACCTCCATTCCTGAACTCTACCGGATTGTGGAAACATGGTGGATGGGCAGATGATTACCCCTAGCTGGTAACATATACAAACAATCTCCTCTGCATTACGTTAGCTCTTATATCTTTCCAGATTTCATGCCAACTACCCCTTTATCTTTTTTTAAATATTTAAGTCTGACATTTATGTGCCAGTCAAAGGCATAGTAGAACACATCTTTCTACTCAAGAAGCAGCATCTACCCTCCACAACTACCATAAGTTTCAACTAACTCAGATAGATGAAGAGGCAAAGAGAGCTGCATGTAGATGAGGAGTGAATAAATTGGTGAGTGATTAGATAGATAGAGGGGGTGCATGGGGATAGATAGATAGAGAGATAAGGAGATTAAAAACATCCCTGAAAGAATGAACATTCAGAGTCACTCTAACTGCTCTGGCAATATGTGAAGTGTCTCTCACCAAGCAGTGGAAATATGTTGACAGTTCTGGCTCGGCGCGCCTCACAGCAGGACCTCGGAGGAGAAGTGCAGTATATGTGCTTTGAAAGCACTCTTGAGTCCTTCTCCCCAGAGCATCCCTGTGTGTCTGGGATGAAGCTACTTTGCCTGGAATTGCAAGGGATGGGGACGGGTGGGGAATACCCTCAGCTGGTTCTCTGGTGAAAGCGCTGTCACCGTACAGTCTAGTGGTGATGGACAGTGTATTGGGAAACGGCCCTGCTTGTGCTAGTGTACACCTAGACCAATGAGCCAGCTCGTGGCTCATAGGAGTGGGGCCTAGGTCACGGCCATTTTACCAGTGACTTCAACAGTTACCTCCGAAATCTGCATCTGAGCCCCATGGGTAGGAAATAAACTCTGTGTATATGGCCCTGAGAAAGGGCACAAGGCTGTGAGTGGAAAGAGACCTTGAGCATCTAAAATTCTTGGCATCATTTGGAACCATGAAGGGAGACATCTCGGTACTCGCATCATATCAATCAATGGATTTAAACCAAGGGTTGAATTTGGCTCCAATACTTCTAATTTAGGGTGATAACTCTGAAACCTATTGGTTACATATTGGCCCTAAGAACATAAGAATGGCCATACTGGGTCAGACCAAAGGTCCATCTAGCCCAGTAGCCTGTCTGCCGACAGTGGCCTATGCCAGGTGCCCCAGAGGGGGTGGACCAAAGACAATGATCAAGCAATTTGTCTCCTGCCATCCTTCTCCAGCCTTTGAAAAACAGAGGCCAGGGGCACCATTCCTTACCCCCTGGCTAATAGCCTTTTATGAACCTAACCTCCATGAATTTATTATCTAGCTCTTTTTTAAACTCTGTTATAGTCCTAGCCTTCGCAACCTCCTGAGGCAAGTAGTTCCACAGATTGACACTGCACTATGTGAGGAAGAACTTTCTTTTATTAGTTTTAAACCTGCTACCCATTAATTTCATTTGGTGTCCTCTAGTCCTTATATTATGGGAACAAGTAAATAATTTTTCCTTATTCACCCCCTCCGCACCACTTGTGATTTTATAGACATCTATCATATCCCCCCTCAGTCTCCTCTTTTCTAAACTGAAAAGTCCCCTCTCTTGAACCTATCCTCATATGGGACCCTTTCCAAACCCCTGATCATTTTAGTTGCTCTTTTCTGAATCTTTTCTAATGCCAAAATATCTTTTTTGAGGTGAGGAGACCCCTTCTATATGCAGTATTCAATATGTGGGTGTACCATGGATTTATCTAGGAGCAATAAGATATTCTTCGTCTTATTTTCTATGCCTTTTTTAATAATTCCTAGCATCCTATTTACTTTTTTGACTGCTGCTGCACACTGTGTGGATGTTTTCAGAGAACTATCCACGATAACTCCAGGATCTCTTTCCTGATTAGTTATAGCTAAATTAGCCCCCGTGATATTGTATGTATAGTTGGGGTTATTTTTTCCAATGTGTGTTACTTTACACTTATCCACATTAAATTTCATTTGCCATTTTGTTGCCCAATCACTCAGTTTGGTGAGATCTTTTTGAAGATCTTCACAGTCTGCTTTGGTCTTGACTATCTTGAACAGTTTAGTATCGTCCCCAAACTTTGCCACCTCACTGTTTACCCCTTTCTCTAGATCGTTTATGAATAAGTTGAATAGGATTGGTCCTAGGACCGACCCTTGGGGGACACCGCTAGTTACCCCTCTCCATTCTGAAAATGTACCATTTATTCCTACCCTTTGTTTCCTGTCTTTTAACCAGTTCTCAGTCCATTAAGGACCTTCCCTCTTATCCCATGACAATGTAATTTACACAAGAGCCTTTGGTGAGGGACCTTGTCAAAGGCTTTCTAGAAATCTAAGTATACTATATCTACTGGATCCCCCTTGTCCATATGTTTGTTGACCCCTTCAAAGAACTCTAATAGATTAGTAAGACATGATTGCCCTTTACAGAAACCATGTTGGCTTTTGCCCAACAAATTATGTTCTTCTACGTGTCTGACAATTTTATTCTTTACTATTGTTTCAACTAATTTTCCTGGACCACATTTTCAAACTTGGTTTAACTGATGGTAAGGACTGAGACTGCAGTTTTCAAAGAAACCTAACATAGTTAGGCACCGTAGTAGCTTTACTTTACATCCAAAGGCAACAGGTGCCTAACTCCCTTGAGTCCTTTGAAAATCTCAGGTACAAATCTTTATTTGAGAAACTTCTATTTTAACCATTTGGCAGCAGAAGCTTGAAGTATTTACTGGCTGTGGGGTATGGGCGTGATGTGAGCAAAAACACCAGACTCCGTTTGCCTTACAGAACTAGAGGATGTCTCCTACCATAAGATGTACGCGTTGTTCACTTCGGATACTGTCGACAAAGCCTCTGTCAACAAAGAGTGTCTAGACTACATCCAATTCTGTTGACAAAGCAAGACGCTTTGTCGACATGAGAGTGTAGATGTAAAGGACAGTGTAGATGCAATAACGCCTTCTGTCGACAGAACTCTGCTGACAAAAGGCGTTATTCCTCGTAGAATGAGGTTTACCGCCGTCGACAAAACTGCCGAGTTCTGTCGACATTATGTTGACAGAACTCGGCAGTAGTGCAGACACAGGTATAGTTTTGTCGACAAAAGGCCACTTTTGTTGACAAAACCCTGTAGTCTAGACACACCCTTCCTCCTGAAGTTTATCCTAGACTTCTCTGGAAGTCAGAGAACCAAAAACTCCATGGATCCATAGCTGATCCAGCTTCAATAGTTTGCCCCTCCTTTTCCTCGTGCTAATATGACTCCTGCCTCTTCTTCAAAAACAACTACATATGATTGATGGACTCAAAATCTCTTGATGGTTCTGTGTTCTGTACATTTCCTCTGAAGCATCTGGCATTGGCCACTGTTGGTAGACAGAATACTGGGCTCGATGGACCTTTGATATCATCTGGTATGGCCGTTCTTCAGTTCTGAGGTTCTACCGGGGCATGTTTGTACCCTGTGATGTGTGAATGAATTATGACATGGTGATATAATAGTGTGAGGTACGCTACAAAATTGTAATTAGCTGAAAATAGGACCCTAAATCATTGTGGCTTGAACCTGCAGGAAGGGCAGGACACCATCAAATGGAATTTGACCGTGATAGCTGTGTTGATAGAAAAAAATTGGCCACGGCATAAGTGTAGGGCCCTGCCAAAATCACAGCCATGCAAAAAGTGTCACGGACCATTAAATCTGGTGTTCTCCCATGAAATCGGGTCTTTTGTGTTCTTTTACCATGTGCTTTCAGCGTGCCTCAGATGGCCTGATCCAAAAGGGAGTGGCAGGGAGATCAAAAGGTGATTTTAGGGGGGGTCACTGTGCATAAGTCTTTCTGTTACTTCTTGCCCTACCTTCTGCAAACTTGGAGAAGAGCCAATAGCAGATCACCTTCCCCTTTTTAGCCACCCGTAACAAACCGGAAGACTGGTTTTTGAGTGCTTCTTCAATCTTCTTTTCTTAGGAGAAAATATGCCCAAGTTGTCTGCCATGACTGGACTTGCCCCCTCAGAAGGCTGCTGTGTCAGAGACCCTTCCCCAGCCCCTGAGGACACAGCTTTCCCATGGCTGGCTCATGTCTTGACTTCTCTCTGGGGTGGGAACCCCACGATCCTGTCCCTTTCCAGAGGGGTCTCTGGGTTACCTATTCCTGGATGACAGCTGCACTACGTGGACTTGGAACTGCCCACGGTTCCCCTCTGGGAGCCAGGGTCTGTACAGGGACACGGAAGCTGTTTCTTTGAAACCAAGTGTGTATTTGTCCAAAGACAGCATAGAGCTTAGAGAAGAAGGCTGAAAAAGAACAAAACAACCTATTGTTTTCCTGATGCTTCGCATACGCCGCCATCCCCTAGATAGAAACAACCAGCTTTGACATCCCTGGTTCTCCCTGGGCACCAAGTTACCGCTAGCCACAGGCACTTCCCGATGCTCTGTCTGCTTCTTTGCCTTTACCCTGCTGGCTCTGGAGCTTCCTATCATCCTCCAGGAAAGAGGCCCACTTCCTTTTTAACCCTTCAGGGTCTTTTTATCTCAGCCTTAGCCTTGGGAAGCAAAAAATAACTTAACCCAAAATGATGGGGGCCAGGTAAGCTCTTCCCCCATTTGATGAGGCAGCTATTGTTTTCTTCGCTCTCTGAAGCTGATATCTCAAAAACTGACTATCAGAGGCCTTTTCTCCACTGGCACATTTTGTCACCAAAACCTGCCTTTTGGCAATAAAACGGAGAGAACATTTACACTACAATGGGACTTTTCTTGGGGGAAAACATCCAGTTCGGGTGACAAAAAGCTTCCACCCTTGTGAGACACTTTTGTCTTTTCCCCTCCCTTTATTGCCGCCAAAGAGCCAGTGTGGACTCTGCTGTTTGTTTTGTCGAGAGAACTGGCTTCCACCAGTATCCCAGCCCTGATGGCTCTGCTCAGTGTTTTGTGATCTCTGCTGCCCTGCAGGCCAGCGCCCCCTCCCCTTTCAGAGCTCCAGGAAGTGTCTGACAGTTGAGTGAGCTGCTCCCTTTGTGGAACAAACAAAGAGAAAATGATGGGACTGCTCTTGTTCTGCCTTGCTAGAAACCCAGCAGTGGGCCGGCTGCTGCTGCCGGGGAAGAGCTGGAGGGACAGCCATGCTGCTTTGATGTTCCCAGCACAGAGAGCTCCCAGAGCTACGAGGGAATCCCTAGAAGTTCAGGGGTCAGCTCTGCCTTCCCACCACACTGCCCAATTGGATGCTTCCCCACACTGCTTTGCTCTATCTGTCAACAGGGGAGCTAGCCATGTGGCCAGGAAATGTCGACAATGCGAAGCAGAAAAAGCAGTTTGACCATTTTTCACTTTTGCATGTTGGCAGCACATTTGCCACCAAACATTCTCCATATTCACGTAGTTTGAGTCAATATTTTGCCCTGCTTGTGTCCATAATAGCCTCCTTCCCAGCCCCCTTTCATGTGACCATATGCATTCAATCAGGAAACAACACCGATTTGCAAAGGGACACCCAATCAGACACCATGCTTCTAAACAAGAACACAGATATGTGTGGCTCGATGAACAGAGAAAACAGAAAATATTTCTTAATGAAAACAACGAAATCCTACTCCTCGTCCAGAGTTTCCTCAGAGCTCGCTTGACGTCTTTGTTCCTCAGGGTGTAAATGATGGGATTGAATGTCGGCATGATGACGGTGTAGAAGAGAGAAATCGCTCGGTCGAGGTCCACGGAGCCGGAGGAGCTGGGCCTCGTGTAGGTGACGAAAGTGCTACCATAGAACAAGGTGACCATGATGAGGTGTGAGGAGCAGGTGGAGAAGGCTTTGCGTCGGCCTTCGTCCGAGCGCAACTTCAGGATGGTGCAGATGATACTGGTGTAGGAGGCAACAATGAAGAGGAAGGGCAAGACGATGATGACCACAGTGAGGAAGGCAAGAACAGCCTGGATGAGGGAAGTGTCCATGCTCACCAACCGAAGCACTGGGAGGACGTTGCAGAAGAAATGGTTGATTTTATTGGACCTGTGGAAGGGTAACATGAATATGGCGGCCATTTACTCACAGGCCACCACGTTGCCAGCAGCCCACACCCCGGCGGCCATCCAAAAGGTGACCTTCCTGCTCATGATGAGTGAGTAACTCAAGGGGTGGCAGATGGCAATGTACCGGTCGTAGGACATCACGGCCAGCAGGCCGCACTCCGTGCTGCCAAAGAAAATGAAGAAGAACATCTGGACTGCACAGCCCAGGAAAGAGAGAGCCTGATGCTCTGACAGCAGGTTGGCCAAGGTCGTAGGGATGATGGCGGAGGTGTAGCAGATCTCCAAGACTGACAGATTTCGGAGGAAGAAATACATGGGGGTGTGGAGGGCCAGGTCAGCCACCGTGACAGCAATGATGAGACCGTTTCCAACCAGGATGATGAGGTAGATGAGTAAGATGAGGATGAAGAGAAGGGACTGCAGATGCTGGAGATCTGAGAAGCCCAGAAAGATAAACTCGGTCACAGCAGTGAGGTTTCCCTTCATAGCTCTGTCCTGTTGAGACCAGATAGGTATTCAGGGCTTCATGGGGTATACTGCAAAAGGGAATTAGTCACTCCAGTCTCATTTGGGCACCTATATCCCTTAGCTGCCTTTGAAAATCCCTGTTTAGTCCTACGAGGACAATCACACATGTGCACAACCACACTCAAAGTGACTCAGCTCTGTCCTGTTGTAACCAGATGATTGATTGATTGATAGATAGATAGATAGATAGATAGATAGATAGATAGATAGATAGATAGTGTATGTGGGGAGAGAGGGAGAGAGAGAGTATGGGGATAGATAGATATTTCTCTCCATACCTAGCCAGCTAGCTGTCCCCACACACCCTTTCTCTCTTTCTCTCTATCTATCTATCCCCACGTATCCCCTCTATCTGTCTATCTATCTATCTCTCCCCATACACCCCCTCTATCTATCTATCTATCCATCCCCATACACCCCCTCTATCTATCTATCTATCTCTCCCCATACATCACTCATATCTGTCTATCTGTCTCTCTCTCTAGCTCTATCTCCATACACAGCTAAAGGCAACCTGCCATGTAAAAGCTTTTTGGTTACACACTTTAGAACACAAAATCATGCTTAAAAGAAAATGCCGCTTCAGTGAAACAGTGTCAAAGAGATGAAAAGGTGGTTTCTCCTCCACGCTCCTTTTCTTCCCTACCTTTATAAAACCCGAAGTGCGATTCGAGCAAGTACAGTTTGAGCAAAGAGAGCAGCCTTTCCAGCAGCCGGGCCAGGGTGGAGAGTCGCATTCTCCCTCGACCAAGCCACGTCCTGTGCGGGTGATGGGTTAGCGACGCAGAGGGATTACCTCTACCATCGCTGACTCAGTGCCCCGGCCCAGTGGTTTGAACATCCTTAGAGCAGGCCCCACACATGCTGCCTTGTGCACTAGCTCTCCGCAGCCTCCTAGCAAGCCCCGGGCCTCCCATGGGTCTGTCCCATTCTCGCTGGGGCCCAGTGTGGGTCAGAGGTACATTCCCACTAGTTTATTCTGCCCCTTGCCGGAAGCCCCACATGGCCCGTTCAGATGTCCCGGGCGCGGCGACTCAACGCCAGAGGCTGGGTCCCCTCTCTGGCAAGCAAGTCCCCAAAGGGGGCTCTCCCATCCATCCTAGGGTGCAGACACACCACACCCATGGCACAGCAATGAGGGCTGCAGAGTTCTCTGGGCGTTTTTCATCCAGGACCACGAGCAGTGGGGTAAGTTCGCTAAAAGCCAGGGAGCTGGGAGCAGCTCTAGAGGGGGCACCAGCTGACCACAGCCCTGGGCAGAGGAGATGTCCCTCCCTGCCCCCCACTCTGTGCTGGCCAGGCCTCTTAGAATCATAGAATCGCAGGGCTGGCAGAGACCTCAGGAGTCATCAAGTCCAGCCCCCTGCCCAAGGCAGGACCAACCCCAACTCAATCATCCCAGCCAGGGCTTGGTCAAGCTGGGACTTAAACACCTCTAGGGATGAAGATTCCACCCCCTCCCTAGGGAACCCATCCCAGTGCTTCCCCACCCGCCTAGGGAAATCGTTTTTCCTAATCTCCAACCTAGACCTCCCCCACTGCAACGTGAGCCCATTGCTCCTCGTTCTGCCACCTGCCCCCACTGAGAACAGCCTCTCTCCAGCCTCTTTGGAACCCCCCTTCAGGGAGCTGGATGCTGCTCTCAAATCCCCCCTCGCTCTTCTCTTCTGCAGGCTGAACAAGCCCAAATCCCTCAGCCTCTCCTTGTAGGTCATTTTGGTCGCCCTCCGCTGGGCCCTCTCCAATGTGTCCACATCCTTTCCCTAGTGGGGGGCCCAGAACTGGACACAACACTCCAGATGGGGCCTCACTAGTGCCGAATAAAGGGCAATAATCACATCTCTGGATCTGCTGGCAACACTCCTCCTAATGCCGCCCAATATGCCTTTCGCCTTCTTGGCTACAAGGGCGCCCTGTTTTACTCATATCCAGCTTCTGACCCTCTGCAATCCCCAGGTCTTTTTCTGCTGAACTGCTTCTTAGCCAGTTGGCCCCCAGCCTGTAACAATGCTTGGGATTCTTCCATCCCCAGGGCAGGACTCTGCACTTGTCGAACCTCCTCAGATTTCTTGTGGCCCAATCCTCCAGCCTGCTCTCCACTGTATCTACCTCTCCCCCTAGCTTAGTGTCATCCTTGAATTTCCTGAGGATGCAATCCATCCCCTCCTCCAGGTCACTAATAAAGATGTTGAACAAAACCAACCCCTGGGGCACTCTGCTTGATACCGACCACCAACCAAGCCGTTGATCACTACCCATTGAGACCGACAACGTAGCCAACTTTCTATTCATCTTACAGTCCATTTATCCAACCCAGATTCCCTTACCTTGCTGGCAAGGATCCTGTGGGAGATATATCAAAACTTTGCTAATATCAAGACGTATCCCTTCCCAGCCCAGCCCAGACTCACCTCAGCAACATCTGCAGCTGCTGTGTCCCTCTGGAGGGGCAGCCTGGCCTGACCTGAGCAGCTCTGTGTCCCTGCAGGCTTGGTCACAAACTGCAGGAAACCCCCCCCCACACACACACACACACAAATAGTCAGGAAAGAAGGGGACAATCCCTGTGTTTGTGCCTTCTTTTCCCCTTTGACACTTCAGCCTTGGGAGTAATTAGTAAGGACCATCCTCACACCCTGCCAGCCCACCAGCGAGGTGGCGAGACAGAGCTGAGAGCCAAAGTGACCACACGCAGCCCAGAGGCAGGGCTCCTGCCAGAGGATCTAACACGTCCCTGCCAGCTGCGGGGGTTCGACTGACTTCTGACATGGCTGGGATGCAGCTGGACCAGTTCCTGTTCTTCCGAGCAGCCAGGATTCACCGGGGCCTCCATAGGACTCACAAACCTGGGCGAGAGGAAGAACAAGCCCATGACTAGGGATGTCGTAGGACGGTGCCTCTGGTGACTGCACTGGAACAAGGGCCGAGAGGCCAAGAGAAGAGTCATTCAGAAAAATCACTTGCCTTGGCAGTGAGGTGTGATGCATGGCACCTTTGGTGAGAAAGACAGACGGACAGACAGAAACAGAGACAGAGACGAGGGAAAATTCTGAAGATTAGGTACATTACAGAGTAAATTAGATGAAGTGGGCAAATGTGTGTGTGACAGAGAGAGAGAGACATATGGACATAGATAGATAGAGGGGGTGTATGGGGATAGATAGATAGATAGAGGGGGTGTATGGGGATAGATAGAGGGGGTGTATGGGGATAGATAGATAGATAGAGGGTGTGTGGGGATAGATATATAGATAGATAGATGGGGTGTATGGGGATAGATAGATAGATAGATAGATAGTGGGGGTGTATGGGGATAGATAGATAGATAGAGGGGGTGTGTGGGGACAGATAGATAGATAGAGGGGGTGTATGGGGATAGATATATAGATAGATAGAGGGGGTGTATGGGGATAGATAGATAGATAGACAGATAGGCTATGTGGGGAGAGAGAGAGAGAGAGAGAAGGGGAGTTAGAAGGGATAAATAGAAAGGCAGAGAGAGACGGAGAGGCAGAGAATGATGGAGGGTACTCTATTTTTCCTTCAATTCTGGAGTCAGTTTAGGTCCAGCAAATGAACTTGGGGCCATAAGAGTAACTAAGGAAAACACCGCCACCTGGCTCATGCGTACCTGCCTCTGAACAGTGTAACCGTCCCACTTTCGGCTCACTGCACCCTTTCTGCAACCCAAGGACCACGGGCACAGGAGATTCTCTGCCCGTGAATCTCCCACAACCCTTTCTGTACCGTTCATTGAGCGCTGGGAGCAAGTCCCCAGAGCTCGCACTGATGCCGGGTGCCCGGGAGAATCCGTTTGGAAGCACTTTGCTCATTGACATCAACTCAGAAACTGCCATGAAGTTCAGAGGTTTCCAGTCCGGATTGCCAGCCCCATTGTCCTTGTTGATCAAAGTCAAGAATATTGGTTTAGGGCAAGTTCTCCAAGCATTTTCTATAGACATGTTCTTCCTCACGCATAGGCTATATTTCTCACAGTAAAGGCTGACTTTAGAGGCTGGACAATTTACCTGTGCCTCTCAGGGATACGGACATCTGATAAGCATGCATCATTTCTATCTACAGAGTTCAAGAACAAATAGGCTGATCGAATTATAGAAGATACGGGTTGGAAGAGAACTCAGGAGGCCATCTTGTCCAAGCCCCGGCTCAAAGCAGGACCAACCCCAATTAAATCATCCCAGCTAGGATTGTGTCAAGCCTGGCTTTCACTATAGATCCACAGAATTGTAGAACCACAGAACACTACAACTGGAAGGAACCATGTGAGGTCATCAACTTCTGTCCCCTGTCCTCACAGCAGGACCAAGCACTAGACACATCATCCCTGACAGGTGTCTGTCCAACCTGCTCTTCAATATCACCAGGGATGGAGATTCCACAACCTCCCTAGGCAACTTAGTCCAGTGTTTTACCTCCCTGACAGTTGCTGTAATTTAAGCCCATTGCTTCTTGTTCATCAATTTTTCTCCCTCCTCCTTGTGACACCCTTTTAGATACTTGAAAACTGCTATCATGTCCCCTCTCAATCTTCTCCTTTCCAAACTAAACAAGCCCAATTCTTTCAGTCTTCCCTCACAGCTCATGTTCTCTAGACCTTTCATCATTTTTGTTGCTCTTCTCTGGACCTTCTCCAGTTTCCCCACATCTTTCTTGAAATGCGATGCCCAGAGCTGGACACAATACTCCAAGTGAGGCCTAATCAGAGCAGAGTAGAGTGGAAGAATGACTCCTTGTGTCTTGCAACACTCCTGTTCATGCAGCCCAGAATCATGATTGGTTTTTTTGCAACAGCGTCACACTGTTGACTCATATTCAGCTTGGGGTCCACTCTGACCCCTAGATCCCTTTCTGCAGGACTCCTTCTGCTGGGGAGGTTTAGAGGTTGTGGAAGGTTTGGGAGAGCAGCCCAGCCCAGGGGGCAGAGGGGAAGGGGGGAATGTGTACACCTCCCCCACCAGCACCCCCGGGCCTGGCCAGGGGAAAAGGAGGGGCCACACAGGTCTCCCCCGACAGCACTTCCTGGGCCCAGACTCGGTGACAGGGGAAGGGGGTGGCTGCATACGCCTCCCCGCTGGTGCTCCCTGGGTTGGGAGAGTAAGAATCGGGGACTGTGCAGGCTGGGGTGCTGCAGCCACACTGGGTACAGGCAATGTGGGGTCCTGTGAGGGGCAGCAGGGCGGTGCTGCCCAGCCCCTGTGGTGCTTTCTCTCCCCCCACCTGGCCCATCACTAGGGCCGAGGGCTGGGGGCTGGAGTTTGAAGCAGGGAGGGGATAGCAGAGCTCCATCCCCAGCTGTCTACCCCACTGGGCTCCATCCCTAGTGATCACTCTGCAGGATAACTCCCCCCTGCATTCACTGCCCCCTAGTGGTGACTGTGAGGCTTGCATCCCTCCTCCCTCTGCCCCTCCCTTTCCATGTTCTGGAAAACAGTCCCATTCCAGGCACCTCCTGTTTTCCTGGCCCCACCCAATCCTGACCTTGCTTTAAGCGAGGAAAAGAGGAAGCTGCCTAGTAAATTTGGTGGTCCTAGCTCTTGCCATTTAGGATGAGTTCTTGAACAAATAGACTCGCAGAGAGACCACAGCACAAGTCACTTTGCCAGTGACTGGAGAGCAGTCTGTTCCAAGAGCAGTGACTGCTTAGAGCAGTGCTTCTTAAACTGTGTCCTGTGGCACACCGGTGTACCGTGAGGCAATTGGACGTGTGCCGCAGAGAACAACAGAGTTCAAAATGGCCGCCCTTAAAGGAGCAGGCAACCTTTTTTTTCCTCAATAACTTTCCCCCAACCCTTTTTTTTTTTTTTGCTCAGTAACTTCCCCCCTCCCCTGTCTCTTTCCCCACCCACCACCTTTTTTTTTTCAACAAAAAATCCTTGCTGTTCCTCATTAAAAAAAAATATTGTTTGCTGTTCCTTGGTCTTAAAAAGTTTAAGAAACCCTGGCTTAGAACATCAGCTATTCTGGGTTCAGGTCCCTGCTCTGGGAGGGATATGGCAATTACAGTGTGTGGGGCAGATGGGAGTGAAGGGTCTTGGGTAAAGCAGCACACCGGAGAGCAGGTTCTGAGTATGTGTGAAAGTTGTAATCACTCCTCTCCTCCTTTGGAGGCCAACTGTCTTCCTTAACTGGCAATGCTTCGGGGAAGGGACCCTGTGGTCAGAAATACCCATGTAATGGCCAGAAAAATAGAGTCTTTGTTCTGACTGGAGTTTGAATGTTGCCCCACTCCCTACAGAAGTGCAGACCTGGATTTTCAAAGGAGCCAAGTGGAATTAGGCACCCCCATGCAATGCAAAGTCAAGAGGAATTGGGTGGCCTGGCACTTTTGGACTTGCCATATTAATTGGAAAATAAAATTTAAAAATCTTGAACCCCGGCACTTCTTTCATTACAAATTATACAATGCGAAATTCCTAGTGACATCAACAAATCTAGGATTTCAGCAGGAGTGGCTGCTGTAGGTTCTAGCCAAAGTAAAAATGAATAAGCTCCCACACAGCTTGAGTTCCAACCTTGTCTGCATTGTTGTTTACCAGGGGTTACACCCTCTCTGGATCTTTGTACCATCCACAAAGCCAGTCCATGCTGGAATAACATTGTTTTGCATGCATCAAAATACTTCTGCCACCTCTCAAACAAAAATGAAGCATATTTTGAGCATGTTCTACCTGGAAGTAGAAATTGATGGAGTGTGGTGTTTTCCTTCACCCGCTCTTGTTTATTTACATGGAATGTGCAAAGTCCTGCCCCTTTAATCAACCCCAACCCCTAAACTTCCTCCTTCCAACTTTTCCCAGGGACGCCATAGACTCACAGGCTACTGCTGGCCTTTCTTGCTTTTCCTCTCTTTCCATGCCAGTATGTGATCAGTTCCTGGGTGTTCTGCCTCCTCCCCTCAGGACCCTTTTCCCTCCCCGCACTTAGGGTACGTCTACACATCACAGTTACATTGAAGTAACAGCCATTATTTCAAATTAACTTTCCTAGCGTCTACACAGGCAAACTGCTAGTTCGAACAGCATTTTGTGTGTAGACACGTTAATCCGAATTAGCTTAATTCAGATTAACTAATTCGAATTAAGATAACTCAAATTAACGCTATAGTGTAGACATACCCTTACACACACACAAAACACAAACAATACTCAGCAACAACCCTCCACCCACTCAGTCTGAACTCCTAGGCAGGATCACAAAGCTCCCTTTGTCTTCGGTGGAAGATTTCTGATTAACTCCTCCTAATTCAAAGGAGCTTCACGCCCAGCCTCAGTGAGGTTCCTGCGGCCCCTTAGCATGATGAAGACACCTGGGGAAAGTTTTGCCTTAGACCCTAAATAACCCCGAGGTTCTCATTGCTTGCTTAAGTGCCTCCTTCATCACATTGTTGCGTAGGGTGTAGATGATGGGGTTGAGCAGCGGGGTCAGGACGCAATAGAACAGGGACACCACCTTGTCCATGTTGGAGGACTCCATCACAGGCAGCTGGGCGTACATAGAAAGGGCCGAGCAATAGAATATGCTGGTGACCGCCATGTGGGTGCCGCAGGTGGTCAGAGCTTTCTGGAGACCACTCTCCGAAGGTGTCCGCCGTGCTGTCTGCATGACGCAACTGTAGGAACCGGCGGTGAGGAAGAAGGAGCTCCCGGCTATGACCCATGTCAGGGTGATGCACACCAGCTTGCTGAGGTGCGTGTCCGAGCAGGCGAGCTCGGCCAGGGGGACAAAGTCACAGAAGAAGTGATCGATCTTGTTGGGGCCGCAGAATGACAGCCGGGACACAGCCACGGTGAGGATGGAGGAGGCCAGGAAGCCAGACAGCCACGCTGCTGCCGAGAGCTTGAAGCACAAGGAGTTGCACATGATGGTGGAGTAGCACAGGGGGTGGCAGATGGCCAAGTAGCGGTCGTAGGCCATCACTGCGAGGAGGAAGAACTCAGTGGAACCCATGGTGAAGAAGAAAGACATCTGGGCGAGGCAGCCATGGACAGAGATCGACCTACTCCCCCGCAGAAGCCCAGCCAGCATCTTTGGGACCATCACTGAGGTGTACCAGATCTCCAGGAAGGAGAGGTTGCCAAGTAGCACGTACATAGGGCAGTGCAGGCTCACATAGCTCCGGACTATGGCGATGATGGATGCGTTGGTGGCGATGGTCAGTAGATAGATGATCAGGAACATCACAAAGAGCAACCACTGCAGCTCTGGGGAGGCAGAGAAACCCAGGAGAATGAACTCGGTCATTTCAGTCTGGTTAGCCCCTCCCACACGGCTCATGTGGGTGTGATCTGTGGGAAGAGAAATATACCCAGGACTGCTAGAGCAGGGCCAAATCCTGAAAGGTGCTGAAATAGATAGATAGACAGATAGATAGATAGATGTGGTGTATGGAGAAAGAAAGAAAGAAAGAAAGTCTGATCACTGTAAACTGCTTTTCTGACAAACATTTGTTGGGGAAAAGTTAACATGGGACTGATTCTATTCAACATATTCATAAATGATCTGGTGAGAGGGGTAAACAGTGAGGTGGTAAAATTTGCAGCTGATACCAAACTGCTCAAGGTAGTTATGTCCAAAGCAGACTGTGAAGAGCTTCCAAAAGATCTCACACAGCCAAGTTCCTGGGCGACACAATGGCAAATGAATTCTAAAGTTGATAAATGCGAAGTAATGCACATTGGAAAACATCATTCCAATTATACCTATAAAATGGCAGAGACTAAATGAGCTACAGCTACCCAAGAGAGAGATTTTGGAGTCCTTGTGGAGAGTTCTCTCAAAACATCCACTCAATGTGCAGCGGCAGTCAAAAAAGCAAACAGAATGTTAGGAATCATTAAGAAAAGGATAGAGAATAAGACAGAGAATATCGTATTGCCTCTGTATAAAACCATGGTACACCAACATCTTGGATACTGCCTGCAGATTTCGTCACTTGATTTTAGAAAAGATATCTTGTCATTGGAAAAAATTTGGAAAAGAGCAACAAAAATGATTCAGGGTTTGGAACAGCTGCCATATGAGAAGAGATTAGTAAGAGTGGCATTTTTCATTGTAGAAAAGAGAAGACCAAGGTGGGATATGATAGAGGTCTATAAAATCATCACTGGTGTGAAGTAAATAAATAAGGAAAATTTATTTACTTGTTCCCATAACATAAGAACTAGGGGTAACCAAATGAAATTCATAGGCAGCAGGTTTAAAACAAACAAAATGCAGTATTTCTTCACACCATGTATGAATTTATCTTGTTCTTTTTTGAACCCTGTTAAAGTCCTGGTCTTCACAAAATCCTCTGGCAAGGAGTTCCACAGGTTGACTGTGTGCTGTGTGAAGAAACACTTCCTTATATTTGTTTTAAACCTGCTATGTATTAATTTTATGTGGTGGCCCCTATTTCTTTTCCTTATTCACTTTCTCCACCCCAGTCATGATTTTATAGACCTCTATCATATCCCCCCTCAGTTTCCTCTTTTCTAAACTGAAAAATCCCAGGAATCTGGTACCTTCTATGTATCCTGGATGCAGTGCAGAGATTTCTTCCTGTGTCAAAGCAGCATGCTCTGAAAATGTAGGCTCAGGTGGCTCCGATTGTCTCTGTCTCTGTTGTCTCCTCCCTCAGGAAGGGGGATTGAAGTATGTTCCCATCCTGGGTTTCCCTGCACACCCGATGCCCGCTTGTCCCGAACTGGGACCTTTATAGGACACAGCCAGGGAATGCACTGGGAACCGGAGAGTGAAGGGACGTATCTCTGGCTTTGGGATTTTCACTCTACCTGTAGGGGTTCATAGCAGTGTACATGGCTTACCCAGACTTGAGTAAAGCATTTGACACGGTCTCACATGACCTTCTTATCAATAAACTAGGCAAATACGACCTAGATGGGGCTACTATAAGGTGGGTACATGACTGACTGGATAACCGTTCCCAGAGAGTAGTTATTAATGGTTCACAATCCTGCTAGGAGGCCATAACAAGTGGGGTTGTGCAGGGGTCTGTTTTGGGACCGGTTCTGTTCAATATCTTCATCAACCATTTAGATATTGGCACAGAGAGGACGCTTATTAAGTTTGCAGATGATCCCAAGCTGGGAGGGGTTGCAACTGCTTTGGAGGTTAGGGTCATAATTCAAAATTATGGACAAACTGGAGAAATGGTCAGAGGTCAATAGGATGAAGTTTAATAAGGGCAAATGCAAAGTGCATCCACTTAGGAAGGAACAATCCATTTCACACACACAGAATGGGAAGTGACTATTTAGGAAGGAGTCCTGCAGAAAGGGATCTAGGGGTCAGAGTGGGCCACAAGCTAAATATGAGTCAACAGTGTGACGCTGTTGCAAAACAAAAGCAAACATGATTCTGGGAGGCATTAACATGAGTGTTGTGAGCAAGACACAAGGAGTCATTCTTCCACTCTACTCTGCGCTGGTTAGGCCTCAGTTGGAGGATTGTGTCCAGTTCTGGACACCACATTTCAGGAAAGAGGTGGAGAAATTGGAGAGGATCCAGGGAAGAGCAACAAGAATGATGAAAGGTCTAGAGAACATGAGCTATGAGGGAAGGCTGAAAGAATTGGGCTTGTTTAGTTTGGAAAGGAGAAGACTGAAGGGGACATGATAGCGGTTTTCAAGTATCTAAAAGGGTGTCACAAGGAGGAGGGAGAAAAATTGTTCTCCTTGGCCCCTGAGGACAGGACAAGAAGCAATGGGCTTAAACTGCAGCAAGGAAGGTTTAGGTTGGACATTAGGAAAAACTTCCTACCTGTCAGGGTGGTGAAACACTGAAATAAATTGCCTGGGGAGGTTGTGGAATCTCCATCCCTGGAGATATTGAAGAGCAGTTTGGACAGACACCTGTCAGGGATGATCTAGAAGGTGCTTGGTCGTGCCGTGAGGGCCGGGGACTGGACCTCTCATGGTCCCTTCCCGTTCTAGGGTTCTAGGATTCTCTAGCGCACACCAGGCCGAGACCCTCCCGCTGTGACATCGGCTCCCCGGCCCCACCCACTCAGCGCCACAGGAGAGAGAACGAACCCTAGAGCACTTGGGCAGCTTTTTGTTCTGCTAGGGCAGGGGCCGGTGGACAGTGCAATGAGCCACCAGGCAGAAGGCTGGGATTTGGCCCTCCCCCACACACACTTCTCCTGCTGCTTTCCTGGGGAACCTCAGGCAAATCCCTCAGGGCCAGGTTTTCAGACATACGGATTCATTGCTCCCAAGGCGGGTGTGGTCATCCCAGTCTGCCCTCTGGTACACTCGTGGCCAGAGACGTGCCCCCAAATAGTTCCAGTCTTCATGTAAAGGGTGGGCATGATGGAGAGACCGTCTGGGAAACTGTCAATGGTTCATTGGGCTCCCCATTAAAAAGGAAGGAATTGCACTAGCTTCTATTTCCAGCCGCCTCAGTGTCTGGAGATACCTATGGGGGTCTAGCGAGGTTCACGACATGCCTTTGCTGATTAGACACTGTTGAAATCCTAGCAGTGCCCATTGCACTGGCCAGTGCCACACACAGAAACACGCCTCGCCCACCGAGGCACGCCCCAGCTCTGCCTACGCCCCCGTCTCACGTCCTACCCCCCCCATCTCCATCCAACCACCCCTCTCCAATGTCTGGTCAACAGAGCTACATCAGTGGGGGCGGGGGGGGGTGAAAAACACACCCGTGACAGACATGCCGCACTGCCCGAACTCCCAGCACCATGACTGGCAGAGCGTTTCTGTCAATGGAACAAGGGGTGATCCTTCTCCGATGGAGAAACCCCCTACGCTAGTGTCATCTGCCTCTGTTCTGCAAGTAACACTTCCTACCTGTCCGGGGGGTGAAACACTGGAATAATCTGCCGAGGGGGGTTGTGGAATCTCCATCCCTGGAAATATTGAAGAGCAGGTTGGACAGACACCTGTCAGGGACGGTCTAGATGGTGCTTGGTCCTGCCATGAGGGCAGGGGGCTGGACTCAGTGCCTCTGGAGGTCCCTTCCAAGTTCTAGTGTTCTGTGATTGTAGATGGAGACTTTGTCTGAATTCTTCCAAGCCTGCTTGTGTTTGCTGTTCATAGGAATCACGGAACTATTTCTTCAGTAAAATTTCTCATTTTAAATATAGTTCTGGTTCTTTTATGTAACAAAGACGCATTTAGCTGCCACTGCATCCGATTCTTCCCCCTGCCCGCGCACAGCTCCAACACACGTGCCCATACAAAGAGGCAGACGCAAATGTCTCACCCATGCAAAGCCACATGCACACAAATGTGTAACACATCTAAGGGCACATGGAAAAGTGTTACACACTACACTCTCTCTGCCACACCCCGACACAACACACAGGCATGAATTTATAAGACAAAACATAAAATGGACCTTCTACAGGAATGCGCAAAATGGCTTCTTCTCCAGTCTCCATCCTTTGTTAGACACACTTCTTGTGGCTTTCTCAAAAAAGTGTGCTTGGGAGTGGTTGCTGAGCAGCGCAGGAATCCGAGGGCCAGGTGGGTAAGTTTCCTCTGGCTCTAGGGGAGCTGTGAGCTCTGTGAGCATCCAGGGGCAAAGGGGATGTGTGGATGGCCCCTGGGTTGGTGTGTGCCGGTCACTAACTTATGAAAGCAGAGTTGTGTCTGGGGAGGCCTAGTGTCACACATCTGACTCCGGCAAGCACAGAGAAGCCTTCTTCCCCCTCCAGGAGGGCAGTGGCCGGGCGTCTCACTACCCTGGGGATGTCTGGTAAGCATCACACACACAATCGCCCGTCACGCCACATTCATACACAACCACCGGCATGCACACACACACCCCCAGCATGACTGCTAACATGACCCACACTAACAGCAGACATGAGACACGGAATTTTATTTATCAGAGGGGTAGCTGTGTTAGTCTGGATCTGCAAAAGCAACCAGGAGTCCTGTGGCACGTTAGACTAACAGATGTATTGGAGCATAAGCTTTCGTGGGCAAAGACCCACTTTGCCAGATGCAATTGCAATGGATTTTTCACCTTCAGTCCATTTGGCATGATGTCCATCCGTTTGCAATTGGAGAGAAAGATGATATCTGTCTGTACTTGTGCAAGTTTCTTCATGATTAGGGGTTTGGAACAGGTCCCATATGAAGAGAGGCTAAAGCAACTGGGACTTTTCAGTTTAGAAAAGAGGAGACTGAGGGGGGATATGATAGAGGTCTATAAAATCATGAGTGGTGTGGAGAGGGCCGATAAAGAAAAGTTATTTATTAGTTCCCATAACAGAAGAACTAGAGGACACCAAATGAAATTAATGGGTAGCAGGTTTAAAACTAATAAAAGAAAGTTCTTCTTCACACAGTGCGTAGTCAACCTGTGGAACTCCTTGCCAGAGGAGGCTGTGAAGGCTAGGACTATAACAGAGTTTAAAGAGAAGCTAGATAATTTTATGGAGGTTTGGTCCATAAAAGGCTATTAGCCAGGGGATAGAAATGGTGTCCCTGGCCTCTGTTTGTCAGAGGCTGGAGAAGGATGGCAGAAGACAAATCACTTGATCATTGTCTTTGGTCCACCCCCTCCGGGGCACCTGGTGCTGGCCACTGTGGGCAGACAGGCTACTGGGCTAGATGGACCTTTGGTCTGACCCTGTACGGCCATTCTTATGTTCTTATGAGGTTGATAGATTTCCACTCGTACGGCTAAATGCAGTGCCTTGCATGGTGTCAAGTATCAGAGGGGTAGCCGTGTTAGTCTGGATCTGCAAAAGCAACAAGGAGTCCTGTGGCACCTTATAGACTAACAGATGTATTGGAGCATATTGGAGGATTTTATTTGTAAGGACACTGCCCTTGGGGAAGTCAGTGGAAACAGGGCTGGGCCCATGGACTGGAACAGAAGATGGCCTTCTGCTTGAGGAAGCAAAGAGAGAATCTCACTCTCAAACTTCCAGGCAGGAGCCGGGCTGGGCCAGGCAGAAGCAGGCCCCAGTTCCCAACAGTCCTTCCCCTGGGAAAAGGGAGGCCAGCCCCATCGCAGGGTCAACACCTTTCTGCACGTATTGTATTTTTTTGGAGTTTGAACAAACTGAACCCTGAGAAAATGACGGGCGCTTGACCGAAGATCTCACAGTGAACGAACAGGAGAGTCGTTAACACTGGAGGAGAAGTTCCTGTGTCTTGGTTATAACATAGAAAAAGCCAATCGCAGTTCGAACTCATTTTTAAACATTATGTCTCTCTTCCCCTCCCTGAGGAGATCACTCTGCCTGCAAGTCTCCGAATGGCCCTCCGCATCTCGACGTTCCTCAGTGTGTAGATCAGGGGGTTCAGCATCGGGGTGATCACTGTGTACAGGACCGAGACCACCTTGTCCACGGGGAATTTCCGGAAGGGCCGGGCGTAGACAAAGATGCAGGGCACGAAGATTAAACACACCACCATGATCTGGGTGCCGCAGGTGGACAGCGCCTTGCGCTTCCCTTCCGTGAGGTGCGTCCTGATCTTGAGCAAGATGACGGTGTAGGACACAAGCAGGATGAGGAAGATGAGGATGACAATCACCCCATTGTGGGAGACCGTCAGCAGCTCGAAGAGGTAGGTGTTGGTGCAGGCCAGTTTGATGACCTGGGGGACGTCACAGTAGAAATTGTCCAGGACGTTCGGCCCACAGAACGGGAGCTGGAGAACCAGTCCGATCTGAACGACGGAATGAGCCACGCCACCCAGCCACGTGCCCGCCACCAGCCCCACACACACACCCCGGTTCATGATAGTCAAGTACTGCAGTGGCTTATGGATGGCCACGTACCGATCGGCGGCCATCACCACCAGCAGGAAGACCATGGCGCCGGCGATGCAGTGGAAGAAGAACATCTGGAGGAGGCACTCGTGGAAGGAGACAGTTTTGCGCAGGGAGAGGAGACCCGACAGCAGCTTCGGCACGCTGACAGTGGAGTCGCTCACATCGATGAAGGCCAGGTTGGCCAGCAGGAAGTACATGGGGGTGTGGAGCTGAGGGTCGGAGATCACGGCCGTGATGATGGTGACGTTTCCCAGCCAGGTCATCAGGTAGATGATGGTGAAGACGACAAAGAGGATCCCCTGCAGTGAGGGCTTTGGGTGAGGCCCAAGAGGACAAATTCGGTCACGGCCGTGGTGCGGTTCTCCTGCTCCATTGTATGTCTTTAATACGCACCTGGAAATGGAATCATGATGAGAATACAAATGAATAAAAGGTCCTTGGGGTATTTCTACCTTTAAACTACTGATGCGGAATCCTGGCTAACTGCACCCTAAGACAGACTCTGGGTTTGGGTCTGGGCTTGGATAGTTCCGCATAGTCCTAAATTCAATACTAACTCCTCAAACCTGACGAGCAAGCGATTTCCCTGCACACACACACACAATGCCCCCTCCCTCAGCCCCCTAGTTGCATGCAGTGTTGTCAATTTAATGCAACCACCCCTTTAAATTTGACTCCCCCCCCATCTGATTTAGTTTCTGGGGGACGGTACTGATTGGGGATCGGCCTGGGGCTCCTGGGAGGGAAGAGGAGCAGTTTGCTGAGCCAACGGGCACCAGCTAACCCCAGTCTGAAGTCATCCGCCTGCAGCCTGGATGGGGCAGTGCCAGGAAGGGTTAGGGTTCTTCTTAGAGCCATGAGGTTCTGGGCTGGCAAGTGATTGCCGAGAGTTGCCCTTAGGCAGAGATTCTCAACTTGACGATCACAAACAAATGTCAGAGGGTCACTTTGACCAGAGTGACCAACACATCAGAATGGCCAGGCTGGGTCCGACCAAAGGTCCATCCAGCCCAGTGTCCTGTCTGCCCACAGTGGCCAGTGCCAGGTGCCCCAGAGGGAGTGAACAGAAGAGGGAATCATCAAGCGATCCCTCCCGTCGCCCATTCCCAGTGTCTGACACACAGAGGCCAGGGACACCATCCCTGACGGTCCTGGCTAATAGCCATTGAAGGACCTGTCCTCCACGAATGTATCCATCTCTTTTGTGTACAGTTAAAGTCCTGGTCTTCACAACATTCTCTGGCAAGGAGTTCCACAGGTTGACTGTGTGTTATGTAAAGAAATACTTCCATTGGTTGCTTTTAAACCTGCTGCCTATTCATTTTATTTGGTGACCCCTAGTTCTTGTGCTACGAGAACAAGTAAATAACTTTTTCTTATTCAGTTTCTGCACCACACTCATGATTTTATAGACCTCTCCCATATCTCCCCTTAGTCATCTCTTTTCCAAGCTGAAAAGTCCCCCGTCTTATTCATCTCTCCTCATATGGGACCTGTTCCAAACCCCTCCTCATTTTTGGTGCCCTTTTCTGAACTTTTTCCAAAGCCGAGATAGCTTTTGTGAGATGCAGCAACTACATCTGCACGCAATGTTCAAGCTGTGGGTGGTACCGTGGATTTATAAATGGAAGTGAAGTTCCACCAAGATGGGACAGGAGCTGGAATGGACAAAACATAAGGACCAGCCAACTAAGAGATTCAGATGCTGAATGTTTGGTCTCAGTATCAGAGGTGCAGAGCATCCATAACCCGTATTAAGACAGTGACCAAGTTTTCCCTTATAGTGGCTCACCCTTCAGCCCTTCCATCCCATTGACTGATCCCTAAAGCAGGTACTCAGCTGAGAAAATGGGGGTGCCTACGCATTCTGCAGAAGAACTTGAAATACCATCGTTTAGACTCCATGAACACACGAATGTCGTGTGTACGCTTAGCCTGCAATGGTCAAACCACCCAGAGGGCTGGGCAGCTGAACGCCAATAACATTTTGGAAAATCTCTGATGCTGCTTGAAAAAGCTGCTATTTCCAGCCAAAAATCTTTCAATGGGAAAAATTGTTCATTTTTGCTTCACTCTTTTTTCACAGGGAACTTGTCCAAATGCAGCAAAATCATGTTTGTTTCGTTTCTGTTTATATCCTCATTTTTTTATGTTGATCTCATTTGTCCTGAAACTTCCATTTTGATCTGACTTTTGAAAAAAATAACACCCAAAACATTCTCGTTTTAATTTTTTTCTGTTTTCCATATCCACCCAGACACTTCCACCCAATTTTTAATTTGACATGTGGAGAAATGGGGGCAGGAGAAGGAAGGGGAGAAAAAAGTGTGAGGTGGTATGAACGACATTAACCTCTGAGTTAAATATTGAATAAAAATTCAAAATTTTGATTCCGTAGTTAATACAAAAATTGGAATTTTCAGATGATTTTTGAAAAAAATTATGAAGAGATTTTTCCCATCCCCTATTTGTTGCCCGTATGCTATGTGTTTACTTATTCCCGCATCTGCCAGCGTGCTGTAATGCAGAGAGAGGTTGCTGTGAGAAATGGGGAAAATGGCTTTGTGGGTAACCAACCAATGGGAGTGAGGTCTCTTTTCTGTCTTGTCATAGATAGCCTTTGGGCTCAGAAATAAATCATACCCCCTCCTGGCGTGGGATTTTCCATGGATAAGGGACGTATGTGACCAGTTCTCCGGCATTTCCCCATTGCTCAGTGGATTCCTAACCTCTCCTTTGACACATCACAAACTCCATGCCTCAATTTCCCTTTCTGAAACACGGGTAATTCCACAGCTTCACCGCCAGCTCCCACCACTCCAAATTTTCCCACCGCCAGCCTGTTGACCTCAGAGATTCCCTACCTTGGTGCAGCTTCTAGGGCACAGAAGTTTGAGAGAGCCCCCGTCCAAGGAAGAGAACTCAAGACGCAGTGATGTGAAAGCCCGTGTCTACTGGCTGACATAAGTGACTGCAGCTGAGCAGTCAGATGCTGTAGGAGACCCATAAATCTCTATCACGCTGAAGCCAATCAAAGGAACAAAGACGCATCCTGTGTTGGCTGGAGCTGAACCATGATCTCTGTCCGACAAGTGGCTTTTGAACATTTCAGGCACTTTAGGCTGAGAGTTCCCTGGAGCCGAAGGGAGTTAGGTGCTCAGCTTCCAGTGAAATCTGGGAGCTTTGAAAGTCCAGCGTGGAGCTACTAGACAGCTACAAAAGTGCAAACTTTTCTACATGCAAGCAGCTCCCCACTAGGACTCTCTGGTTTTATCTGCACATCCGGACACTTCCCTGGGTGCTTTCTTGGTTACATTTCACACCTCCGCCCAGCCCCGGTGACATTTGAGCAGCTAAGAGCCCTGGCACGGGAGAAACCTGATCGAAGAGATCCTGGAGCAGGAAGACCTCAGAGGACCCCGGTAGCAAAGCACCTTACGTTTGTTCTTCCTTGCTCAGACTCCTCTGCAAAGCCCATTGGAGGAGTAGTCACTCAGTGAGTGCTACACATCATCTCCCTAACTAAGTCGTTCTTCCCTGATCTGTGTGCTCTCTGAGCCCCTGCCCTCCTTCCTCACAATAATCACACCTTGTTTGAACCATGCGTTCACACCTTGGACACCCTGCCGTGACGGATAAACAATCCAGGACAGCCTGGGAAAGTCAAACCTCAGAGCTGATCATCGCGGTCGTGGCCAGCCGGAGAAGAAGTCCCAGTTCCAAGGAGGAGACATCCCCAGAAAGCTCCCCGTTATATCTGTATTAACTCCTGCGAAGAGCAGAGTCACAGAAACCCTCTGGAGCTTTGGTAGGTCCGCCCCAGAAAGTCATGGCTTGAGAGCTTTGGGGACTCGTGCACAAGAGGAGTCATTAATCACGTTGGGGTGTGCGTGGGTCTCTCTAGATGTTTTCTCCGGCTGAGCCGGTATCAGAGAAACGCCCCTCTGTGCTGGAATGGAAGACGTGGACATCAGACTGGCCTCCTAAGCAGAGGAAACCCCACGACTGCTGGGTTTGGCACTGAGCTGGAGAAAGCTCTGCAAGGACTGAGAGTGGGAGAGGAAAATTCAGGGCTTCTCGGTCCCATGCCCATGCTAGATGGGAAGTGAATTCAACGACCAGAGCAGGGTCCTTCCCGGGCTCCTTCGAAGTGTATTGTCCTAGAGCTCTGCTGAAGGGCTGGTAACATCTGGGGGTTATGACTCAGAAAGAGCAAAGGCCAAAGTTGGTTTGCTCTTGGACCAACAGCCCATTCACAATCTGACCTGAAATATCAGCGCCCATGTTCAGCAGCCTTAAAGTGGGGACTTAAAGATACAACTATCTCAGTTAGGGCATTGAATCATAGACTCCTAGAACACTAGGACTGGATGGGACCTCGAGAGATCTAAAGTCCAGTCCCCTGCCCTCATGGCAGGACCAAGCACCATCTAGATCATCCCTGACAGTGTCTGTCCAACCTGCTCTTAAATATCTCCAGGGATGGAGATTCCACAACCCCTCAGGCAATTTATTCCACCCTGACAGGTAGGAAGTTTTTCCAAGTGTCCAACCTAATCCTCCTTTACTGCAGTTTAAGCCCATTGCTTCTTGTTCTGTCCTCAGAGGCCAAGGAGAACAATTTGTCTCCCTCTTCCTTGTGACACCCTTTTAGATACTTTTACACCCTTTTAGATAAAACTGCTCTCATGTCCCCTCTCAGTCTTCTCCTTTCAAGCGAAACAAGCCCAATTCTTTCAGTCTTCCCTCGTAGCTCATGTTCTCTAGACCTTTCATCATTTTAATCATTTTAATGCCTCTTCCTAATTTTATCAGACACTTCAGAAACAATGGTGATAGGATCCCTTTGAGTGCTTAGAATAGACCAGACTAGAAGATGTAACCTGTTGAATTCTGACCAAGCCACAGCATTATGGGTAGCGTTTGGTGACTGAAGGGTTTTTTTGTTCACTGAGGTATGTCTACACAGCAAAGTTATTTTGAAATAACAGCCGTTATTTCGAAATAACGGTCCTAGCATCTACACAAGCCAACTGCTATTTTGAAATTAATTCGAAATAGCAGAGGGCTTATTTCAAAATTGGTAAACCTCATCCCATGAGGAATAGCGCCAATTTTGAAATTGCTATTTCAAAATGAGCACTGTGTAGACACTTATTTCGAAATAGGGGGCCTCCAGCTCTTCCCAGGGTGCCCTGCTGGCCGCCCTGCCACAAGGTAACTTCTGACCTGATTCCCTGCCAGAACCAGTGATTAATGTGATTTAACGCCTTAAATGGGATTCAGCGTCCAATCAATGTGGACGCACTATTTCAAAATAGCAAAAAGGTATTTCGAAATGCATTTTGTGAGTAGATGCATTATTTCAAAATAACGCTGTAGTGTAGACATACCCTGACTATTTAAAACAAAAATCAGAACTAACGTTTGGTTTCAGGTCAAACTGAAAATAACATTTTTAACATGTTGAGTGGGGGAGGGGGATTGGAAAGGCAAAGAAGCCAAGCGCTTGAAGGGAGCTGGCACATTGGCAATGTCACAGCAAAGTGTCTCGTTCCTTATCAGCCTGAAAACATGCCATGGATGTTTTCCGGCATGCTGCCAAAAGCAAACTAAAAGATCCCCCAAACCAGAGAGGGTGGCCACCACGGTAGGGATCGT
Source organism: Pelochelys cantorii (assembly GCA_032595735.1). NCBI lineage: Eukaryota > Metazoa > Chordata > Testudines > Trionychidae > Pelochelys > Pelochelys cantorii. The sequence continues at coordinate 11,556,532 of CM064351.1, read as the reverse complement.
TCTTGGCCCGGTGGTCAGGGCATTCATCACAGATGTAAGAAAGCTGTGTCCATCCCCCTGTGGAAGAAAACAAGCCTTCACTCTGCGTTTGTAAGCAACAAGTAGCCAGAGGCAGTTTTATTACAAGCTGCAGCAAGGGAAAAACTGATTCGGATGGGGGGGAGCCATCCGTTATTCAAATACAAGCAATTATGAAGCAGTTTATATACTGTCCATTACATATAATAACAATAAACAATTAGTCTCCTTCCCATTACAAACACCAATGGCTAACAATTATTTTAGTTCCACCCAGATGCTCCTTATCTCAAGGTTCTCACTACAGTCAGCATTCCATCCTTATTTCCGTATGGAGGCGAGAGGCGAGATCTTGTACAGTTCTCGCGTTGTTAGGGTTAGAGTTAGCTTGACTCTTGCTTCACTGCTAACAAACCTGAAATGGCTGCATACCAATTCCCTGTGCCGCCACACTCCCCCCTTTTGTGCTTTTGGCACAACTACCTTTCTAAACCTTTATTTTCATTAGACATTAGTACAAACATGAAAGCTATTTCTATTATTACATTTTTTCCCCCAACAATAAACTATAACCTACTTAATGACCATGAAGGACTGAGTGTGGGACTAAGAACATAAGAATATCCAGACCAAAGGTCCATCCAGCCCAGTGTCCTCTCTGCCCACAGTGGCCAGTGCCAGGTGCCCCAGAGGGAGTGAATCGAACAGGGAATCATCAAATGATCCCTCCCTGTAGCCCATTCCCAGCTTCTGACAGACAGAGGCCAGGGACACCATCCCTACCCATCCTAAAAGCCATTGATGGACCTAACCTCCATGAATCTATCCAGTTCTTTTTTGGACCCTGTTAAAATCCTGGTCTTGACAACATCCCCCGGCAAGGAGTTCCACAGGTTGACTGTGTGCTGCATGAAGAAAAACTTCCTTTTGTTTGTTTTAAACCTGCTGCCTGTTAATTTCATTGGGTGACCCCTAGTTCTTGTGTTATGGGAACAAGTCAATAACTTTTCCTTATTCACTTTTCCCACACCAGTCATGATTTTATAGACCTCTATCCTATCCCCCCTTAGTCTCCTCTTTTCTAAGCTGAAGAGTCCCAGTCTTTTTAATCTCTCTTCACGGGTACCTATTCCAGATCCCCTAATTATTTTGTTGCCCTTTTCTGAACCTTTTCCAATGCCAAGAGATCTTTTTGGAGATGAGGCGACCACATCTGTACGCCGTATTCAAAATGTGGATGTACCATGGTTTTATATAGAGGCAATACGATATTTTCTCTTAGTCTCTGTCCCTCTTTTAATGACTCTAACATTCTATTTGCTTTTTTCACGGCTGCTGCTCACTACGTGGATGTTCTCAGAGAACTATCCCCAAGGACTCCAAGTTCTCTCTCTTGAGTGGTTGTAGCTCAATTAATCCCCATCATGTTGCATGTATAGTTGCCATTATTACTTGTATGGAGGTGTTATGCTAGGGCCCATGGGCTGAATCCGGCCCACCCAGCTGCTGGATCTGGCCCGTGGGCACAGCAGGAATCTCAGGCAGGCTCCCTCCCTGCCCTGCCCCTGCGCCCCGTTCAGTAAAGCCGGCTGCAGGGCCCTGTTTGCCTGTGAACAGCTGTGAGCCTGGGGGGTTAGGGGAGAAGCTTTGCACGCTGCCCCTGCACCCAGCACAATCTCGCAGCTCCCATTGGCCAGTTTCCAGCCAATGGGAGCTGCCTGTTTGACGACCACGCAGTGCGCGAAGTACCCCTCCTGTCTCCATTCAGGCTGGCAGAGGTTCCCTCCTGCACCCCAGTGCCCTGCCTCGGGTCATACACCCCTCCTCACCCACACTCCCTCCCAGACCCCACACCCTCTCCTACACCCTAATTCCATACACCCAGCTCCTTTCCACATCCACCCTCCACCCCATCCCTCCTTCCTGCATACCACGGAGCAGCGCGGGCCTTGACCACTCACCAAGTTCTTGGAGTGCCCCCCCCATCGAAAATTCCTGCCCCCCCCCTTCTTACACTGTCTGGGTGGCTCACCCCATCATGTCTCTCAGGGCAGGCTGTCCGAACAGGGCCGTTCCCCCAAGTCGGTGGAGTGCTCAACTGCGAAATTTCAGCAGGCCAGGAACAAGGAAGGGGAAGAAATGTAGGCCACTGCAATGAGAGCACCATGGTGTGGTGGGGCCGGAGCCGTTAGTGGGCCAGTGTCTGTGGGCAAGAGACGAGCTCCTGAGCTCCCCAATTCCTCCCTTTCACCAACAGAAGTTGGTCCCGTGGAAAAGATCACCTCACCCACTATGTGTCTGCCTCTCCGGGGACCCTGGCACGGCAACCACCCAGAGAGCAGAAGTGTCCGTGAGCCGGCAGTTTTCTCACGCGGCCTCACCCTGTCTGCGTTTTCCTTCTGCTTCAGTGGTGTGGCATGTTTCCCGAATCGTTAAAAAAATCCCCAGTGACATCCTTTCGTGGCCCCCTCCCCCATGTTTGGATGAACTCTCATATTTCAACCCACGTTTATTTTGTTAGGGATCAGTCGGTTTCTGGGACCATCTCCGCTGGTGGGACAGGCCTTCGGCGGCCCAGCAGAGGTTGGTCAGAGCTGCCGTGTGCTGTTAAATGCCCATGGTCTGATGGAAGTGCCCCTGATTCCCACCAACGGATGCCCTGCCCCCCGGCGCGGTGACCTGCCCCAGCGTGTGGCTAAGGAGGGCAGGGTGCTCCCTGCCCACGGCTGTCTTGGTACCCTCAGATAAACCTCAGCACTCAATCTCTCACTGCCCAGAGGAAGCTCCCCCCTTGTGAGTTAGTCCAGGGCTGACACTCACAGCTGAGTTTTCTAGGAGCTCGAAAATCCACCTGCTGGATTCCCGTTGTCATGAAAATTGCCCTATCCTGTGAGCCGGGGCCCGATGGGAGACGGGGAGTCCCTGGCTGGGGGTTCCCGTGGCATGAGGCCGGGAAACGGGGCCCGCGAGGGACACGCGACAGCTCTGCCCGCCTTGGGAGCTGGGCCCGCATCTCCCTCGGCCAGAGCTGCTGCGTGCACGCGGCAAATTGATGCCCTGGGGCTGGGCCGTGGCGCCGGCTGTGCGGCGCGAAGGAGGGTCCCCGGGAGATGGAGCTGCGATATGGGCTGAGCGGGGCGCCCCCAGCCGGGCCGGGCCTCTCTGCAGGCACAAGGCAGGGGGGATGGTGGCAGAGGAGCGGGGAGGCGCTTGCTGCCCACAGCTCTAGTGGGAGAGGAGGACGGAGGCGCTCCGGGGGCAGGCAGGCGGCAGGCGACCCGACGGAGGTTCCTGCAGCAGCCGGGCTGAGGGGCTCCAGCTCCATCGATTTCCTGCCGTAGGCACGTACGTACCAGCCGGCTCGTCGGCCCCTGGCCTGCCCCCCCAGAGCAGCCCCCCAGCCCGGCTAGTTGGACTCCCCCAGCCTGCCCCCCCAGAGCAGCCCCCAGCTAGTTGGGCACCCCTTGCTGCACCAGAGCAGACGGGGGGCCGGACATGGCAGCCATGTAGCAGCCCCCGTCCCAGCTGGTTACGCCGTGTGTCCGGGGAGCAGAGGGCTAGGTGGGGGCAGCCCAGGGCTCCGGGCCGGGGTTATTCCAGCCACAGGATCCCTCCTGGCAGCCCCTCCAGCAGCCAGAATCCTTGAGGCAGAGCCAGGGAGCAAGGGGTCCCTGTCACCCCTCCGCCCTCTCCTCCTCCCAGCCCCTCCGCTCTAACCACTAGCCCCCACTGCCCTGCCAGAGCTCAGTGAGAACTTGTATCCTAGCCCCCCCCCCCGCTCTAACCACTAGCCCCCACTGCCCTGCCAGAGCTGAGAGAGAACCTGGATCCCAGCCCCCCTACTCTAGCCACTAGCCCCCACTGCCCTGCCAGAGCTGAGAGAGAACCTGGATCCCACCCCCCCCCGCTCTAACCACTAGCCCCCACTTCCCTGCCAGAGCTGCCCTGGGCACCTGACACTCAGCGGGGGGCTGGCTGCTCGTGCGGGCTGTTCCCAGGCGGGGCTGGGAGCGGAGCAGGACTCGCTACTGCAACCGCACTGAGAGGTGAAATGCCCGGTACTGGCGAGATTGTTACAGGGCAAACGAACCGCACAGCCAGGGCGGGGGGGACACTGAGAACATGAAGAGCTGCATCTGGTCTGTGCTGTAGCCCCTGCAACAGAGACGCCTCCAAAGGGCAGTGGAGGCTAGTGGTTAGAGCAACAGGGCTGTGAGCCCGGATTCCTGGGTTCCATCCACAGCTCCGAGAGGGGAGTGGGGACTAGTGGTTAGCACAGCAAGGCTGTGAGCCCCGACTCCTGCATTCTCCCTATAGCTCCAGGAGGGCAGTGGGGGCTAGTGGTTAAAGCAAGGGGACTGTGAGCCCGGACTCCTGGGTTCTGTCCATTGCTCAGGGAGGGCAGTGGGAGCTAATGGTTACAACGGGGGGGGGTGGAAACCCAGACTCCTAAGCTCCCTCCATAGTGCTGAGAGGTCAGTGGGGTCTAGTGGTTAGAGCGGGGGGTGGAGAATCAAGGCCAGCCTACCCTCTTCCCCCCCAGGAGAATGACCCAACTCCCCTGCAGTCCTGGCATCTCCTTGGTGTCTGGGATTCCCGGAGCCTGCGGCCCAACCTGCTTTGGCCCCACGCTGGCGGCATTGGGCCAGCTGCCCCGGGAGGTTCCCAGGCACACCGAGGAGCCCGGGTCCCTTCGCCCAATGCTTTGGGAGCCCACTGGTGCCTGGATGCCTTTGCCATCGGAGCCTTACGCCTGTCGGGCTGGGCACTGGCTCCCCGCCCCATTCCCGGAGGATCAATGGGCCCAGCGCTGACGGGGCCCAGCGAGGGGCAGGACTGGGACCCAGAGACCTCAGCAAATGCCTCACAAAAAGGCCCTGGACCTGTGCGAGCTAGAGGGGAGGAGCATTGCGCCCGGCCGGCGCTTCCTCAGCACCCCCGTTCCCTCTCCCGTGGCCGGGGGCCTGGGGAGCAGCCCCCTTGCCAGGGAGCCGGTAGGTGAGAACCCACCGGGGGGGAGCCAGGAGCCGGGCTGGGCTCTGTCAAGCTTGACCTTAAACACCCCTAGGGATGGAGATTCCACCCTCTCCCTCGGGAACCCAGCCCAGCGCTTCCCACCCGCCTAGGGAAAATTGACCTAATATCCCACCCAGACCTCCCCCACTGCAACGTGAGCCCATTGCTCCTCGTTCTGCCACCTGCCCCCACTGAGACCAGCCTCTCTCCAGCCTCTCTGGAGCCCCCCTGCAGGGAGTTGGAGGCTGCTCTCAAATCCCCCCTCACTCTTCTCCTCTGCAGACTGAACAAACCCAAATCCCTCAGCCCCTCCTCGTAGGTCATGTGCTCCAGCCCCGAATCATTTTGGTCGCCCTCTGCTGGACCCTCTCCAATGCGCCCACATCCTTTCTGTAGTGGGGGGCCCAGAACTGGACACAACACTCCAGATGTGGCCTCCCCAGAGCCACATAAAGGGGAATAATCACATCTCTAAATCTGTTGGCAACACTCCTCCTAATGCCGCCCAATTTGCCTTTAGCCTTCTTGGCTACAAGGGCGCCCTGTTGACTCATCTCCAGCTTCTCACCCTCTGCAACCCCCAGGGTCCTTTTCTGCTTCCCCTCGTTTCCCCAGGCGTCCTTGTGTCACCTTTTCAGCAGCTAGTGGGGCTGGCTGCGGGACGTCTGGTGTCTTTACCGCCCAGCTGTCACTGTCTCTCCCCAGCTCTCCCACCGCTGCCTGCAGGGGATGGGCCTTCTGGAGCCAGCTGGGAGGCCCAACAGTACCTCGATGACCAAATTCATCCTCCTCGGCCTCTCCAGCAACCCGGCCGAGCAGCTGGTCCTCTTTGGGGTCTTCGCAGCCATATACCTGGTGGCCCTGGTGGGCAACGTGCTCATCTTACTGCTGGTCAGCCTGGACTCCCGGCTCCACACACCCATGTACTTCTTCCTGGGCAACCTGTCTCTGGTGGACATCGGCTACACCAGCTCCACCGTGCCCAAGGTGCTGGCCAATTACCTGTCGCGGGACCAGTCCATCTCCTGGGCCGGCTGCCTCTGCCAGATGTTCTTCTTCATCTCCTTCGGGGGGGTAGAGTGCCTGATTCTGGGGGTGATGGCCTATGACCGCTACGTGGCCATCTGCCACCCACTGCACTACGGCGTGGTCATGAGCCGGCGGCTGTGCGCCCTGCTGGCTGCAGCCGCCTGGGCTCTGGGCTTGGCCAACTCGGCCGTGCACGCATCCCTGATGTCTGTCCTGTCCTTCTGCCGCGGCAACATCCTGCACCACTTCTTCTGCGACATCCCGCCGCTCTTCCAGCTCTCGTGCTCTGACACCCAGCCCAACCAGGCCGTCACCTTCGCCCTGGGGGGGGCTGTGATCCTGGGCTCCTTCCTGGGCACCCTGGTGTCCTACGTGTCCATCGGGCGGGCCATCCTCCAGATCCGCACCAGGGCCGGGCGCCTCAAGGCCTTCTCCACCTGCGCCTCCCACCTGACTGTGGTCAGCCTCTATTTCGGCACCATCATCTTCACCTACATCCGCCCCAACACCACCTACTCGCAGGAGCAGGACCGGGTGCTGCCCGTGGTCTACGGCATCGTCATCCCCATGCTCAACCCCATCATCTACAGCCTGCGGAACAAGGACGTGAAGGGGGCGCTCCAGAAAACCCTGGGCAGGGGCTAGGCGGGGAAGGGCAGGCGGGATGGGCCGGGAGTCAGGACTCCTGGGTCTACCTCTGGTTGGGGTGGGGGAAGGGTCTTGTGGCTTAGAGCTGGGGGGCTGGGGGTCAGGACCCCCTGGGTGCACCCCAGCTGGGGGAATGGGAATGGAGGGGAGTCTGGTGGGGAGAGCCTGGACATGTGGGAGTCGGGACCGCTGGGTCCTAAAGCCAAGGGAGAGAAAAATTCTGTGTGTGTGTATGTGTGTACATGTATGTGTGCTTATTCACGTGAGTGTGCACGTGTGTGTGTGCCTGTGTGTCAGTTCACATGTGTGTGCATGTGTCTGTTCACACGTGGGAGAGTGTGTGCACATGTCTCTTTGCGTGTGTGTGTGTGTGTGTGTGTGTGTGTGTGTGTTCATGTGTCTGTGTCTGTGTACATACGTGTGTGTGTGTGCACACATGTGCCTACACTGGCGATGGCTTCCTGTTCCCAAAGCTGAAGGATTTTTTTCTACTTTTCTCTGACCATGTTCCCGTTTTCAGCCGGCGGGAACATTTTTGGGTTTGGGTCAAAAAAAGATTTTTTTTTTTCCCTTTGGTGAAAACCTTTAAATGGTCCAAAGCCCATTTCCAGCTTTGAGACAAAACAGTCAGTGACATCTGAGGAGTCGTTTTCCCGCCGGGCGGAGGAGTGGGTAGCACAGCGCCCTGCCACGCACTCCTGCCCGCGCCGTGGAGATCAGCACCGCGCTCAGTGATGCGTGTCAAGCCAGCATTTCAGTGCATCCTCTCCTCCGAGGCACACGCGCGCCGGGTTGAAGGAGCCCAGTTATTTTCACTGCAAATTAAACACATGAACAAAAAACAAATACAAGTTTTGTAGAAAATTTTCCCAAATCCTCTAGTGCCACTAGATTACAGTGAATGGGTATACAAATCCCCTGGTCCCACTGGGCTAAAGTGAATGGGTATGCAAATCCCCTAGTCCCATTGGGTTAAAGTAACTGGGAATACAAAGCCCCTAGTTCCACTGGGTTACAGTGACTCGGTATCCCAATCCCTTAGTACCACTGGGTTAAACTGAATGGTATTCCAATCCCCTAGCGCACTGCCCCTCCACCCCATTCCCACCAGCTGGGGGGCAGGCCCCACGGACTCCAAGGGGGCTGTGGCTGATTCCCACCTGCTGAGGGGCTGGCCCCCTGGGCTCCAAACGGGACGGGGACAGAGCTGGAGCTGAGGGCCAGGAGGGTTAGTCCCCAGGAAGCCGTGGGGGAGGGGGGGTGCAGGTGGGCGCTGCGGGCCATGGCCGTGCGGATAAGCAGGTTCCCCACCAGGGCTGCCAGGAACATCTCCACCAACCCCACAAAGAGCCGTGCCCGCAGCTGCCCGTCGGAGAGTCCCCGGAGCAGGGCCTGGGTCATGGCTGCCCTTGGCCGCTGCCCGTGGTCTGGCTGCTGGACGGGGACCGGCAGCCCCACGGCGGGGCCCTGGTGGAGCGAGCGCTGGCCCAGCAGGGAGGTGAAGAGCGACTGTCCAGAAAGCACCGGGAAGCTTCCCCCCCGGGGGTGTAGATGAAGGGGTGGCTTGCGACGGAGGGGCCGGGCTCCTTTAGGCTGTCTGGGCGGTCCCCAACAGTCATGTTTCAGGGCTCACTTGGGGGCCAGGAAGGGGATTCCCCCCTGGTGCATTCTGGGTGGGGTTTCTATCTCCTTCCCCTGACACATCACAGCTGGCCCAGGCTGGAGAAGAGACTTCGGGTGGGAAGGGCTGTCCTGGCTGCTTCGGGCCCCGGGCTCGCTCAAGGAGGGGTCAGGAAGGAATTGTCCCGGCGGCCAGACTGGCTGGGAGTACAGGGCCGAGCGCCGCGCATGCCCCGAATTCAGCTGCCTATGGGCATCCCTGCCATGCCCTTGGCCCTCCCAAGGTCTGTCCCCAGCGGGAAAGAGTCACTTCCAACCACATAGCTGACGAACGGCCTGGCACGCCGCGCTAGGAGCATGCAAGCTGCCTGCGAGTGGCTGGTTCAGGTTCTGGGCAGGGAACGTGGATTTGGATTTCGTGACAGGTGAGATTCCCCCCCTCCCCCCCAGCTGTATGAGCCTCCGATTGACATGGGCCCACAGCCCAGCTCGGAGGGTCCTCTCTCCGGATCCCAGCCCAGAAGGAGCGAGGTTCCTCCCGGGGAGCAGGCCCTGACTAGCCCGTCTCTGTCTCTGCTGCTCCAGCTGCTTGCCTGGAACGAGGGGCACAACCTCTCCACCGCCCAAGGGCAGGAACTGGCACCGGAAAGGGAACTGGCCGTGCTGGGCCAGCTGGGGCCCTGGGGCCACTCGGCTCCATGCTCTGGCAGGTCCCAGCTCAGGGCGAGGAACATGGTGATTTCTGCCACTCCCAGGGTCCCCTGGGGCTCCGCCCGGGGTTCAAGCCAAGCGCCCTTCCAGGAAGCAGCCGCGGCGGCCATCCCAGTGGTGCCGTTCCCCCTCAGGGGCTGGGGCACAAGGGCAGGTTGGGATCTGACTTGGGCTCCCAGCCCTGGTAACCAGGTTCCTTTATGTAGCCCCTGGGTGAGAGCAGCAGGGACTGAGAGCACCTCGAAGCCTGCGCCACCCGGATCAGCTGCAGAACAGGGAGGGAGGGAGGAGGGCTGCTGGGTAATACGGCCAAACAGAGTCCCAAACAGACAGACAGACAGACAGAAACAATCTAGATAGATAGATTGATAGATAGATAGATAGAGGGGGGTGTGGGGATAGATAGATAGATAGAGGGGGTGTGGGGGGATAGATAGATAGATAGATAGATAGATAGATAGAGGGGGTGTGTGGGGATAGATAGATAGAGGGGGTGTGGGGGGATAGATAGATAGATAGATAGAGGGGGTGTGTGGGGATAGATAGATAGAGGGGGTGTGGGGGGATAGATAGATAGATAGAGGGGGTGTGTGGGGATAGATAGATAGATAGATAGATAGAGGGGGTGTGTGGGGATAGATAGATAGAGGGGGTGTGTGGGGATAGATAGATAGATAGAGGGGTGTGTGGGGATAGATAGATAGATAGAGGGGGTGTGGGGGGATAGATAGATAGATAGATAGATAGAGGGGGTGTGTGGGGATAGATAGATAGAGGGGGTGTGTGGGGATAGATAGATAGATAGATAGATAGAGGGGGTGTGTGGGGATAGATAGATAGATAGATAGATAGATAGATAGATAGAGGGGGTGTGTGGGGATAGATAGATAGATAGATAGAGGGGGTGTGTGGGGATAGATAGATAGATAGATAGAGGGGGTGTGTGGGGATAGATAGATAGATAGAGGGGGTGTGTGGGGATAGATAGATAGATAGAGGGGGTGTGGGGGGATAGATAGATAGATAGATAGAGGGGGTGTGTGGGGATAGATAGATAGATAGAGGGGGTGTGTGGGGATAGATAGATAGATAGATAGAGGGGGTGTGGGGGATAGATAGATAGATAGATAGAGGGGGTGTGTGGGGATAGATAGATAGAGGGGGTGTGGGGGGATAGATAGATAGATAGAGGGGGTGTGTGGGGATAGATAGATAGATAGATAGATAGAGGGGGTGTGTGGGGATAGATAGATAGAGGGGGTGTCTGGGGATAGATAGATAGATAGATAGATAGAGGGGGTGTGTGGGGATAGATAGATAGATAGAGGGGGTGTGTGGGGATAGATAGATAGATAGAGGGGGTGTGTGGGGATAGATAGATAGAGGGGGTGTGTGGGGATAGATAGATAGATAGATAGATAGAGGGGGTGTGTGGGGATAGATAGATAGATAGAGGGGGTGTGTGGGGATAGATAGATAGAGGGGGTGTGTGGGGATAGATAGATAGAGGGGGTGTGTGGGGATAGATAGATAGATAGATAGATAGAGGGGGTGTATGGGGATAGATAGATAGATAGATAGAGGGGGGTGTGTGGGGATAGATAGATAGAGGGGGTGTGTGGGGATAGATAGATAGATAGATAGATAGAGGGGGGGTGTGGGGATAGATAGATAGAGGGGGGGTGTGGGGATAGATAGATAGAGGGGGTGTGTGGGGATAGATAGATAGATAGAGGGGGGGTGTGGGGATAGATAGAGAGGGGTGGGGATGGATAGATAGATAGATAGAGGGGGTGTGTGGGGATAGATAGATAGACAGAGGGGGGGTGTGGGGATAGATAGATAGATAGAGGGGGGGTGTGGGGATAGATAGAGGGGGTGTGTGGGGATACATAGATAGATAGATAGAGGGGGTGTGTGGGGATAGATAGATAGATAGATAGAGGGGGGGGATGGGGCTAGACAGAGACAGACAGACAGATAGATAAGCAAAGATTCCTAACACTGGAGGCTCAAATTCATCGCAAGCTGGGAACAATTCCACGAAGAGCAGCCCGGTAAGTTTGCTGTTTCGATGAAATGTGTCGGAGTGTGACTCTGCAGGGCGAGTTTAAGAACAGGAAGGTGACGCTTGTTCACAATGCTCACTGAGCTGTACCGTCCATTTGAACAGCCGGGTGGGCTTTTACATCAGTAATTAAGGGGGTGGTGGAGCCGTCTATCAAGCCAGGGCTGGGGGGAAGCGGAGAGGCGCGAGGGGCGCAGTGCAGGCTGAGATGATCCTTCTGCACCCCGCTAGTAAAACAGGCGAGCGAGGGCGCCTGGCATCGAAGGGGGCTGTGGATGTAACAGGCGTCACAGGAACGTGGTGGAAAGAGGGACACAACCACACCAGGCTACAATATGTATGGGACGTGCAGAAGAAAGGGTGGGGAGGCATTATGTGTGGAAGCAAGGGAAGAATCAAAGCACAAATCTCCCAAGAACTAAGCTGTCCCATGCAATCGCAGTGGCTAGCAATCCCGTGCGCTAGTAATACAGCCCCAGCCCCTGGCTGGTGACTGTGACATGCTCAGGGAGATCAGCGGGGCTATAGAAACTCAGTAACGGTGCGGGGATTTCAGCGACCCCCACGCTCACTGGGTCCACGGTGCCTCAGGACCAGAGGCAGAGAGAAGGTTTCTTCCCACCTTAAATAGCTGCTTCTAGGAGCCGCTGGGTCTGGAACGCACCAGGGGAGAGGCAATTCTTGAGTTAGTCCTAAGTGGAGCTCGGGATCTGGTCCGAGAGGTGACTATAGCTGGACCCTCGGAAATCGTGACCCTACTATAATTAGATGTAACATCCCTGGGCGGGGGAAACACCGGCGCAGCCCCAACTGGCGGAACTTCAGAAAGGGGAACTACGCAAAAAGGAGGAAGTACATGAAACCAGAATGAAAAGGGAGCTCTCTAAACACGTCCAGCGGGCAGCAGCAGTAAGAACCAGCCAGGATGTTGGGAATCATTAAGCGAGGGGCAGAGAATGAGACAGAGACCATCTGATTGCCTCTCTGTGAATCCATGGCACGCCCACATTTTGCATACCGCATGGAGATGCGGTCACCTCATCTCCAAAAAGAGCTCTCGGCATTGGAAAAAGTTCAGAAAAGGGCAACACAAATGCGGAGGGGTTTGAAACGGGTGCCCTATGAAGAGAGATTAAAGAGACGGGGACTTTTCAGCTTAGAAAAGAGGAGACTAAGCGGGGGGGCATAGGATAGAGCTCTAGAAAATCTGGGGTGCAGAAAGTAAATAAGGAAAAGTTATTTATGCCTTCTCATAACGCAAGAACTAGGGGTCACCAAATGAAATTAATGGGCAGCAGGTTTAAAACAAGCAAAAGGAAGTTTTTCTTCATGTAGTGCATGGTTAACTTGTGGAACTCCTTGCCAGAGGATGGTATGAAGACCAGGACATTGACAGGATTCAAAAAAGAGCTAGATAGATTCATGGAGGTTAGGGTCCATCAATGGCTATTAACCAGGATGGGTAGGCAGGGTGACCCTAGCCCCTGTTTCTCTGGAGGTGGGTGACAGGGGAGGGATCAAGTGAGGATTCCCTGTTGTGTTCCCTCCCTCTGGGGCATCTGGCACTGGCCACTGTGGGCAGACAGGACACTGGGCTGGGTGGACCCTTGGTCTGACCCAGCCTGGCCATTCTTGTGTTCCTAATCGCTCTAAAAAAGGGCTTTTCATGGAAGTCCCTAAAATTCATAGAATCATAGGACTGGGAGGGGCCTCGAGAGGTCATCGAGTCCAGTCCCCTGCCCCTGCAGGACCCAGCACCGTCTAGACCATCCCTGACAGACATTGATCTAACCTGCTTTTAAATATCTCCAGGGATGGAGATTCCACAACCTCCCTGGGCAATTTATTCCAGTGTTTGACCACCAAGTTCTCTGTGTTCTGGCAACTGCGAGACAATAATTTCCAGCTGCAAATTGCTGACAATTGAATTTTTTCCCCCCTAAATTCACACCAAAGAACCCTGGGTTTCCAGTGTTCAGTGACATCTCTGTGAGCATAGCTGAGACCTCCTATGAAAATCTGCTCCATTGGCTTTCCTTTCAAAACAATTTGAGCAAAAACCATTCTGACCACCCTTCCTGGGAAACGGAGCCTTTAGAAGGACTGGGGGAGGGGAGTGCATGGGGTCTGATAAGACCATCATTTCACACCCCTTCATTCTGCTGCAGCCATTCCTATCTCTGGATCAGCAGGGTAGCTGCCAGAGAGCGAAAGTGATTCCGCTGCTAAGCGGCTGGCAAACAAGCTGTTTTGTACAGAGCAGTGATTGTAAATTCATGGTGGGGGTGGGAAGAGGCAGCCAAGCTTATCTCTTCTGGGGTAGGGGACAGATGGATTTAGTGGAGGTCCAGAGGGCCAGACTAGTGGTTTTCCCCCAGGGGTCTACACAGAGACCAACTACATTCAACATATTCATAAATAATTGGAGAGTGGGGAAAGAGAGAGGTGGTAAAATTTCATAGAACGATGGAGTCTGAGGGTTGGAGGAGACCTCAGGAGCCATCGAGTCCAGCCCCCTGCCCAAAGCAGGGCCAACCCAAATCAACCATCCCAGCCAGGGCTTGGTCAAGCCGGGACTGAAGCACCTGTAGGGATGGAGATTCCAGCACCTCCCTAGGGAACCCATCCCAGCACTTCCCCACCTGCCATGTGAAATCATTTTTCCTACTATCCAACCTAGACCTCCCCCATGCAACTGGAGCCCATTGCTCCTTGTTCTGCCATCTGCCCCTACTGAGAACAGCCTCTCTCCAGCCTCTCTGGAACCCCTGACAACTCACAGGGCCAGGCCAAACAGGATTATGGATTCGCATCAAGACAGAGTCGATTAGGAATAGTTGCGTTTATTAATCTCACTATGTCTCTATTACAGGCACAATACTGCCCGATGGTTACACATCTACTGCAAAGTGACACATCAATAAGCACAGGCAGAGCAATGCATAAAAGCAAGCAATGGGCACTTGGTAATGCTTACGCCCCTTCAGTCTGTGGGGAGTCTCGTTCTGGTCACCTTGCACCAGGCCGCAGGGGACGTGGCTCTAGCTGGGGGGATCCAGGGCACCCTCCCAGGTCTAGGTCCCTGGTGATACTCACCAGACACTGGACTCCCAGTTATCTTATACTTTAGCTGTTTACTGTTTGTCCATGAGCTGGCCCAATGCCACTCAGTGTTCCCACAGGGCTGAGAACCGAGGTCATGTTATTTATCCCATACTCAGCTCTCAGCTAGCAAGCATAGGGAGTTGTGGCTGATGAAGGCCATCTGATAAAGAACACCTGATATCTTTGCCAGCAGGGCTCATGGCTGGCGTAGAGGAATACAAATGTAACCCCTGCAGGTCCACATATGGCTTTTTATGTGAGAATCCCCCTGCAGGCTGCTATCAAATCCCCCCCTCACTCTTCTCTTCTGCAGAGTAAACAAACCCAGATCCCTTAGTCTCTCCTCGTAGGTCATGTGTTCCAGCCCCCAAATCATTTTGGTTGCCCTCCGCTGGACCCTCTCCAATGCGCCCACATCCTTTCTGTAGTGGGGGGCCCAGAACTGGACACAACACTCCAGATGTGGCCTCACCAGAGCCGAATAAAGGGGAATAATCACTTCTCTGGATCTGCTGGCAATGCTCCTCTGGGGAATGTGTTTGTGTCGTCCCTGGAGTGCGCTCGGGGCTCTTGTTCCAGTCTCCCTGGCCAGCCTGGTGCCTGCGTAATTAGCCTGTACCCGGTGGAGGGCTGCCCTGCCGAGCTCCGGCCTAATCGGGCTCATACTGTCGGTACTACCAGGGCTGCAGCCAGGCCTGCGTGACTGAGCCCCCCCTCCCCTCGCGTTTCTCCTTCCCTCTGCAGCCACCGCACAGTGCCCTGAGGAGCGACATGCCCAACGGCACCACGGCAACCGAGTTCCTGCTCCGGGGCTTCTCCGACATCCGGGAGCTGCAGATTCTGCACTTTGTGGCCTTCCTGGTGATCTACCTGGCCGCCCTGATGGGGAACCTGCTCATCCTCACAGCTGTGGCCCTCGACCGCCGCCTCCACACCCCCATGTACTTCTTCCTGGCCAACCTCTCCCTCCTGGACCTCGGCGCCATCTCCGTCATCGTCCCCAAGTCCATGGCCAACTCCCTCACCCGCTCCCGAAGCATTTCCTACCGCGGCTGCGTCGCCCAAGTCTTCCTCTTCCTCTTCTTCGCCACCACAGAGCTCCCGCTGCTCACTGCCATGGCCTACGACCGGTACGTGGCCATCTGCCGCCCACTGCACTACGAGCGCGTGATGGACCGGGCAGCCTGCACCCACTTGGCCGCCGGCGCCTGGGCGAGCGGGGTTCTCAACTCGGCCCTGCACACCGGCAGCACCTTCGCCGTCGCCTTCTGCGGCAGCCGCGAGGTAGCCCAGTTCTTCTGCGAGATCCCCCAGCTGCTCCGGCTGGCCTGCACCGGCTCCGCGCAGGGCGAGAGCGGGGCCATCACGGTAAGCATCTGCTTTGCCTTGGGCTGCTTCGTGCTCATCGTCACGTCCTATGCGCTCATCCTGCGCACGGTGCTGCACATCCCCTTGGAGCAGGGCCGGCGCAAGGCCTTCTCCACCTGCCTGCCCCACCTCGCCGTGGTCTCCCTGTTTGTGGGCACGGCCAGCATCGCCTACATCAAGCCCCCCTCCAGCGCCGCCACCGGGCTGGACCTGGCCGTGGCTGTCCTCTACTCTGTGGTGCCACCCATGCTGAACCCAGCCATCTACAGCATGAGGAACGCAGAGCTCAAAGCCGCCCTGCGCAAACTGATCGGCTCCAGGCTGCGCCCCAACAAATAAAACAGATGCCTCTCTCCCCGGGCCACCACCGCGCTGTGTGTGTCTCTATCTGTACAGTCAACCTGCAACCACACTGTCTGCAGGAGAACACAGCTGGGGAGGGGAGAGCTCCAGCCCTAGAGGGGTTTCAGTCCCGGCTTCACTGAGCCCTGGCTGGGATGATTGAGTTGGGGTTGGTCCTGCGTTGGGCAGGGGGCTGGACCCGATGCCTCCTGAGGTCTCTGCCCGCCCTTGGACTGTGTGATTGTGTGACTCGATATGTCTTGTGTACACAAGAGGTATTCACACTGCTCTAGACTTAGAAAAACCTCCACTGAGCTTTCAACACCTGGGAGCTTTAGAGAAATGTACCAGGCTCCGAAATACTGACCCGATCTTATGCAGTGCCAGTGTCTAGGCTGGCCAAAGGCACCCTTGTAGGTGTGGGACCATTGACCAACGAGGAGAGACTGAGGGGTTTGGGCTTGTTCAGTCTGCAGAAGAGAAGCGTGAGGGGGGATTTGAGAGCAGCCTTCAACTTCCTGAAGGGGGGTTCCAAAGAAGGAGGAGAGGCTGTTCTCAGTGGGGGCAGGTGGCAGAACGAGGAGCAATGGGCTCAAGTTGCAGCGGGGGAGGTCTAGACTGAAGATTAGGACAAATGATTTCCCTAGGCGGGCGGGGAAGCACTGGGGCCGGGGCCAGGGCCAGGGCCCCAAAAGCCGCTCCGCTGGGGACAGCCCCGTTGGTCCACGGAGGGGCCGATGGAACCAGGAGAAGACCCCCACAAACCCCAAATCCTGAGGTATCACACAGGCAACGGCCTTTCAGGAACGGGCCGCCAAGGTGTTTAAATGATTAAATCCCAGCTGGCGGGAACAGGCCCTGCCCTGTGTGTGTCCCAGCACCCCCTGCTGGTAGGATCCGGCCCTGCTCCATGTGGGAATGGGCCCTGCTCTGTGTGTGTCCCAGCACCCCCTGCTGGCGGGAACGGGCCCTGCCCTGTGTGTGTCCCAGCACCCCCTGCTGGCGGTAACAGGCCCTGCCCTGTGTGTGTCCCAGCACCCCCTGCTGGTAGGATCAGGCCCTGCTCCATGTGGGAATGGGCCCTGCCCTGTGTGTGTCCCAGCGCCCCCTGCTGGCGGGAACGGGCCCTGCCCTGTGTGTGTCCCAGCACCCCCTGCTGGCGGTAACAGGCCCTGCCCTGTGTGTGTCCCAGCACCCCCTGCTGGTAGGATCAGGCCCTGCTCCATGTGGGAATGGGCCCTGCTCTGTGTGTGTCCCAGCACCCCCTGCTGGCGGGAACGGGCCCTGCTCCATGTGGGAACGGGCCCTGCTCTGTGTGTGTCCCAGCGCCCCCTGCTGGCGGGGACAGGCCCTGCCCTGTGTGTGTCCCAGCACCCCCTGCTGGTAGGATCAGGCCCTGCTCCATGTGGGAATGGGCCCTGCCCTGTGTGTGTCCCAGCGCCCCCTGCTGGCGGGAAAGGGCCCTGCCCTGTGTGTGTCCCAGCGCCCCCTGCTGGCGGGAAAGGGCCCTGCCCTGTGTGTGTCCCAGCACCCCCTGCTGGGGGGAACGGGCCCTGCCCTGTGTGTGTCCCAGCACCCCCTGCTGGGGGGAACGGGCCCTGCCCTGTGTGTGTCCCAGCACCCCCTGCTGGCGGGAATGGGCCCTGCTCCATGTGGGAATGGGCCCTGCCCTCTGTGTATCCCAGCACCCCCTGCTGGCGGGAACAGGCCCTGCTCCGTGTGTGTCCCAGCACCCCCTGCTGGCGGGAAAGGGCCCTGCTCCATGTGGGAATGGGCCCTGCTCTGTGTGTGTCCAAGCATGCCCTGCTCCGTGTGGGTCCCAGTACCCCCAGTTGGTGGGGATGGGCCCTTCCCAACCCAATACCTCCATGCTGCTCCAGCGCCCCACGGCTGCAATGCTGGCCAGGCAAGGCTGGGAGGTTTGGTCACAAACAGCTCAGAGCCTGCCAGAAGGGCGAGGCCTCACGCCTCAACCCAGCCCCTCGCTGCCCCAAAACAGCCCCACCCTTCGCCCCGTTTACGGAGATTTCCTCTCGCTGCTCTGGAGCTATGTGTGCCTCAGTGTCCCGGGTGGCAGCGCGGGCCCCATGGCCCTGTACTGCAGGGGGAGGGAGTCAGTGTTCCCTGGGATGGGCACCCCAGAGCTTCAGGAGCCACCCAGCCGATTAGCAGAGCGCCACAGCTGCCCACGGGTGGTGCACCCACCTTGGTGCACAGAACAAAATTTGCTCCGCTCAGGGACTGAAAAAAAAATACAAGGAATTGTGACTGGGCTCCCGCAGGGGGCAGGGTGGAAGTCCCACAGAGAGCGCTGCCCCACGGCACAGGGCCCCCACCCAGCTCAGACCACCCCACCCCCGCCATCAGCGCAGTGGCCAGCTGCCAAGCCCTTGCAGGAGGCTGGGTCACCCCCAGGGGCGCTACGCAGACAGCCGAGCCTGTTCCCCACCCCAGCTATTGTGATAAAGTTGCCCTGTTCTAGCCCATGCTGCACAGCAGGCTGGAGATGTTCCCAGGCAGGGCCGCCCACCCACAAGGGGAAACCGAGGCACACACGGGGGAGAGACAGTGGCCTGGCTCCCAGCCCCACCTGACCTGCCCCACGGCCCCAGTGCCCTCCCAGAGCCACAGAAAATCCAGGAGTCTGGCTCCCACCTCTACCCACTAGCCCCCAGTCCTCTCCCAGCACCAGGAGGGGCAGAGGCAGGGCAGCGGGTCCCTGGCGCCCGGGGCTGAGCGGGCAGGTGCCCAGGGACCCCGCCGTACCCACGTCAGCCCGCCCGGCTGCACCTGCCCAGCCTCTGAGCAAGCCAGGGGGGGCGCGGGGGGCACGAGCCGGGCCCTCCCCCCGGCCGGCACAGGGGCAAAGCAGCCAGGAGCCTCCTCGGCGTCACACGTGGCAGGATGGCTGTGGGGTCGGGCTGTTCTCAGCGTCTGTGTTACTCTGCGGGGGGGGGGGCGGAGCCCAGGGGTTGTGGCCAGCGGGGGGGGGCGGGGGCGCCTCAGAGCTCTGGGGGATTTCAGCCCCTCGGGGGACGGTCCCCGTGGGCCTGAACACGGCCCACCAGCTGCGGCAGTGACAGGCCGAGGGGGGGCGGTTCCAGGCTCTTTATTGGACACGCCGGGGGAGGTACCCGCTGCAGAAGGGAAGCCCGGAGTCCGGCTGGCCCGCCCCACTCGGGGGGGGCAGGCTCCCCTCCCCCCCACAGTGCTGCAGCAGGGGGGCTGTGATGCGACCCCCTGAGCGCATGTCCCGCTCGGGGCTCTCTGCCGCCAACCCCACGTCACATCCCTGGAGGGCCAGGACCTTGGGGGCTTGAAGTGCAGGTCACCCCACGGGGGCAGCCAACCCATCCCCGAGCCCCGGGGGGGCCTCTCCGTCGGCCCCCACAGTGGCCTCCCCGGGGGGCGTCATCACGGGCAGCCGGTCCCCCCAGTGGCTCTGTCGGGCGCAGCGATACAGATCCCTGTGGGGAGAGGGCACGGTGAGGGGGCTGCCCCCAGCCAGCCAGGCCCCACCCTGTGCCCTGCCCCACACCCCCCGCCAGCCAGCCAGGCCCCACCCTGGAGCCAGACAGGAGCCAGGCCCTGCCCCATTCCCTGCCCCACCCCACCCCACAGCCAGCCATGCCCTGCCCTGCCCTGCCCCACCCCACCCCCCAGCCAAGCCCTGCCCCGCCCCATTCCCTGCCCCAACCCTCCCCCAGCCAGCCAAGCCCTGCCCCAAGCCCTGCCCAAGGAGGGCGTACCTGCCGTGGCGGCGGGCGGTGATCACGGCGTGCTGCAGGCGCCCGTCGGCACAGCAGAGGTGGCAGTGGACGTGGCGGGCGCGGCCCAGCACGGCCTGGGTGATGCGGGGCCAGGGCGCCTCCTCCTCCTCCCCCTCCGCCTCCCCCGGCCCCCGCCGCAGGATCAGGTAGGAGAAGAGCTCCCCCTTCAGCGCCGGGTTCTGCAAGGAGAGCAGCGGGGGGTGAGCCGGGGGACCCCCCCCAGAGTGCCCCCATGGAGCCTCTGGCCAATGCCCCCCACAGAACCCTCCATGCGCCCCACAGAGCCTCCCCTGCCAATGCCTCCCCATTTCCCCCACAGACCTCTCCAGACCGTGCCCCCCACAGAGACCTCCCATGCACCTGAGCCCCCCCCAGAGCCTCCAGCCAATCCCCCCACAGAGCCCCCCATGCTCCCCCCCCCCCCCCCCCGCAGCGGCACTCACCCAGTGGAAGGGCAGCGGGAGGTAT
This sequence comes from Pelochelys cantorii, assembly GCA_032595735.1. Taxonomy (NCBI): domain Eukaryota; kingdom Metazoa; phylum Chordata; order Testudines; family Trionychidae; genus Pelochelys; species Pelochelys cantorii. The sequence goes on along the minus strand of CM064351.1, from coordinate 11,536,369 downwards.
CTCTGGAGGTAATTGCAGGGCAGGGGGCGCTCCGGGCTGAGCCGTGGGCAGGGCAGGTGGTGCGGGCACTGGGGGGCAGAGGCTGGTGTGAGCCCATGTGCCCCCCGCCCCCTTCCGGGCACCCGGCCAGCCCCGGCCTCCCCCCAACTGCTTATGCACCCCCAAACCTTTCCCCCGACTGCCCAGCGGGCCCTGGCCTCCCCCACACGACTGCCCAGCCGGCCCCACGCACCCCCGAAACCTTCCCCCCCCCCCCAACTGCCCAGCTGGCCCCACGCACCCCCGAAACCTTCCCCCCCCCCCCCAACTGCCCAGCCGGCCCCACGCATCCCCGAAACCTTCCCCCCCCCCCAACTGCCCAGCCGGCCCCACGCGCCCCCGAAACCTTCCCCCCCCCCAACTGCCCAGCCGGCCCCACGCGCCCCCGAAACCTTCCCCCCCCCCCCAACTGCCCAGCCGGCCCCACGCACCCCCGAAACCTTCCCCCCCCCCCCAACTGCCCAGCCGGCCCCACGCATCCCCGAAACCTTCCCCCCCCCCCCCCAACTGCCCAGCCGGCCCCACGCATCCCCGAAACCTTCCCCCCCCCCCCAACTGCCCAGCCGGCCCCACGCGCCCCCGAAACCTTCCCCCCCCCCCCAACTGCCCAGCCGGCCCCACGCATCCCCGAAACCTTCCCCCCCCCCCCCCAACTGCCCAGCCGGCCCCACGCATCCCCGAAACCTTCCCCCCCCCCCCAACTGCCCAGCCGGCCCCACGCGCCCCCGAAACCTTCCCCCCCCCCCAACTGCCCAGCCGGCCCCACGCATCCCCGAAACCTTCCCCCCCCCCCCCCAACTGCCCAGCCGGCCCCACGCATCCCCGAAACCTTCCCCCCCCCCCAACTGCCCAGCCGGCCCCACGCGCCCCCGAAACCTTCCCCCCCCCCCAACTGCCCAGCCGGCCCCACGCACCCCCGAAACCTTCCCCCCCCCCCAACTGCCCAGCCGGCCCCACGCGCCCCCGAAACCTTCCCCCCCCCCAACTGCCCAGCCGGCCCCACGCGCCCCCGAAACCTTCCCCCCCCCCCAACTGCCCAGCCGGCCCCACGCGCCCCCGAAACCTTCCCCCCCCCCCAACTGCCCAGCCGGCCCCACGCACCCCCGAAACCTTCCCCCCCCCCCAACTGCCCAGCCGGCCCCACGCATCCCCGAAACCTTCCCCCCCCCCCCCCAACTGCCCAGCCGGCCCCACGCGCCCCCGAAACCTTCCCCCCAACTGCCCAGCTGGCCCCACGCGCCCCCGAAACCTTCCCCCCAACTGCCCAGCTGGCCCCACACACCCCCAAAACCTTCCGCCCGACTGCCCAATGGGCCCTGGCCTCCCCCACACGACTGCCCAGCCGGCCCCACGCGCCCCCGAAACCTTCCCCCCCCCAACTGCCCAGCCGGCCCCACGCACCCCCGAAACCTTCCCCCCCCCCCCAACTGCCCAGCCGGCCCCACGCACCCCCGAAACCTTCCCCCCCCCCCAACTGCCCAGCCGGCCCCACGCATCCCCGAAACCTTCCCCTCCCCCCCAACTGCCCAGCCGGCCCCACGCATCCCCGAAACCTTCCCCCCCCCCCAACTGCCCAGCCGGCCCCACGCGCCCCCGAAACCTTCCCCCCCCCCCAACTGCCCAGCCGGCCCCACGCATCCCCGAAACCTTCCCCCCCCCCCCCCAACTGCCCAGCCGGCCCCACGCATCCCCGAAACCTTCCCCCCCCCCCCAACTGCCCAGCCGGCCCCACGCGCCCCCGAAACCTTCCCCCCCCCCCCAACTGCCCAGCCGGCCCCACGCGCCCCCGAAACCTTCCCCCCCCCCAACTGCCCAGCCGGTCCCACGCGCCCCCGAAACCTTCCCCCCCCCCCCCAACTGCCCAGCCGGCCCCACGCACCCCCGAAACCTTCCCCCCCCCCAACTGCCCAGCCGGCCCCACGCACCCCCGAAACCTTCCCCCCCCCCCAACTGCCCAGCCGGCCCCACGCATCCCCGAAACCTTCCCCCCCCCCCCAACTGCCCAGCCGGCCCCACGCACCCCCGAAACCTTCCCCCCCCCCAACTGCCCAGCCGGCCCCACGCACCCCCGAAACCTTCCCCCCCCCCCAACTGCCCAGCCGGCCCCACGCATCCCCGAAACCTTCCCCCCCCCCAACTGCCCAGCCGGCCCCACGCACCCCCGAAACCTTCCCCCCCCCCAACTGCCCAGCCGGCCCCACGCACCCCCGAAACCTTCCCCCCCCCCCAACTGCCCAGCCGGCCCCACGCATCCCCGAAACCTTCCCCCCCCCCCAACTGCCCAGCCGGCCCCACGCATCCCCGAAACCTTCCCCCCCCCCAACTGCCCAGCCGGCCCCACGCATCCCCGAAACCTTCCCCCCCCCCCAACTGCCCAGCCGGCCCCACACACCCCCAAAACCTTCCGCCCGACTGCCCAATGGGCCCTGGCCTCCCCCACACGACTGCCCAGCCGGCCCCATGCACCCCCGAAACCTTCCCCCCCCCAACTGCCCAGCCGGCCCCACGCACCCCCGAAACCTTCCCCCCCCCCCCCAACTGCCCAGCCGGCCCCACGCATCCCCGAAACCTTCCCCCCCCCCCAACTACCCAGCCGGCCCCACGCGCCCCCGAAACCTTCCCCCCCCCCCAACTGCCCAGCCGGCCCCACGCGCCCCCGAAACCTTCCCCCCCCCCCCAACTGCCCAGCCGGCCCCACGCACCCCCGAAACCTTCCCCCCCCCCAACTGCCCAGCCGGCCCCACGCACCCCCGAAACCTTCCCCCCCCCCAACTGCCCAGCCGGCCCCACGCGCCCCCGAAACCTTCCCCCCCCCCCAACTGCCCAGCCGGCCCCACGCATCCCCGAAACCTTCCCCCCCCCCCCCCCCAACTGCCCAGCCGGCCCCACGCATCCCCGAAACCTTCCCCCCCCCCCAACTGCCCAGCCGGCCCCACGCACCCCCGAAACCTTCCCCCCCCCCCAACTGCCCAGCCGGCCCCCACACACCCCCAAAACCTTCCCCCCCCCCAACTGCCCAGCTGGCCCCACGCGCCCCCGAAACCTTCCCCCCCCCCCCAACTGCCCAGCTGGTCCCACGCGCCCCCGAAACCTTCCCCCCCCCCCCCAACTGCCCAGCCGGCCCCACGCGCCCCCGAAACCTTCCCCCCCCCCCCAACTGCCCAGCCGGCCCCACGCGCCCCCGAAACCTTCCCCCCCCCCCCAACTGCCCAGCCGGCCCCACGCGCCCCCGAAACCTTCCCCCCCCCCCCAACTGCCCAGCCGGCCCCACGCGCCCCCGAAACCTTCCCCCCCCCCCCAACTGCCCAGCCGGCCCCACGCGCCCCCGAAACCTTCCCCCCCCCCCCCAACTGCCCAGCCGGCCCCACGCATCCCCGAAACCTTCCCCCCCCCCCAACTGCCCAGCCGGCCCCACGCATCCCCGAAACCTTCCCCCCCCCCCCAACTGCCCAGCCGGCCCCACGCATCCCCGAAACCTTCCCCCCCCCCCCCAACTGCCCAGCCGGCCCCACGCATCCCCGAAACCTTCCCCCCCCCCCCAACTGCCCAGCCGGCCCCACGCATCCCCGAAACCTTCCCCCCCCCCCCAACTGCCCAGCCGGCCCCACGCATCCCCGAAACCTTCCCCCCCCCCCCAACTGCCCAGCCGGCCCCACGCGCCCCCGAAACCTTCCCCCCCCCCCAACTGCCCAGCCGGCCCCACGCGCCCCCGAAACCTTCCCCCCCCCCCAACTGCCCAGCCGGCCCCACGCATCCCCGAAACCTTCCCCCCCCCCTCCAACTGCCCAGCCGGCCCCACGCATCCCCGAAACCTTCCCCCCCCCCCCAACTGCCCAGCCCGCCCCACGCGCCCCCGAAACCTTCCCCCCAACTGCCCAGCTGGCCCCACACACCCCCAAAACCTTCCGCCCGACTGCCCAATGGGCCCTGGCCTCCCCCACACGACTGCCCAGCCGGCCCCACGCACCCCCGAAACCTTCCCCCCCCCCCAACTGCCCAGCCGGCCCCACACACCCCCAAAACCTTCCGCCCGACTGCCCAATGGGCCCTGGCCTCCCCCACACGACTGCCCAGCCGGCCCCACGCACCCCCGAAACCTTCCCCCCCCCCAACTGCCCAGCCGGCCCCACGCACCCCCGAAACCTTCCCCCCCCCCCAACTGCCCAGCTGGCCCCACACACCCCCAAAACCTTCCGCCCGACTGCCCAATGGGCCCTGGCCTCCCCCACACGACTGCCCAGCCGGCCCCACGCACCCCCGAAACCTTCCCCCCCCCAACTGCCCAGCCGGCCCCACGCACCCCCGAAACCTTCCCCCCCCCCCCAACTGCCCAGCCGGCCCCACGCACCCCCGAAACCTTCCCCCCCCCCCCAACTGCCCAGCCGGCCCCACGCATCCCCGAAACCTTCCCCCCCCCCCCCCAACTGCCCAGCCGGCCCCACGCATCCCCGAAACCTTCCCCCCCCCCCCCCAAGTGCCCAGCCGGCCCCACGCATCCCCGAAACCTTCCCCCCCCCCCCCAAGTGCCCAGCCGGCCCCACGCATCCCCGAAACCTTCCCCCCCCCCCCAACTGCCCAGCCGGCCCCACGCATCCCCGAAACCTTCCCCCCCCCCCCCCAACTGCCCAGCCGGCCCCACGCGCCCCGAAACCTTCCCCCCCCCCCCCAACTGCCCAGCCGGCCCCACGTGCCCCCGAAACCTTCCCCCCCCCCCCAACTGCCCAGCCGGCCCCACGCGCCCCCGAAACCTTCCCCCCCCCCCCAACTGCCCAGCTGGCCCCACGCGCCCCCGAAACCTTCCCCCCCCCCAACTGCCCAGCTGGCCCCACGCACCCCCGAAACCTTCCCCCCAACTGCCCAGCTGGCCCCACACACCCCCAAAACCTTCCGCCCAACTGCCCAGCTGGCCCCACGCGCCCCCGAAACCTTCCCCCCCCCCCCAACTGCCCAGCCGGTCCCACGCGCCCCCGAAACCTTCCCCCCCCCCCCAACTGCCCAGCCGGCCCCACGCGCCCCCGAAACCTTCCCCCCCCCCCCAACTGCCCAGCCGGCCCCACGCGCCCCCGAAACCTTCCCCCCCCCCCCAACTGCCCAGCCGGCCCCACGCGCCCCCGAAACCTTCCCCCCCCCCCCAACTGCCCAGCCGGCCCCACGCGCCCCCGAAACCTTCCCCCCCCCCCAACTGCCCAGCCGGCCCCACGCGCCCCCGAAACCTTCCCCCCCCCCCCAACTGCCCAGCCGGCCCCACGCATCCCCGAAACCTTCCCCCCCCCCCAACTGCCCAGCCGGCCCCACGCATCCCCGAAACCTTCCCCCCCCCCCAACTGCCCAGCCGGCCCCACGCATCCCCGAAACCTTCCCCCCCCCCCCCAACTGCCCAGCCGGCCCCACGCATCCCCGAAACCTTCCCCCCCCCCCAACTGCCCAGCCGGCCCCACGCATCCCCGAAACCTTCCCCCCCCCCCAACTGCCCAGCCGGCCCCACGCGCCCCCGAAACCTTCCCCCCCCCCCAACTGCCCAGCCGGCCCCACGCGCCCCCGAAACCTTCCCCCCCCCCAACTGCCCAGCCGGCCCCACGCATCCCCGAAACCTTCCCCCCCCCCCCAACTGCCCAGCCCGCCCCACGCGCCCCCGAAACCTTCCCCCCAACTGCCCAGCTGGCCCCACACACCCCCAAAACCTTCCGCCCGACTGCCCAATGGGCCCTGGCCTCCCCCACACGACTGCCCAGCCGGCCCCACGCACCCCCGAAACCTTCCCCCCCCCCAACTGCCCAGCCGGCCCCACGCACCCCCGAAACCTTCCCCCCCCCCCAACTGCCCAGCTGGCCCCACACACCCCCAAAACCTTCCGCCCGACTGCCCAATGGGCCCTGGCCTCCCCCACACGACTGCCCAGCCGGCCCCACGCACCCCCGAAACCTTCCCCCCCCCCAACTGCCCAGCCGGCCCCACGCACCCCCGAAACCTTCCCCCCCCCCCAACTGCCCAGCCGGCCCCACGCACCCCCGAAACCTTCCCCCCCCCCCAACTGCCCAGCCGGCCCCACGCATCCCCGAAACCTTCCCCCCCCCCCCCCAAGTGCCCAGCCGGCCCCACGCATCCCCGAAACCTTCCCCCCCCCCCCCCAAGTGCCCAGCCGGCCCCACGCATCCCCGAAACCTTCCCCCCCCCCCCCAAGTGCCCAGCCGGCCCCACGCATCCCCGAAACCTTCCCCCCCCCCCCCAACTGCCCAGCCGGCCCCACGCATCCCCGAAACCTTCCCCCCCCCCCCAACTGCCCAGCCGGCCCACGCGCCCCCGAAACCTTCCCCCCCCCCCCCAACTGCCCAGCCGGCCCCACGTGCCCCCGAAACCTTCCCCCCCCCCCAACTGCCCAGCCGGCCCCACGCGCCCCCGAAACCTTCCCCCCCCCCCAACTGCCCAGCCGGCCCCACGCGCCCCCGAAACCTTCCCCCCCCCCAACTGCCCAGCTGGCCCCACGCACCCCCGAAACCTTCCCCCCAACTGCCCAGCTGGCCCCACACACCCCCAAAACCTTCCGCCCAACTGCCCAGCTGGCCCCACGCGCCCCCGAAACCTTCCCCCCCCCCAACTGCCCAGCTGGCACCACGCACCCCCGAAACCTTCCCCCCAACTGCCCAGCCGCCCACGCACCCCCGAAACCTTCCCCCCCCCCCCCAACTGCCCAGCCGGCCCCACGCATCCCCGAAACCTTCCCCCCCCCCCCCAACTGCCCAGCCGGCCCCACGCATCCCCGAAACCTTCCCCCCCCCCCCCAACTGCCCAGCCGGCCCCACGCATCCCCGAAACCTTCCCCCCCCCCCCCAACTGCCCAGCCGGCCCCACGCATCCCCGAAACCTTCCCCCCCCCCCCAACTGCCCAGCCGGCCCCACGCGCCCCCGAAACCTTCCCCCCCCCCCCCCAACTGCCCAGCTGGCCCCACGCGCCCCCGAAACCTTCCCCCCCCCAACTGCCCAGCTGGCCCCACGCACCCCCGAAACCTTCCCCCCCCCCAACTGCCCAGCTGGCCCCACGCACCCCCGAAACCTTCCCCCCCCCCCAACTGCCCAGCTGGCCCCACGCACCCCCGAAACCTTCCCCCCAACTGCCCAGCTGGCCCCACACACCCCCAAAACCTTCCGCCCGACTGCCCAATGGGCCCTGGCCTCCCCCACACGACTGCCCAGCCGGCCCCACGCATCCCCGAAACCTTCCCCCCCCCCCCCAACTGCCCAGCCGGCCCCACGCATCCCCGAAACCTTCCCCCCCCCCCCAACTGCCCAGCCGGCCCCACGCATCCCCGAAACCTTCCCCCCCCCCGCCCCCAACTGCCCAGCCGGCCCCACGCACCCCCGAAACCTTCCTCCCCCCCCCAACTGCCCAGCCGGCCCCACGCACCCCCGAAACCTTCCCCCCAACTGCCCAGCTGGCCCCACACACCCCCAAAACCTTCCGCCCAACTGCCCAGCTGGCCCTGGCCTCCCCCCACACGACTGCCCAGCCGGCCCCATGCACCCCCAAACCTTCCCCCCAACTGCCCAGCCAGCCTCAGCCCGGCCCGACGCCCCCCTCCCGACACCTGGCCAGCCCCACGCAACCCCTCCCCCCTCCGCCATGAGCACTTGGCCAGCCGGGCATATTTCCTCCAACCTGCCCCCGCCCCTCCAGCCTTGGCCTGACCCCCACAACTCTCCCGCCAGCCTCCCGGCCCCGCCCCCCCCTACTCACTGGGGCGAAGACGTGAGCCTCTCGGGGGTCGTGAGCCACCTTGTCACCCCCCTGCAGGCCCAAGGAGAGAGTTAGAGACTCAGGTGCTGCACCCACACCCCCGGCCCCCGCTGCTTCCTCCTCCCGGCTGGACGCCTGGGGCCCCTCCCAGCCTGGCCCCATCCCCTGGGGCCCCACAGCTGATGCCTGGGTCCCACTGTCCCTGCCCAGCTGCGGGGGCGGGGCGGGGGGATGCCGGGGGCTCTGGCCTCACCCCTGGGCGGAGCGGGGTCCCCTCACCCGCAGGATGATCTCTCGCGCCTCCATCAGCATCTGGTGCCCCTCCTTGGTCCCGTTCTCCACCAGCACCTGCAGGGAGACGGGCTGAGCGGGGCCGGGGGGCAGTTCACAAGCTGGGGCGAAGATCCAAGGGGGAACCCCAGGCTGGGGGGGGGGATCCAGGGGAGGGGACGCCAGGCTAGGAGAGGGGGATGCAGGGGACGGGACCCCAGGCCGGAGGGGGTGGGAGGGGGGATCCAGGGGAGGGGACCCCAGGCCGGGGGGGATGCAGGGGAGGGGACCCCAGGCCGGGGGGTGTGGGAGGGAGGATCCAGGGGAAGGGACCCCAGGCCGGGGCGGGGGGGATGCAGGGGACGGGACCCCAGGCCGGAGGGTGTGGGAGGGAGGATCCAGGGGAGGGGACCCCAGGCTGGAGGGGGGGGGGATGCAGGGGAGGGGACCCCAGGCCGGAGGGGGTGGGACCCCAGGCCGGGGGGGGGGATGCAGGGGAGGGGACCCCAGGCCGGGGGGGGGGGATGCAGGGGAGGGGACCCCAGGCCGGAGGGAGTGGAAGGGGGGATCCAGGGGAGGGGACCCCAGGCCGGAGGGGGGATCCAGGGGAGGGGACCCCAGGCCGGGGGGTTGTCCCTCACCAGGAACCCGTCCGTCTTCCTCCACAGGGTGCGGACGGTCTCACTGCGCTGGGCCCGGCTGGGCAGCTCGTTCAAGGAGAAGGCCGAGATGACCAGGTCAAACTGCACCTGCAGCGCCGGGCGCGGGGACACGGGCCGTTGGGGGAGCATAGTGTGTCCAGCCCCTTGCCCCCCCCGCCGCCCCGAGCCAGCCCCTCAGCCCCCCCACCCGAGAGCCAGCCCCTCGACTGCCCCACCCCAAGCCAGACTCCCAACCCCCTGATCCCCCTCCGAGCCAGCCCCTCGGCCCCCCCTCCCACAAGCCAGTCCCCCCCGGCCTGCTACCTTGGGCGAGATGGGCAGGAACTGCCGGAAGTGGACGTCTGGGAAGAGCGGGGCCTCGGTGCCACCTGGAGCGGAGAGGGACGGACACGGGGCGGGGTCACCCAGTGGAAGACAGATGGGACAGAAGGCAGCAAAAGGGGAACCAGGAAAGGGGGGCAGCCTGGACCCCTTGATTCCCCGCTGGGGCAGCAGAGGGGACTAGCGGTTACAGCAGGGACCAGGACGCCTGGGTTCCCCGCTGGGGCGGCAGAGGGGACTAGCGGTTAGAGCAGGGACCAGGACGCCTGGGTTCCCCGCTGGGGCGGCAGAGGGGACTAGCGGTTAGAGCAGGGACCAGGACGCCTGGGTTCCCCGCTGGGCGGCAGAGGGGACTAGCGGTTAGAGCGGGGGCTCACCTTTCAGCAGGCGCTCAGCAAGGGCCAGCATGGGGGCGGAGCTGTCCACACACAGGTACTCGTGCAGGGTGTCGCCCCAGGTGGTGCGCGCCGCCCTGCGCAGAGACGGGGGAGTATGAAACACTGCCCCCCCCCCGCCGCCCTCCGGCCCCGCCCACCCGAGCCTCCCCCAGCCCAGCTCACCAGCTGACGGAGCCCGTCCCGGAGCCAAAATCCAGCAGCGTGCGAGGGGCAAAGGCGGGAACCCGCTTCCGGATCTGGGGGCAGAGTGGAGAGGAGCCCCCATCAGCCCCCACTGGCACAGGAACGACCCCCTCAGAAAGTGCAGGCTTGGGGGGGGGGGGGGAGCACCTGGACGCCCGGGCTGTCTGGGAGGGGAGTGGGGGCTAGTGGTTGGAGCAGGGGGTTGGGAGCCCCGATGGCTGGGTTCTCTCCCCGCTCTGGGAGGGAGCAGGGGCCTCTCACCTCGTGGAAGGCTCTGGACACGGCCGCAAAGCCCCCGTCCAGCCGAGCCGCCATGTACACAAGGCTCAGCTCCTCCGTGTACCTGGGGCGGGAAGAACCGGTCAGTCGGGCGCTGCCCCCCCCCCCCGCCCCCACCCCTGTCCCTGTCATGCCGAGCCCCTTTACCTCCTGCCGGAGGCAGGCTAGCATCAGCGGACGCGCCCCTCCCCAGAGCCAGGTGCCCCTCCCCAGAGCTGGGCGCCCCGCGGCGCTGGGCGACACGCCGGGCCAGGCCCCTCCCCAGAGCTGGGCGCCCCTCGGCGCTGGGCGACACGCCGGGCCAGGCCCCTCCCCAGAGCGGGGCCGACACGCTCGGCCAGGCCCCTCCCCAGAGCTGGGCGCCCCTCGGCGCTGGGTGACACGCCCGGCCAGGCCCCTCCCCAGAGCGGGGCCGACACGCCCGGCCAGGCCCCTCCCCAGAGCTGGGCGCCCCTCGGTGCTGGGCGACACGCTGGGCCAGGCCCCTCCCCAGAGCTGGGCGCCCCTCGGTGCTGGGCGACACGCCGGGCCAGGCCCCTCCCCAGAGCTGGGCGCCCCTCAGCGCTGGGCGACACGCCCGGCCAGGCCCCTCCCCAGAGCTGGGCGCCCCTCGGTGCTGGGCGACACGCCGGGCCAGGCCCCTCCCCAGAGCTGGGCGCCCCTCGGCGCTGGGCGACACGCCGGGCCAGGCCCCTCCCCAGAGCTGGGCGCCCCTCGGCGCTGGGCGACACGCCGGGCCAGGCCCCTCCCCAGAGCTGGGCGCCCCTCGGCGCTGGGCGACACGCCGGGCCAGGCCCCTCCCCAGAGCGGGGCCGACACGCCCAGCCAGGCCCCTCCCCAGAGCTGGGCGCCCCTCGGCGCTGGGCGACACGCCCAGCCAGGCCCCGCCCCAGAGCTGGGCGCCCCTCGGCGCTGGGCGACACGCCGGGCCAGGCCCCTCCCCAGAGCTGGGCGCCCCTCGGCGCTGGGTGACACGCCGGGCCAGGCCCCTCCCCAGAGCCGGGCGCCCCTCGGTGCTGGGTGACACGCCGGGCCAGGCCCCTCCCCAGAGCCGGGCGCCCCTCGGCGCTGGGCGACACGCCCGGCCAGGCCCCTCCCCAGAGCTGGGCGCCCCTCGGTGCTGGGCGACACGCCGGGCCAGGCCCCTCCCCAGAGCCGGGCGCCCCTCGGCGCTGGGCGACACGCCGGGCCAGGCCCCTCCCCAGAGCTGGGCGCCCCTCGGCAGAGCGCGGGACCCAGCCCACCTCAGCGCCTCCCAGTGGTAGGTGGTTTTCCGCAGCCTGTTGAGCACCCTCCTCTGCAGCCTCTGCTCCTCAGCGTCCGTCATGGGGCCGGGCGGGTCTGACGGGGAGGAAGAGGGTTAAGCAATTACAGGGGGTGACACGGACTCCTGGCTTCTCTGGAAGGGGAATGGGACTAGTCCCAGGGGGGACTGGGAGCCAGGGGTCCTGGGTTCCCTCTCTGGCTCGTGGAGGGGAGTGGGGACAAGTCGGTGGGGGGGGGGGGAGGGGGAATCAGACTCCTGGGTTATTTGGGAGGGGAGTAGAGGCTAGTGGTTACACGGGGGGGGGGGCAGGAGGAGGAGGAGCCAGGACTCCTGGATTTTCTGGGAAGGAAATGGGGACTAGTGGTTAGAGCAGGGCAGGGACTGAGAGCCAGGACTCCTGGGTTCTCTGGGGGAGGAGTGGGGGCTAGTGGTTAGCGCAGGGGAAGGGGGGAGCAGCAGGACCCAGCGCTGAGTGCACAGGGGGAGCCCCCACCCCGTCCCCACAGCTTTCTCTCCCTCTTGCCCCCAGTCTGCATTCACCCTCTGTGCGGGGCCGGAGTGCCTCCCGCAGCTGCTGCTCCAGCTGCGCCCCTCGCCTCTGCAGCTCGGTGGCCTCCAGGGGGCGCTTCCGGCTCCAGAGGTAGTTGGTCAGGCCCTCCACCTTGTCCTTCAGCCCGTGCATGGTGGACTCTGGTGGGGGGAGAAAGAGACAATGGACCCAGTGAGGAGAATCGAGCGGTGGTGCTGAGATGCAGCCAGCTCTGGGGCACAGCAGCTGGGTAACAGCCACATATACCGCCACGTGGGGCTGGCTCACCCTGAGGGGAAATGTAGCCATCTCTGGGGCACTGCAGCTGGATAACAGCCACATATACCGCCATGTGGGGCTGGCTCACCCTGAGGGGAAAGGCAGGCAGCTCTGGGGCACAGCAGCTGGATAACAGCCACATATAACGCCATGTGGGGCTGGCTCACCCTGAGGGGAAAGGCAGGCAGCTCTGGGGCACAGCAGCTGGGTAACAGCCACATATACCGCCACGTGGGGCTGGCTCACCGTGAGGGGAAAGGCAGGCAGCTCTGGGGCAGGGTGGCTGCGTAACAGCAGCGCAAGGAGCAAGCCCCCAGCCCTGTTTCCGGCAGCACAGGGCCCTCTCGCGCCCAGCGCTGACTTACGCTCCACCAGCAGCTGGGCCGCCTTCACCAGCTGGGCCGGGAGCTGCACAGTCTTGAGGTGCAGCACCCCGGGGTGCCGGCGGTGGGGCACCTTGCCCAGAAAGTCGGAGGAGTTGTCCACCTGAGAAACCTTTGGGATGACGGTGGCGAAGGCCTAAGTGGGGAGAGAAGCATGAGGAGAGCAGGGCTCCAAGAACCAGTCCATACAGCCCTATACGGCCTGCCTGGGTGCTGCATGTGGGGCGGGCGGCCCAGCCAGTTGGCAGTGAGGGGGCAAGGCCATACGGGGGATGCGGCCCTGCGAGGGTGCACAGCAGCAGACTCCACGGACAGTCCATATGGGGTTAAATAGCCCAAGCAGTTTCCAGTGGCTCTAGGTCAGTTGTAAGGTAGGTACAGGCAGCCTGCCCCCTCCCCGCTGTGGACATCCCTAGTCTGGCCTATACCGGGTTCTGTGGCCGGGGTCCATATGGGACTATATGGCCTACGAGCAGGGGGGGGGTCTGGGCCGTGCAGGGTTCCATAGGCAGGGTCCATATGGGGCTATATGCCCAGGGTGTCTGATCTATGCAAGGTTCTATGGCTGGAGTCCATATGGGGCTATATAGCCCAGGAGCAGGGTGGGGGGGTCTGGTCCCTGCAGGGTTCTATGGGCGGGGTCCATATGGGGCTATATGGCCCAGGGGGGGCGGGGGCTGGTCCCTGCAGGGTTCTATGGGCGGGGTCCATATGGGGCTATATGGCCGGGGGGGGGGGGGGGGCTGGTCCCTGCAGGGTTCTATGGTCGGGGTCCATATGGGGCTATATGGCCGGGGGGGGCGGGGGCTGGTCCCTGCAGGGTTCTATGGGCGGGGTCCAGATGGGGCTATATGGCCCGGGGGGGGGGCTGGTCCCTGCAGGGTTCTATGGGCGGCGTCCAGATGGGGCTATATGGCCCGGGGGGGGGCTGGTCCCTGCAGGGTTCTATGGGTGGGGTCCATATGGGGCTATATGGCTGGGGGGGGGGGCTGGTCCCTGTAGGGTTCTATGGGCGGGGTCCATATGGGGCTATATGGCCCGGGGGGGGGGCTGGTCCCTGTAGGGTTCTATGGGCGGGGTCCATATGGGGCTATATGGCCGGGGGGGGGGGCTGGTCCCTGTAGGGTTCTATGGGCGGGGTCCATATGGGGCTATATGGCCGGGGGGGGGGGCTGGTCCCTGTAGGGTTCTATGGGCGGGGTCCATATGGGGCTATATGGCCCGGGGGGGGGGGGCTGGTCCCTGTAGGGTTCTATGGGCGGGGTCCATATGGGGCTATATGGCCCGGGGGGGGCTGGTCCCTGCAGGGTTCTATGGGCGGGGTCCATATGGGGCTATATGGCCGGGGGGGGGGCTGGTCCCTGCAGGGTTCTATGGGCGGGGTCCATATGGGGCTATATGGCTGGGGGGGGGGGCTGGTCCCTGTAGGGTTCTATGGGCGGGGTCCATATGGGGCTATATGGCCCGGGGGGGGGGCTGGTCCCTGTAGGGTTCTATGGGCGGGGTCCATATGGGGCTATATGGCCGGGGGGGGGGCTGGTCCCTGTAGGGTTCTATGGGCGGGGTCCATATGGGGCTATATGGCCGGGGGGGGGGCTGGTCCCTGTAGGGTTCTATGGGCGGGGTCCATATGGGGCTATATGGCCCGGGGGGGGGGCTGGTCCCTGTAGGGTTCTATGGGCGGGGTCCATATGGGGCTATATGGCCCGGGGGGGGGCTGGTCCCTGCAGGGTTCTATGGGCGGGGTCCATATGGGGCTATATGGCCGGGGGGGGGGCTGGTCCCTGCAGGGTTCTATGGGCGGGGTCCATATGGGGCTATATGGCCGGGGGGGGGGGCTGGTCCCTGCAGGGTTCTATGGGCGGGGTCCATATGGGGCTATATGACCCGGGGGGAGGGGGGGGCTGGTCCCTGCAGGGTTCTATGGGCGGGGGTCCATGTGGGGCTATATGGCCCGGGGGGGGGGCTGGTCCCTGTAGGGTTCTATGGGCGGGGTCCATATGGGGCTATATGGCCGGGGGGGGGGGCTGGTCCCTGTAGGGTTCTATGGGCGGGGTCCATATGGGGCTATATGGCCGGGGGGGGGGCTGGTCCCTGTAGGGTTCTATGGGCGGGGTCCATATGGGGCTATATGGCCCGGGGGGGGGGCTGGTCCCTGTAGGGTTCTATGGGCGGGGTCCATATGGGGCTATATGGCCGGGGGGTGACATGGGGGGGGGTCAGAGGAGGGGCGGAGATATCCCGGGGGGGGGGGCTGGTCACGTGCTCTATTCCGCCCGCGCCCTTTACGCAAATTCGCTCATGACTATTCATGAGCCCGGCGGGGGGGTCACTCACCCGGAGCGGGGACGCGCCGCCACGAGGCCCCCAAAGCCCCCGCCACCGCCGCGCCGCCACGGGCGCCGCCATCTTGGAACGTTCGGCCCCGCCCCCGAGTACTGGCCAATCGCCCGCGGCTATGCAAATGAGACGGTTCGAACGTTGCGGCGGGAGCGGCGATTGGGCCAGCGGCCTGCGGCTGGGCGGGGCCTAAAGGTTCTCGGAGGCGGCGGCGGCTGGCGTCTCAGGCACGCGCCGCGCGCACGCGCTCTCTCCCTTGCCTGATCGGCCCGATCTCCACTCCCGCCGGCGTTCCCCGTCTCATTTGCATACTCGCCCGCCATTGGCCGGCCCGCTGAGTTCGGGGCGCGGGGAGGGGCAAAGCGGTGCTTGCCCGCGTCCGCCGGGCTCATCCAGATCAGGGTGAATCCGGATCGAGGAGTGAATCCGGATCGAGGGGGTTACTCCGGATCGAGGAGTGAATCCGGATCGAGGGGGTTACTCCGGTCGAGGGGGTGAATCCGGATCGAATGGGTTACTCCGGTCGAGGAGGTGAATCCGGATCGAATGGGTTAGAATGGGTTACTCCGGATCGAGGGGGTGAATCCGGATCGAACGGGTTACTCCGGATCGAGGGGGTGGAGGGTCTAGCAGGGTTGGATCTAGCGTCCCTGCGTGGAGCCCTCAGGACCTGCCTTTGCAGCTCTGTAAGCGGGGCGGGGCGGGGCGGGGCGGGGGAAGCTGGAAAGGGGGCAGTTTCACAGCCCCTGGGCCCTGCGGGGGGGGGGGGCAATGCTTCCCCACTGGCTGGAGGGGGAGCGAAGCGCTGCATTGTTTGCAAATAGGGGGTTCAGGAACACTGGGGTGGCGGGCTGACCGGCAGCACAGAGCCCCTGTCCGGCTCTGGAGTGGCCCCTGCAGCAGCGGGGGGTGCCTGTAGACCTGTGCAAAGTGCGGGCTGCTCCCCCCCAGCAGAGAAGGCCCCGCGGTGTAACTCTGCAGACTGGGGGTGGATGATTTAATGGGGGGCAGAACTGAGCCTTGAGCCACGAAGCTGACACTGATTTGGGGCTGGATTTAATTGGGGGGGGGGTTTGTCTCTGCGCCTGCCCCTGCCCGGGATTTGGGGGCTTGGCTCTGGCACCCCCCCACCTGTGCCCAGGCCATGCTGGGGGGGTGTAGCCTACACACGCTGCTGCCCTGCTTCCGGGGCCCCTTGCTGCACCCCCGCAACAGTGAAGGGCCCCCTGGGTCCCCTGCCCATAGGGGGAGGGGGCCAGGTGGGCACATGCCCCCAGGGAAGCTGAGCGAGCCAGGCCCGGGCTGCAGACCCCAGGGAGCAGCCATGGGGCCTCCAGAGTGAAACTGAGCCAGGCCCATGACCCTCGTTGGGCATAGCTCACCATAGCCCCCGATCAGCTGTACACCAGCGGAGTGCCAGGTGCCGAATTTCCACTCACAGTGAGCACCTAATGCCCTTGGCACATCCCTGGGTGCGTCGTGTTGGAGTGGGCCCCCCTGAATTGGGGAGGGGCGGATCTCGGGGCTCCACGGCTCACAGGCCCCTTTCCCTGGAGCTCTCTGTGGTGGGTCTTGAGGGAATCTTACCCAAGCATCCGATGCACACTCAGACCGGCCTGCCAAGAGCCTGCCAGCTGCCCCAACTCCCCTTTGAAATTAGGGGGACTTGTGCAGCCAAATCCCCTAGGAGATATTGGGCTGCTCAGCTAGATCTTAGGGGCAGACATGCGCCTAAATCCCCTAGGCAGCATTGAGGCTCTCCCCCCCGAGACTGCTTGCAAGCCAGCCGCGTCGCGGGCTCTGTGTGGACAGAGCGCAGCCGGGGAAGGGCCGTCCGGCTTTCGTTTCCTTCGCTCACAGCTGGCGAGGCCGTTCGGTGCGTGGGGCGTTTCGCTCACCGGGGCGGGCGGCTCCCGGCCATTGACTCCCGCCCTCAGAGCCTTGGGCAGCGCACGATTTGCAGTGGTACAGCAGCTCCTGTACCTTTAGCACCCCGGAAAATCACCAATCCGTAGGCAGGCTCCGGCGCCTGCAGACCCGGGCTGCTCTGCACTAGCGATGGTACTTGGCTGCGACCCATCACTGCCCCGTGATTTTGCTCAGGACGGAGATCACGGTGACATGCCTCCGATGAACCCAGATGTCCTGTTGGCCCTTTGAAACAGCAGCACCCCACTCGTTCTCTGCGAATCCCCTTCAACGCCCACAGTGCCACGGGAGACTGGCCAGGCGGGCGCCTGAGCCAATTCTTGTGAAACTCTTGGCTGCACGTTCACGAGAGCAGTGGGTTTAACATTTCCCTCTCCCCGCTGACCCGCCCACTGCAGGGCTTCGCTGAAGAGCTGCAAAGGGGAAGGGCTGCTGGGCCTGGGCCCGGGCCCGTAGACACCCTCTGGGGCAGGACTGGAGATGGGCGAAGCGGGGAGCTCGGTTTATTTTTCTGACCCAAGGCGGTTGGTTTGGAGATGGGGGCGGAGTAGTGAGGCTGCCAGGGGAGAGCGCCCCCTGCTGAGCCCCCTCCCTGCCCCACAGCGCCCCCTAGTGCCGCCCTGGCAACAGTTCTACATGCCAGGGGAGAGCGCCCCCTGCTGAGCCCCCTCCCTGCCCCACAGCGCCCCCTAGTGCCGCCCTGGCGACAGTTCTACATGCCAGGGGAGAGCGCCCCCTGCTGAGCCCCCTCCCTGCCCCACAGCGCCCCCTAGTGCCGCCCTGGCGACAGTTCTACCTGCCAGGGGAGAGCGCCCCCTGCTGAACCGCCTCCCTGCCCCACAGCGCCCCCTAGTGCCGCCCTGGCGACAGTTCTACCTGCCAGGGGAGAGCGCCCCCTGCTGAGCCCCCTCCCTGCCCCACAGCGCCCCCTAGTGCCGCCCTGGCAACAGTTCTACATGCCAGGGGAGAGCGCCCCCGCTGAACCCCCTCCCTGCCCCACAGCGCCCCCTAGTGCCGCCCTGGTGACAGTTCTACCTGCCAGGGGAGAGCGCCCCCTGCTGAGCCCCCTCCCTGCCCCACAGCGCCCCCTAGTGCCGCCCTGGCGACAGTTCTACATGCCAGGGGAGAGCGCCCCCTGCTGAGCCCCCTCCCTGCCCCACAGCGCCCCCTAGTGCCACCCTGGCGACAGTTCTACCTGCCAGGGGAGAGCGCCCCCTGCTGAGCCCCCTCCCTGCCCCACAGCGCCCCCTAGTGCCGCCCTGGCGACAGTTCTACCTGCCAGGGGAGAGCGCCCCCTGCTGAGCCCCCTCCCTGCCCCACAGCGCCCCCTAGTGCCGCCCTGGCGACAGTTCTACCTGCCAGGGGAGAGCGCCCCCTGCTGAGCCCCCTCCCTGCCCCACAGCGCCCCCTAGTGCCGCCCTGGCGACAGTTCTACCTGCCAGGGGAGAGCGCCCCCTGCTGAGCCCCCTCCCTGCCCCACAGCGCCCCCTAGTGCCGCCCTGGCGACAGTTCTACCTGCCAGGGGAGAGCGCCCCCTGCTGAGCCCCCTCCCTGCCCCACAGCACCCCCTAGTGCCACCCTGGCGACAGTTCTACCTGCCAGGGGAGAGCGCCCCCTGCTGAGCCCCCTCCCTGCCCCACAGCGCCCCCTAGTGCCGCCCTGGCGACAGTTCTACCTGCCAGGGGAGAGCGCCCCCTGCTGAGCCCCCTCCCTGCCCCACAGCGCCCCCTAGTGCCGCCCTGGCGACAGTTCTACCTGCCAGGGGAGAGCGCCCCCTGCTGAGCC
Source organism: Pelochelys cantorii (assembly GCA_032595735.1). Lineage (NCBI taxonomy): Eukaryota > Metazoa > Chordata > Testudines > Trionychidae > Pelochelys > Pelochelys cantorii. Next base: position 11,517,973 of record CM064351.1, on the reverse strand, counting down.
CCCTCCCTGCCCCACAGCGCCCCCTAGTGCCGCCCTGGCGACAGTTCTACCTGCCAGGGGAGAGCGCCCCCTGCTGAACCGCCTCCCTGCCCCACAGCGCCCCCTAGTGCCGCCCTGGCGACAGTTCTACCTGCCAGGGGAGAGCGCCCCCTGCTGAGCCCCCTCCCCGCCCCACAGCGCCCCCTAGTGCCGCCCTGGCGACAGTTCTACCTGCCAGGGGAGAGCGCCCCCTGCTGAACCGCCTCCCTGCCCCACAGCGCCCCCTAGTGCCGCCCTGGCGACAGTTCTACCTGCCAGGGGAGAGCGCCCCCTGCTGAGCCCCTCCCCGCCCCACAGCCCCTGCCACACGCGCAGCCACGTCTGTGCCAGCAGAGGGGTTTTATTGCCGGCTCCGGGGGCAGACGCAGCGCAGGGCGGCCCGGGGGCTCACGCCGGCTCGTGGTACCGGGCCGGCCACAGGCCGTGCTCGCAGGCCAGGACGACGTAGCGGGCGGCGGCGTGGCTGCGGTAGATGCAGCGGGAGCCCTGGCGGCGCCGCAGCTCGCAGGTGGTGAGGGCCAGGGGCCGGGCGCTGCGGCGCAGGCCGGGGGAGGGGGCGCCGCCCTCCCGGCACACGGCCCGCAGCTGGGCCCGCGAGGCGTGGACGAAGGTGTGGAGGGCCGGGCACGGGGGGGCCAGGCCGCGGCGCCGCAGCATCGCCTCGCAGTAGTCCGGCCCGGCCGCGCTGCGTGGGTTGTCCTGGTGCCGCCGCAGGAACGCCGCGTCGCGGGGGCCGTGGGCCACCGCCCCCAGGAGGAGGCCGGCCAGCAGCAGCGCCGGGAGGAGCGAGCCGGGGCCCCGCCGCTCACCCATCGCCACCTGCAACAGCACGCGGGCCCGTTGGAGGGGAAACTGAGGCAGGAGTTTCACAAACTGCTCCGGCACTTGGCAAGTGTCCCATGCCCTGCCGGGGCTGGTAACAAATCCCAGGAGTGCCTGCTCCCAACGCCCCCCTGCTCTAACCACTAGCCCCCACTTCCCTCCCAGAGCTGGGGAGAGAACCCAGGAGGTCCTGCCTGTCTGTGCCGGCTGGTGTGGGAAGCCCCTTGGGGGTAGGGTCGTTCCATCCCGTGGGCCCATCCCAATGGGTCTCTGGGGACCAGGGGAGCCCACCGCTCTGCCCCCCTTGACCAGGGCCCTCACTAACCCAGCAGCCCCTCAGCCGCTCGCCGAGGGCCCCCCAGCCGGGGTGTCCCTGGTCGCTGCCTCACCTCCTAGAGCGCGGGGTCCAGAACTGCACGTCTGACCTCCCGCCCGGCACAGCCCCTTTTATACCGCCTGGCTGGCCAGAGCGGGCTCCCTCGAGCGGGCTGCTGGGGCGGGGAGAGGGAGGAGCCCGTGGGAGGGTGCAAAGTCCTGGGCACCAGCTACGGAGCCGGCAGCCTCTGAAGCCAGGTGCTGGGGTGGCACCATGGGGGCGGCTCCCGGTGCCTCCTGGGGAAGGTGAGCTGGGCTCCATGGGCCAGGCTACAGATCCCTCGGGGGGAGACCTCAGCAGGTCATCAAGTCCAGCCCCCTGCCCAAGGCAGGACCGAGCCCAACTAAATCAACCCAGCCAGGGCTTGGTCAAGCCGAGACTTAAATACCTCTAGGGATGGAGACGCCACTACTTCCCTGGGGAACCCATCCCAGCGCTTCCCCACCCGCCTAGGGAAATCGTTTTTCCTAATATCCAACCTAGACCTGCCCCACTGCAACGTGAGCCCATTGCTCCTCGTTCTGCCATCTGCCCCACTGAGAACAGCCTCTCTCCAGCCTCTTTGGAACCCCCCTTCAGGAAGTTGAAGGCTGCTCTCAAATCCCCCCTCACTCTTCTCTTCTGCAGACTAAACAAACCCAAATCCCTCAGCATCTCCTCGTAGGTCCTGCGTTCCAGCCCCCAAATCATTTTGGTCGCCCTCCGCTGGACCCTCTCCAATGCGCCCACATCCTGTCTGTAGTGGGGGGCCCAGAACTGGACACAACACTCCAGATGTGGCCGCACCAGAGCCGAATAAAGGGGAATAATCACTTCTCTGGATCTGCTGGCAACGCTCCTCCTAATGCCGCCCAATATGCCATTAGCCTTCCTGGCTACAAGGGCGCCCTGTTGACTCATATCCAGCTTCTCACCCACTGTAACCCCCAGGTCCTTTTCTGCCGAACTGCTACTTAGCCAGTCGGTCCCCAGCCGGTACCAATGCTTGGGATTATTCCGTCCCAAGGGCAGGACTCTGCACTTGTCCTTGTTGAACCTCATCAGATTTCTTGTGGCCCAGTCCTCCAATTTGTCTAAGTCACTCTGGACTCTATCCCTGCCCTCCAGCGTATCTACCTCTCCTCCTTGCTGAGTGTCATCCGCAAACTTGCTGAGGGTGCAATCCATCCCCTCATCCAGGTCATTAATAAAGATATTGAACAAAACTGGTCCCAGAACCGAACCTTGGGGCACTCCGCTAGAAACCGACCGCCATCCTGACATGGAGCCGTTGATCACTACCCGCTGGGCCCGGCCTTCTAGCCAGCTTTCTATCCATCTTACCGTCCATTTATCCAATCCACATTCCCTTAACTTGCTGGCAAGAATATTGTGGGAGACCGTATGAAAAGCCTTGCTAAAGTCAAGGTAGATCACATCCACTGACTTCCCCATGTCCCCAGAGCCAGTTACCGCATCACAGAAGCTAATCAGGTTGGTCAGGCGCGACTTGCCCTTGGTGAATCCATGTGACTATTCCTGATCCCTTTCCTCTCCTCCAAGTGCCTCAAAATGGATTCCTTAAGGATCCCCTCCATGATTTTTCCAGGAACCGAGGTAAGACTGACCGGCCTGTAGTCCCCTGGATCGTCCTTCTTGCCTTTTTTGAAGATGGGCACTACTCTGGAAACCCCTTACCTCATGCTACAGACGAATAGGGGGGGGGAGTTTCTGTTGTGTAAGGAACCAGCCCGACGGGCCCCTGATCTTGGCCAGGGTCTGGGCTCCCCCGGCCCCACGGGGTCCTGATCTTGGCCGGGGTCTGGGCTCCCCCGGCCCGATGGAGACCTGATCTCAGGCGGGAGCTGTGGGTGATTGGCGGCATTTTCCTGATGGAGAAACTGAGGCACGGAGATTTTTGTTTAAGAAAATCCGCCCTGAGACTTCCCAGGCGCAGCAGGATGGGCAGACCCTTCCCCCCCACACACACCTCTCCTGTAGAGCGGGGGTGGGGGAGGGGTGGGAAAGCCTGCCCCCTCACTCCCCTGAGGAGCAGGGCTGATCCAAGCAGAGCCCCCCCCCCTTTGCTGGAGGGTGTATGCGTCAGAGCCGGGGCCCCATCGCCCCCAGTGTGGTGCCCGGGCAGAGCCCCACCCTGGGGGGCCCGGCTGCGAGCAGGTTTCCGGTCCAAGCACCGGCCTCTGGAGCCAGGATCCGGCTTGGCCAGCCACCGTGGGGCCTGACCCCCGGGACCCATTGTCTGAATGCCCAGCCCGAGGGGCCATTGTCCTTCTCCAGCCACCGGAACCAGCTGCCAGGTCGCCCGCAGGCAGCTCCCAGCTCCCACGCTGGGGCCCGGCGGCTGTGCCGTGGGGCTGGCCCAGGGGGAGCGATGGGCAGGCTCTGGAGGGGTCGCGGGGGAGGCATCCCGAGGGGCTGGGGGGGGAATAACGCTGGCTGGGGGTGGCAAATGGGAATAAAGACAGAGTCCTTTCCCACCCCCTGTGCCAGCCCGGCCCGGCCCCATTCCCTGCCCCCCTGCACCAGCCCAGCCCTGCCCCATTCCCTGCCCCCCTGCGCCGGCCCGGCCCTGCCTCATTCCCTGCCCCCCTGCGCCAGCCTGACCCTACCCCATTCCCTGCCCCCCTGCACCAGCCCGACCCTGCCCCATTCCCTGCCCCCCATGCCAGCCTGGCTCGGCCCCATTCCCTGGCTCTGGGAGGGGAGTGGGAGCTAGTGGTTTGAGTGGGGGGGGGGAGGGGCTGGGGGTGACAGAAGGGGGCAGAGAGTTTTGTGTGTGTGTGGGGGGGGTGTTTTTACCATCCCTATTCTCACTGTCTCCTACCCCCAGCTGTCCTGCCCCGGGCAGGGGCCTTCGGGGGGCTCCCCGGGGCAGAGAGAAGTCGGGGCCAGCGTCCCGATGGGCCAGGCTGTCCCTCCTGAGCAACGCAGGGGGGAGGGTCAGCCCCCTTTGGAGACTGGGGGTGCCTAGGATGGCAGCCAATCCAGAAGGGAGCTGCATCCCAGTGCCGGGCGAGCCGTGCCCACGTGGCGTTGTGTGTGGCTGTTACCCAGCCGCTGCGCCCCAGAGCCAGCTGCATCCCAGTGCCGGGCGAGCCGTGCCCACGTGGCGTTGTGTGTGGCTTTACCCAGCCGCTGCGCCCCAGAGCCGGCTGCATGCCAGTGCCGGGCGAGCCGTGCCCACGTGGCGTTGTGTGTGGCTGTTACCCAGCCGCTGCGCCCCAGAGCCGGCTGCATCCCAGTGCCGGGCGAGCCGTGCCCACGTGGCGTTGTGTGTGGCTGTTACCCAGCCGCTGCGCCCCAGAGCCGGCTGCATGCCAGTGCCGGGCGAGCCGTGCCCACGTGGCGTTGTGTGTGGCTTTACCCAGCCGCTGCGCCCCAGAGCCAGCTGCATCCCAGTGCCGGGCGAGCCGTGCCCACGTGGCGTTGTGTGTGGCTGTTACCCAGCCGCTGCGCCCCAGAGCCGGCTGCATGCCAGTGCCGGGCGAGCCGTGCCCACGTGGCGTTGTGTGTGGCTGTTACCCAGCCGCTGCGCCCCAGAGCCGGCTGCATGCCAGTGCCGGGCGAGCCGTGCCCACGTGGCGTTGTGTGTGGCTGTTACCCAGCCGCTGCGCCCCAGAGCCGGCTGCATCCCAGTGCCGGGCGAGCCGTGCCCACGTGGCGTTGTGTGTGGCTGTTACCCAGCCGCTGCGCCCCAGAGCCAGCTGCATCCCAGTGCCGGGCGAGCCGTGCCCAGGCTTCTGGGGTTAGATTTAGGGGTTCTCATGCCCCCAGCCCACCTGGCTGGCGCGGGCCTAGTGCTGCCCCCTAGTGTGAGCTGGGAGGGTGCCCCCTGGGCTGGGCAGATGCTGTGTGGCCCATGGAGAAGCTGCAGAGCAGATGGGGCAGAGGCCGTTTGCAGGAGCCTGGGGACTTGCAAGGCGGGCGCCATGACTAACAGCCGGCACAGCGTGTGTGTGTGTGTGTGTATGTTTCTGTGTGTGTGTGTGTGTGTGTGTGTGTGAGTGTTTGTTTCTGTGTGTCTGTGTGAGTGTTTGTTTCTGTGTGTGTGTGTGTGAGTGTTTGTTTCTGTGTGCGTGTGTGTGTGTGTGACGCTCAGTGTGTGTGTGCATGTGTGTCTCTCCGGGGAGTGGACGGGGGTTTCCGGGGGGCACAGCAGCCCGGCCCCAGGGGAAGAAGCTGCAAAACCTGGAAACGTTCCCAAAAAATGTGACTTTGTGGCCACTTGGGAGGGACTGTCAGGGGGAAATTCCTGACTAGCTCTGTCCCCCCCCCCCGTCACCCGCCCCGCAGCCCTGTCCCCCCAGCCCCGCCAACAGCTGGGGTTTAAGGCCCTGTCATTTGGACTTTCATGGGCTAATGTCTGGGCTCCAGGCACCAACATCTGGGGTTTTAATGCTCTATAATTTGGGCTTCAATGAACTAACATCTGGGGCTCCATGTGCTGGCCCCGAGCTCTGCGTGCCCAGGCCCGGTGCGTGCCAAGCGCGGAACCGCCCGCGCACAGGAAATCCCCGTGGCCCCCCCGTTGGCTGCCCTGTGCCAGGATGGCTGGGGGCAGGCTCTGCGGGCAGCCGTGGCGCTGGGCGTGGGCGCGCTGCAGTTACTTCCCCACACCCAGAGCGAGCCAGGCCCCGAGCCACCCGCCCGATGCCCGCCCCAGCGGCGGTTGGTGCCCCGGGGCTTCCTCCCAGGTGTTTCCTGCCAGAGCCGCTGAGAGCTCGGAACAGGCAGGGGTGGCCCCAGGGGTCCCAGCCCCACGTCCGACCCCAGAGAGCTGCCGGCTGCTCCCCCATGGCTCCTGCCACTCGTCCCGCCCTGCTCACCGCCTGCCTCTTGTCGCTCTGCTCCGGCCTCTCAGCAGGTAGGAGACTTGGCCACCCGCCCTGGATGCCTGGATCCTCCCCGGCCCCGTCAGTGTCCCTCAGGGCTGGGCTCCTGGTCGCTTGGGTCCCCCCCCCCCCCCACATCTCTCTCCTGCGGGGCTGGGCTGCTGGCTCCCGGACGCCTGGGTTTCCCCACCCCGCATCTCTCTCCCGCGGGGCTGGGCTCCCGGACACCTGGGTCCCCCCACCCCGCATCTCTCTCCCGCAGGGCAGAGCTGCTGGCTCCCGGACGCCTGGGTTCCCCCACCCCGCATCTCTCTCCCGCGGGGCTGGGCTTCCGGACACCTGGGTCCCCCCACCCCGCATCTCTCTCCCGCGGGGCTGGGCTCCCGGACACCTGGGTTCCCCCACCCCGCATCTCTCTCCCGCGGGGCTGGGCTCCCGGACACCTGGGTTCCCCCACCCCACATCTCTCTCCCACGGGGCTGGGCTCCCGGACGCCTGGGTCCCCCCCCCCTCCTGGTCTGTGTCCCCAGGGCTGGGCTGCTGGGCTTCCGGTGTCACGGCTCACGGGTGGTGCCAATGCTCAGCCAGTCCGTCCCCAGGCAGGATCCCCCTCTGCAGTGCTACGGCCCCTTCTCGGGGGGGGTCCCCTCCCCCTGGCCTCCAGGGGCCTCCACTCCCAGAGGGACAGCGCAGCCCTGCTCTCCAGCCCAGAGCGACTCCCAGCCAGCACCCAGCAGGAGGGGTTATGGAGCTTTGAACAGCAACGGATCCCTCGGGCCGGTCGGCCTGGGCCCCCCAGCCCCCCACGTCAGCCTCCCCGCAGCCAGCTGAGTCCTGCCTGCTCTGCCCCCCATCCTGATCCGCCCCCCAGTCTCCCAGCAGAGCCTCCAATACCCCCAGCAACAGCCCCCCCCCCCGCCCCCAGCCAGTGTCTCTCTTCAGGTAAGGGGGTCGCCTGGGCCCTTCTCTGCCTCCCTCCCCGTCCAATGTTCTCCCCTCGCTGGGGCCAGCTGGGCCCGTCGCCGTGGTCTCCCCTCTGCAGCCCCTTGTCTGGCGGGACCTGGCCGTGTCCTCTGAGTGGGGCCGGGGGCACCGGGACTCCAGTTCTGGGCTGTTCTCTGCAACAACAAACTCCTCCCACCCCCCACCCCGTCACATTGAACCAATAACCTACGGGCATTGAGCACCCCCTTGTATGTAAACCACCCTTGAACCCCTAAAATTCCCCACTGCCTCACACCTGGACACCTGGGTGCCCCCGCCCCCCGGTCTCTCTCCCGCAGGGCCCCCGGACACCTGGGTCCCACCCCCCCCCGTCTCTCTCCCGCAGGGCTGGGCGCTGCAGGGCCCCCGGACACCTGGGTCCCACGCCCCCCCCGGTCTCTCTCCCGCAGGGCCCCCGGACACCTGGGTCCCACACCCTCCCCCCCGTCTTTCTCCCGCAGGGCCCCCGGACACCTGGGTCCCACACCCTCCCCCCCGTCTTTCTCCCGCAGGGCCCCCGGACACCTGGGTCCCACCCCCCCTCCCGGTCTCTCTCCCGCAGGGCTGGGCGCTGCAGGGCCCCCGGACACCTGGGTCCCACGCCGCCCCCCCCCCCGGTCTCTCTCCCGCAGGGCTGCAGCGTTTCACACACTCACAGCTGATCGTGCCGGCGGCGGCCCCCGGGCTGCCCAAGCGGCAGAGCCTCCTGCGGGTGAACGGCCTGGCGCTCTCGGCCTATGACAGCAGCAGCCGGCGGATGCGCCCGCGCAGCGGCTACGCCCAGCCCGACCGCGAGAGCCTCCAGTTCTGGAGCGTCAGCAGCGCCCGCTGCCTGTTCTGGGACCCCTGGGTGGAGGGCGAGTACCAGGCCCTGGTGCAGGCCGTGAACGCCAGCGCCCCCCGGGCCGGTGAGTCCCCAGCGCCCCCTTTCCCCAGCTCGGGGGGGGGGGGAGTGGGGCGCCAGAAGGGAACGATTTCCCCAGTACCTAGTGGTTAGAACAGGGGGCCTGGGAGCTAGGACGCCTGGGTTTCTGGGAGGAAAGTGGGGGCTAGTGGTTAGAGCAGTGGGGAGGCGCTGGGAGCCAGGACTCATGAGAACATTAAGAACGGCCAGACTGGGTCAGACCAAAGGCCCACCCAGCCCAGCGTCCTGTCTGCCCGCAGTGGCCAATGCCAGGTGCCCCCGAGGGAGGGAACAGAGCAGGGAATCATCCTGTGGTCCCTCTCCTGTCACCCACCTCCAGACACACAGAGGCCAGGGCCACCATCCCTACCCACCCTGGCTAATAGCCATAGATGGACCCAACCTCCAGGAATCTATCCAGCTCTTTTTTGTCGTCTTCACCCCATCCTCTGGCAAGGAGTTCCACAGGTTGGCTGTGTGCTGTGGAAGAAAAGCTTCCTTTTGTTTGTTTTAAACCTGCTGCCTGTTCATTTCCTTGGGTGACCCCTAGTTCTTGTGTTATGGGAACAAGTGAAATAACTTTCTTCACTTTCTCCACTCCAGTCATGATGTTATAGACCTCTCTCCTATCCCCCCTTAGTCTCCTCTTTTCTAAGCTGAAAAATCCCCCTCTTTTTCATCTCTCTTCATAGGGGACCGGTTCCAAACCCCTCAGCATTTTTGTTGCTCTTCTCTGAACCGTTTCCAAAGCCAAGAGATCTTTTTTGTGATGAGGTGACCACATCCGTACAGGGTATTCAAAATATAGGCGTCCCATGGTTTTATATAAAGATAAGAAGATATTCTCCCTCTTATTCTCTATCCCTTTTTTAATGATTCCTGACTCCTGTTTGCTTTTTTGACTGCCGCTGCACACTGACTCCTGGGGTCTCTAGCAGGGGAGTGGAGGCTAGTGGTTAGAGCAGGGGGGAGGCGCTGGGAGCCAGGACGCCGGGGTCTCTGGGGGGAGTGGGGGCTAGTGGTGAGAGCAGCGGGGAGGCGCTGGGAGCCAGGACGCCGGGGTCTCTGGGGGGAGTGGGGGCTAGTGGTGAGAGCAGCGGGGAGGCGCTGGGAGCCAGGACGCCGGGGTCTCTGGGGGGAGTGGGGGCTAGTGGTGAGAGCAGCGGGGAGGCGCTGGGAGCCAGGACGCCGGGGTCTCTGGGGGGAGTGGGGGCTAGTGGCGGGAGCTCACCCGGCGCCGGGCCCCAGAGCCCTACTTCCTGCAGGTGGTGCAGAGCTGCGAGCAGGACGCGGTGGGCGCGGTGCGGGCGCTGAGCCGCTACGCGCTGAACGGGGAGGACGTGCTGCAGTACCGGGGGGAGCGGGACCGCTGGTTCGCCCTGCACCCGGCCGCCTGGCCCCTGGCCGAGCGCTGGAACCGCCAGCGGGACGCCCTGGCCGGGATCAACGCCCACACGCCCCAGCAGTGCGGGGCCTTCCTGCGCCTCACCGCGCCCTTCGCCGCCCGGACCGCAGGTGTGGCCCCCGGCCCCTGTCCTGCCCCCCAGCCCCTGTCCTGCCCCCCGGCCCGCAGCCCCTACCCAAGGGCCCCCCCCCGGGCCTCTAATCCACAGCCCCCACCTCGTCCTTCGCCCCCCCCACGGTCCCCTTCCCGCCCCGTCCCTCCCGGCACAGCCCCTGCCCCGCCGCCCCCACCTCTCCTTCGCCCTCACCCCACAGCCCTCGCCCCTCCTTTCCCTCCCGCCCCACGGCCTCTGCCCCCCCCCCAGCCCCACAGCTCCCGACACACGGCCTGGTCGGTGCCCCCCACTGGGAACCGCAGCCCCTGCCCCACTGGTACCCCTCCTGCCCCACGGCCCTTGCCCCACAGCCCCCCGTTATTGACCTGCCCTCTCTGCCCCCAGCCCAGCCCACGGGCCGCGTGTCCCTGGTGCGAGGGACCCCGGCGGGGCCGCGCCGGCTGCTCTGCCACGTGACCGGCTTCTACCCCCCGGACATCGAGGTGGGCTGGGAGCGGGGGGGCCGCGCGGCCCGGGGGCGGCAGCGCAGCAGCGGGGTCCAGCCCAACGGGGACCCCACCTTCCAGATCCGCGTCTCCGTCGAGCTGGGCTGGGGGGTGCGGGACCCCGCCGGGCACGAGTGCGTGGTCAGGCACCGCAGCCTGGGGGGCGCCCCCCTGCGCCTCTGCTGGGGTGAGAGCGGGGGGGATGGGGGCAGTTGGGGGGCTGTGGGGTCTCCGAGAGGGGGGGCAGCGGGGGGGGCTTGCAGAGAGCGGGGGCTGTGGGGTCTCCGAGGGGGGGGCTTGCAGAGAGCGGGGGCTGAGGGGGCTCCGAAAGGGAGGGGCAGGCTGGGGGGCAGCGGGGGGGCTTGCAGAGAGCGGGGGCTGCGGGGGCTCCGAAGGGAGCCACATGAAATGGGGGGTCAGGACACTGAGGGGGAGGGGGACGAGGGGTTTAGCTGCAGGGCAGACGCACGGGGGGGGGAAGGGAGGTGCATGCTGGCTGTGGGGCGCAGGAACGGAGGGCCTCCGGGGGGGGGAGGGGCACAGGGCCAGAGGGGGGCCCAAGGCTCAGTCTCTTTGGCTCATTTCCAGAGCCCCCGCCCCCGGGGCTGGGCCGGTCGCTCGGCATCACGGCCGCCTGCGTCCTGGCGGGGCTGGGAGCCGCCGCCCTGGGCTGGTACCTGCGCCGGGGGGCAGGTGAGTGACACCCCCATTCCCTCCCCGCCCGGTCACAGCGCCCCTTAGCGCCCCCCCTCCACGCCCGCTCAAAGCACCCCCTAGCGCCCCCCACGCCCAGACACAGCGGCCCCCCCCATGCCCCCCGTGACGACGCGTCGGGGACCCCCGACCCTGCGCCCCCATGTGCAGCCGGACGGGACTCCGCCAGGCAGTGGGGTAGAAGGTTTATTGCTTCTCCCAGGCGCAGCAGGAGCCAGGGCAGAGCCTCGGACCGCTTGGGGGGCAGGGGGGCACCAGCCCTGGACCCCGGCACTGGACTCAGTCCGTTCTCATGTCTGCCCAGCCCAGCCTGCCCCTCTCCCAGCCCCCAGGCAGCCTCCCCCCCCCGGCCAGGGGAGAAGTGGCCAGGCCATGGCCTACCTCGTGGGTTCCCAAACTGGGGGGCGTGAAGAAATTCCGGGGGGGGGCGCGAGGCGACCCAGCCCCTCTCCCCCATCAAGTTTTGCAGCCCTGCTCAGTTCCTTTTCTTTTTTCCCAACAAGTTTTGCTGCTATTTTTTTTTGGCGGGGTGAGGGTTTTTAAAAAATCAAAAAGGGGGGTGTGATGCTGAAAAATTTGGGAACCGCTGGCCTACGTGCACTGCCCTCAGGGCCCCCCCCCCCCGGCCCTCCGCTGGGCGGTGCTACAGACACCGGCCAGTAGGGGTCACCCACAGCCACCAGTGACTGCCCCACAGAGTGGGCCTAGGGCCGCTAGAGTGTACAGCCCCCCCACTATGTCACATCCTGGACCCAGCACCCCCCCCAGTACCCCCCACCCTGACACAGTGCCCCCCAGTGCCTCCCACCCTGACACAGTGCCCCCCTGCACCCAGACATAGCACCCTACAGTGCCCCCTATGCCTGGACACAGCACCCCCTAGTGCCCCATAGGGGTCCCACTGCATGTGGGGGGCAGGGCTGGTCTCCCCGCTGAGGCCCTGCTGGGTAGCAGGGCTGGGGCCATGGGAATTGCCCCCCGTTGGCCCCCAGCCCTGCTGAGACCGACCCCCCTTGGCTTCCCCTGCAGGTCGCCCCCAGTGGCTGTGTCGCCTGGCCTGGACCAAGCCAGCTGCCTTCCACTCCGTCCTGCCCGCGGCTCCGCCTGGAGACCCCTCGGCCCCAGCTCCAGAGAGCCCGGGTGTCCCCGCGTGACCATCACCGCGTGGGAGCCGCCGGGCCCAGGCGGGTGCCAGACCCACCGGCCCTGGCCAGGTGGAGGCCCGGGGCTGGGTCCTGAACTTGCTGTCCTGGGACGGGCTCCCCCTGTGCTGCTCACCCCTGTGCCCCACAGCACCGGCCTCCCAAAGCCGCCCCACAGCTGGCCCCCAGGCCGCGTTACATGCATGCAGGGGGCGGGGCGGGGAGCCGTGAACCCTGCACACCAGTGTCGCTGTCTTGGGGCTTTTCCAGCAGCCGTTCCCTTGCCTCAGTTTCCCCAGGCACTGCCCCACTGGCATCGGCCGGTGCGGGCGCAGCAGGACCTGGGGTGCCTGGGTCCCCGTCCCGGCCTTCCGGCTTGGGGTGGGGAACATCTCCCAGGCCCAGCCCTCCCTCTCGCGCGGGGTGGGGGTTGTGTTGGGTCCCCGGGGTCTGTATCTGCAGCGGGAGGGTGACCCAGGGGGAGAGACCAGGTGCCCCGCTCTGGGACAGCCTCACGGCCCGCAGACCCCCTGAGGGGGACGAAGCGTGTCACCGATTCTCAGCCCACCCAGCAAGTCCTGTGCTGCTCCGCAGTCCGTCAGGGCTTGGCTTGGGATGGTACAGCTGTGTCTGGTCACGCTCCACGGGTTCCCCTGGTGCGGGGCCGGCTCCGGGGATGGGCTCCGGGCTCCAGCTGCACCTGCTCCCGGCGTATCCAGGGCAGGAAACGGGAGATCCTGGTGTAGACCTCAGGGGAGGCCCCGTTGGCTGGCCCCCAGGAGATGAGGCCTTGGGGCACCCCGCAGCACACCAGGGGCCCCCCCAAGTCGCCCTGCCAAGAGAATGAGAGGGGAGGGGCATGAGCTCTTCCCGCGGCACCGGCCCCCTCGCCTGGCGCCCCCGGTGCCCGCCACCCTCCTGCCAGGCTGGGCCGAGCTGCAGGAGGCGCCCACAGAGGTGCTCCCGGTGCGGGGCAGAGCGGAGCTGGGGGGGGTGCCCCCCGATGTGCCGGCAATGGGCTTTACCTTCAGCGAGGCGCCCCGGCCCCGGGGATCCCCGGCGCAGAGCATGGAGGCAGCGTTGTAGGGTTTCCGCCGCTGGCGTCGGCACTTGGCATCGGGCAGCACCTGCAGCCCCACCTCTCGCAGCACGGCCGAGCGCCGGGGGGTGGGCCTGTGTGTGGCCCCACCTGGCCACGCTGCAAGGGGAGCGCACAGGCGCCGGCGGCCACGGCTGCGGCAGAGGGAGGGGCTGCACCTGGGCAGTGAGTTGGGCCTCACGCCTCAGCTGCCAGGGGGGAAGTGGGAGAAAAGGGCCCAAGTCAGCACCAGGGAGCCACAGACAGAGCAAGGGATGGGGCCGGGCCTGCAGCCCTGTGAAGTCACTGGGGGTGGGGTGATGGCAGGGGGGCGGGGCCTGCGGCAGTGTGAGGTCACAGGGGGCTGGGAGGTGCCTGCAGCAGTGTGAGGTCACAGGGGGCGGGGAGATGCCAGGGGCGGTGCCTGCAGCAGTGTGAGGTCACAGGGGGCGGGGAGATGCCGGGGGCGGTGCCTGCAGCAGTGTGAGGTCACAGGGGGCTGGGAGGTGCCTGCAGCAGTGTGAGGTCACAGGGGGCAGGGAGATGCTGGGGGGCGGTGCCTGCAGCTGTGTGAGGTCACAGGGGGTGGGGTGATGGCAGGGGGGCGGGGCCTGCGGCAGTGTGAGGTCACAGGGGGCTGGGAGGTGCCTGCAGCAGTGTGAGGTCACAGGGGGCGGGGAGATGCCAGGGGCGGTGCCTGCAGCAGTGTGAGGTCACAGGGGGCGGGGAGATGCCGGGGGCGGTGCCTGCAGCAGCGTGAGGTCACAGGGGGCTGGGAGGTGCCTGCAGCAGTGTGAGGTCACAGGGGGCAGGGAGATGCTGGGGGGCGGTGCCTGCAGCTGTGTGAGGTCACAGGGGGTGGGGTGATGGCAGGGGGCGGGGCCTGCAGCAGTGTGAGGTCACAGGGGGCTGGGAGGTGCCTGCAGCAGTGTGAGGTCACAGGGGGCGGGGAGATGCCAGGGGCGGTGCCTGCAGCAGTGTGAGGTCACAGGGGGCGGGGAGATGCCGGGGGCGGTGCCTGCAGCAGTGTGAGGTCACAGGGGGCGGGGAGATGCCGGGGGCGGTGCCTGCAGCAGTGTGAGGTCACAGGGGGCGGGGAGATGCCGGGGGCGGTGCCTGCAGCAGTGTGAGGTCACAGGGGGCTGGGAGGTGCCTGCAGCAGTGTGAGGTCACAGGGGGCAGGGAGATGCTGGGGGGCGGTGCCTGCAGCTGTGTGAGGTCACAGGGGGTGGGGTGATGGCAGGGGGGCGGGGCCTGCAGCAGTGTGAGGTCACAGGGGGCGGGGAGATGCCAGGGGCGGTGCCTGCAGCAGTGTGAGGTCACAGGGGGCGGGGAGATGCCAGGGGCGGTGCCTGCAGCAGTGTGAGGTCACAGGGGGCGGGGAGATGCCGGGGGCGGTGCCTGCAGCAGTGTGAGGTCACAGGGGGCAGGGAGATGCTGGGGGGCGGTGCCTGCAGCTGTGTGAGGTCACAGGGGGCGGGGAGATGCCGGGGGCGGTGCCTGCAGCTGTGTGAGGTCACAGGGGGCGGGGAGATGCCGGGGGCGGTGCCTGCAGCAGTGTGAGGTCACAGGGGGCTGGGAGGTGCCTGCAGCAGTGTGAGGTCACAGGGGGTGGGGAGATGCCGGGGGCGGTGCCTGCAGCTGTGTGAGGTCACAGGGGGCGGGGAGATGCCGGGGGCGGTGCCTGCAGCTGTGTGAGGTCACAGGGGGCGGGGAGATGCCGGGGGTGGTGCCTGCAGCTGTGTGAGGTCACAGGGGGCGGGGAGATGCCGGGGGCGGTGCCTGCAGCAGTGTGAGGTCACAGGGGGCAGGAAGATGCCGGGGGCGGTGCCTGCAGCACTGTGAGGTCACAGGGGGCGGGGAGATGCCGGGGGCGGTGCCTGCAGCAGTGTGAGGTAATAGGGGGCGGGGCGGGGCGGTGCCTGCAGCAGTGTGAGGTCACAGGGGGCGGGGAGATGCTGGGGGCGGTGCCTGCAGCAGTGTGAGGTCACAGGGGGCGGGGAGATGCTGGGGGGCGGTGCCTGCAGCAGTGTGAGGTCACAGGGGGCGGGGAGATGCCGGGGGCGGTGCCTGCAGCAGTGTGAGGTCATAGGGGGCGGGGCGGGGCGGTGCCTGCAGCAGTGTGAGGTCACAGGGGGTGGGGAGATGCCGGGGGCGGTGCCTGCAGCAGTGTGAGGTCACAGGGGGCGGGGAGATGCTGGGGGGCGGTGCCTGCAGCAGTGTGAGGTCACAGGGGGCGGGGAGACGCCGGGGGCGGTGCCTGCAGCAGTGTGAGGTCACAGGGGGCGGGGAGACGCCGGGGGCGGTGCCTGCAGCAGTGTGAGGTCACAGGGGGCGGGGAGATGCCGGGGGCGGTGCCTGCAGCAGTGTGAGGTCACAGGGGACGGGGCGGGGCCTGGGGGGGCAGAGGGGGGTACCTGCAGCAGCATGATGTCATTCTTTTGATTGCTTTTGTCATAGAGGGGATGGGGGATCCAGCGCCGCACCCCAATCTCCTGCCAGCTCCGCTCTCTCTTCCGAACGCTGTGGGCCCCCAGGAGCACGGTGCCCCTGCTGTGCAGACACATGGGCTGAGACCCGAGCCGCGCCTCTGGTGCCGCATGCCGGGGGACGGGGCTGCGGGGTGCTCGGGTCCCTTGGGGCACCCCTGGCCCTGATCCCCACCCTGGGTAACCCGCGGGCAGGGCATGGCCCGTCCAGGGGCCGGGCCGGGGCAGGGCAACCAGGCCTCCCGGGACCCGCTCTGGCTGGCGTCCCTGGGCACTGGGGCCCCGGGGGGGGGGCGGGTCCAGGGGGGGTCTTACCTCCGCTTCAGCCTGCAGTGAGCTGCTGTCACCACCACGTCCGGGCGGAGCAGGAACCCGCCGCTGGTGCTCACAGGTTCCAGCCATGGTTTGATCCTCACCAAGGCCGTGTAGGGCCTGGAGTGGGGCTCAGCCTCATGGCCCCCAATGATGCCGCCTGCCAGAGAGAGGCGGGCCAGGCTCAGGGCCCCGCTTGGGAAAGCGCCTGCCCCACAGCCAGCCCTGCCTCCAGCCCTTCTCCCCAGCTCAAGGTCTCAACCTGGCCGTCAGGTGGCAGAAAGCATCAGCCATTGTGTGGTGCTGTTACCTGCCCGCCCCGTGCTCTTGGGGGGCCAGGCAGTGACGCTCAGGGAAACAATCCCCCTCCCCCAGGCCAGTGCTGGAATCCCAGGGCAAGCAAGGAAATGGCCGGGGAGACCCAGCTCAACTAACTAAGGACACACCCCAGCCTCAGCCGCGTGGCCGATAGCACAGAGAGACATTCCCACTAGCAGACAGTGGAGACCAGCTCTCCAAAGCAGGGACCGCACTGAACTCTGGGATGGCGAAAGCGGAGAAGCACGGGCTGGTGGGAAATCTCTGCTCCAGAGGCTAAGGAGCCCAGGCCGGCCCCCCCCAAACAAGTCCTTATCAGAGCAATTCTAGAAGGGATCCTATTGACCCCCTGTGACGTAGTGGGGGTACCTGGCTGGTTGCTGCGCTGGGCGGTGGGTTGTCGGTGACCTCCGCTGGCTGCTGTCTGCAGCACGGCCCAGCAGGGCAGGGGATGAGTCGTTATGCAAGGGGGCTTCGAAACTCGTCAGACAGGTATCTCCCATGGAGCGGAGCAATGGGAAGGAGGGGGGCAGGGCTGGAAGGGTGTGGGGTTTAGTTTTCTGTGTGGGATCATGGAGGAGACAGCCTAGGGCCGAGAGGGGCTGGAATTTAGGGGTCCAGTCTCCCCCATCCCAAGAGGAGCTGAGGCATCCTAGGCCCGGTTCCTGTAACCAGATGACATCTGTGCTGCGCTGTATCCTGGAGAAGCAATAAACTCCCTCTATTTTACTGGCTGGGGGAGTCTGTCCATGCCATTACGGGGGTGCAGGAGTCGGGGGACCCCGACGCGCCGCCACACCCCCACAGCACTGAACCTGCCCCGTTGCATTGTGAGCTCCTTCAAGGAACATCCCCCCAGCTGGGCGTGACCAGTCTCTGTTGTCTCGCCTCCGTGTGCCCAGGAACAAACCCAATGTCCTAGCTCTGTAGAAACTCCTCCCCTGGGCCAAGAAAAGCTGTTCTGATACCTGGATTTAAACTGCGCCAGTTCCACTGAGCCCTCTTCATCGCCTGTCTGATCGTCTGGGGCCTCGGCGCTGCTTGTCTCCTGCCCCCCCGGCTCCCAGCACCATCTGGGAACCCGGATCCGTGCAAGCCCCACGGAGCGGTGAGGTCTCTCTCCCCGCCAACTACCTCACTAAGCACAGCCTCCTGCCCTATGTAAACTGTTCTGTGGTTAGCAAGCCCTCCCCTTTGCAATCAGTTTCAAGTTCGATTTCATATTGTCACTGTCGTGTGTGTTTTGCTCCCCATCCATAGAGCTAGTCACTGCCCAGAGATAAAGAACCGTCCTTGTTAAGCTGGTGGCTTCTCTCTCTTTCTTTCTCTTTCTCTCTCTCTTCCTGGGGGGGGGGGTTGTTTTGGCTTCCCCATTCGCTCTGCACCAACGCTCCTTGTGCCCCAGCTAAAGATCCCTGTCGGGCCCAAAATCCTGCGGGGTTTGCTCAGCCCCTGGGTTACCCGCAGACGGATTGTGGGGTGAGAGTGGGGCAGGTGAGGATGGCAGCTTGCAGTGCTGTGAAACCAGCCCACCGAGTCCAAAGGCGCAGGAGGGGGCAGCGCGGCCTGGCTGTTAAAGCAGCCTGCTGAGGCCGGGGACGTAGGAGGGGCCAGCGCGGCGGCGCGGATTCCCCAGCCCTCTCCGGGGTGCTCTGGCAGTGGGCGTGTCTGTGTTGCTCAGGTGGGGAGAACCTGACCCGAGGAACCTAGATCCTGCAGGGGAGCTCCATTGGGAGGGGGGATTGGCAGCAGGGAGAATTCAGCCCCATATGAGAGCACAAGCAGCACCCAGGTAGAATTGTGAACCTCCCCCCAGCCCCATAGGAGTCACCCTAATACATAAGTATGGGGCAAATCTGGTAACAGCGCCAGCGGTCATCGCTCCCCATCTCCTATTGGTACCGTGCCCAGGGAAACTGAGGCACGCACCCAGGGCTACTGCAGGACACTAGACACCCCCCACCGCAGAGGGATCACTCCAGAGAGATAGCCGCGCCGACCCGCACCGCGCCGCTGGCCCATGGGATGTGATGGGGCAAGACCCAGGGAGCTCCATCTCGTTAGCCTAACGAAGGGACAGGGTCCAGCTGGCCCCATCGCACGGGGCACTGAGCTTCCCGGGGGCCGAGTGCCCACCAGCAAGTCCGGGCCGCCCCCCCTCAGTGGGGGATTGACATGAAATTCCCGCATGAGACGAGAAGCAAGTTTTTGACCCCTGGAGCGGGGAATCGGGGGGGGGGGGGGAGGGAGGGGCAACGGCTGGCTGGCTTCTCCGGGGTGGGCGAGCTGGAAATCCCGCCGGGCTGGCTCTCTAACGAGGCAGGAATTAATGAGGCAAGGGCACAAGCCGCCCGCCTGCCACAGCCCGGCCTTCCATTGCTGCTCGGCACGGGCCCCGGGACCTGCAGAGACACACGGGGCTGGGACCTGGCCAGCGCTGCCCGCATGAGGGGCACAGGCCAGGCCGGGACCTCTGGCCACGCTGCAGCTGGGGCCGGCCCGAGGGAGAACACCCCGGCTGGGTCAAGGGGCAGGAGGCCAGCTGCCCAGCGCCATGTCGGGAGGGGACCGGCCCAGGGCCTGAAGCAGTCGCGGGGGAAGCTGCTCCCCCCTCCAGCCCCCCACCCCTCTGGACTCACCGACCCGCGCCCTGGGGGAGAGGAGAAGGGCTGCGGGGAACAGGAGCAGCAGCATCGTCGCTGCGCACCCGGGGACGGTGCCTCTCCCCCGCGAAGGCTGCACAGACCTGCCAGGGGCGGCAGGAAACCTCAGGGTGATGCTTGCACGGCACGGGCAGGGGCTTGGCGCTCGCAGTTCCTGGAAACCCACCGCAGGGCTGGGGCGCAGGGCGGGCCCAGATGAGTCACTGGCCCCCCCCCCCCGTGGCGGAGCCCGCCGGAGCCCTGCCCGTCCGGGCGCCAGGCCATGCTCCTCTTCATCGTGTCCGTGTCTGTGTGGAATAAATGTTTACGTGCGCCGCGGCGCATGTGAATGTGCACCACGAACGGACACACAAAGCAGCCGGGCAGCCCTGGAATGTCTCCCGGGCCCGGTATCCCAGACCCATTGCGCAGGGGGCCGTTCCCAGGGGGCTTAGGGTTGCAGGTGTCTCAAGGCCTCCAGGACCCACCAGGTTGGGGGTCCCATCAAGGGAGCCCCAGGAGACAGTGCCTTGGGCTGTTTTCCCGCACCCTCAGGGCCCCCTGGACGCCGCCGTCACTGCAAACCGAGCAGCAGAGGGAGCGAACTGGCTGCATCCGTTTGCCGCTGTTCTCCGCGTGCCGCCCCACAACTCACCCGCCCCGGCTCTTCCTAGGCTCACCCCCAAACCTCCGCCCCCCTCCAGCCCACCCTGCCTCAGTGCCCCTCTCCCCAGCTCAGCTGGTCTCTGCCCTCTCCCGGGAGAAGAGCTGCTCTTCATTCCGATAGTGCCGAGCGCGGCGGGGTGGGGGCTGGTCCCTGCTCTGTGCTCCCAGCCCCTCGACGGCAGGGACAGTACCTGGAATGCCCTATTGCCCAGCTGGGGGGCCTGGCGCAGAGCATGCTGGAGGCATCCCAGAGCCCGGCATCGGGAAAGGACGCGGTGAGCAGCCGCTAGAGAGGAGGGATTTCGGGGCTCTCGCAGGCCCCCCCCGAGCCCTGCCACAGGCAGCGGGAGCAGGGAGGGGTCCGGCTCTGACCCTGCACTTGGGGGGGTGGGCAGGGGGCACCCGGGCATCATGTACATGCTGTCCAGGGCCCTGGACCACACATCCACCTTCTCACCGTGCAGCTGGATGTTTTGTCTCACCTGGCAGATACCGATCAGTGTTACCCACAGCTCACCCACACAGAGCAGGCGGGGAGCAGAAATCGCCACCACGCTGCACCCAGCGACCCGACTCCCATTCCCTAACGCTCCCCAGAGGAAAGGCCCCACCCTGTCCCCAGGAGCCAGCCAGTCCCTGCCCCAGGGCCGGATCAGAGCCAGCACCCAGTTACCACCGTGGGAATCACCCAGCCGGGGGTGCAGGGCCCCACATGTTGCTCTGTGGCTTTTCAGAACACGGCAGCGTTATTCTCACGTTAAGTGACAAGACCGTGTCCCACTGTTTCCAGCCTGAACGATTAGGGACACCCAGGGCATGGGGCCACACCCACAACCATAGCAGCTAGTAGCCATTGACGGCCACATCCTGCATGAATGGAACTAATTCTACTGTTTAGCCAATTTCTCCCCATCACCCCCCAGCAAGGAGTTCCACAGATCAACTGAACATCGATACTTCCCTTTGTTTGTTTGAACCCCGCTGGCTGGCGTTATTGCTGAGAACACCCAGTATCAGTGTCACAGACGTGTGTGTGTCTGTGACCAGGGCCCCGCTCAGTCGGGGCTGTGGGGGAGGGAGGAGACACACCCACAGTGGAATTCCCTGCTGCAATGCGGGGACCGGCAGGTTCTGCATTTGCTACAGAAAACATCGACGCCGGGGGGGCTGCCCCATTGGGAAGTGCAAAGCGAACTGCTCAGGACAGCGGGACCCGCGGACACGGCCGACGAGCCGGCCCAGGCACTCCAAGGGGGCAGACCAAGGGGGCAGCGTGGGGAGGGATGTGATGTTAGCAAGGCTCCTGATACGGCCTCCCACAGGATTCCTGCCAGCTGGCTAAGGAAGTCTGGATTGGACCAATGGACTGAGGTGGATGGAAATCTGGCTGGACTGTCAGGCCCAATGGGCAGTGACTAACGGCTCGATGTCAGGTTGGCGGCTGGTTTCTAGCAGGGTGCCCCAAGGGTCGGGTCTGGGGACGGTTTTGTTCAACATCTTTATTAATGACCTGGACAAAGGGATGGATTGCACCCTCAGCAAGTTTGCAGATGACACTAAGCTAGGGGGAGAGGTAGATACGCGGGAGGGCAGGGACAGGGTCCAGAGTGACCTGGACAGATTAGAGGACTGGGCCAAAAGAAATCGGAGGAGGTTCAACAAGGACAAGTGCAGAGTCCTGCCCTCGGGACGGAAGAATCCCAAGCATTGGTACAGGCTGGGGACCGACTGGCTAAGCAGCAGTTTGGCAGAAAAGGCCCCTGGGGGTTACAGTGGGTGAGAAGCCAGAGACAAGTCAACAGGGCGCCCTTGTAGCCAGGAAGGCTAATGGCACATTGGGCGGCATTAGGAGGAGCGTTGCCAGCAGACCTAGAGCAGTGATTATTCCCCTTTATTTGGCTCTGGGGAGGCCACATCTGGAGTGTTGTGTCCAGTTCTGGGCCCCCCACTTCAGAAAGGATGTGGACGCATTGGAGAGGGCCCAGCGGAGGGCGACCAAAATGATTTGGGGGATGGAGCGCATGGCCTACGAGGAGGGGCTGAGGGATTTGGGTTTGTTCAGTCTGCAGAAGAGAAGAGTGAGGGGGGATTTGAGAGCAGCCTGCAGCTTCCTGAAGGGGGGTTCCAGAGAGGCTGGAGAGAGGCTGTTCTCAGTGGGGGCAGATGGCAGAACAAGGAGCAATGGGCTCAAGTTGCAGTGGGGGAGGTCTAGGTTGGATATTAGGAAAAACTATTTCCCTAGGCGGGTAGAGAAGCGCTCGGCTGGGTTCCCTGGGGGGGGGGGGAAATCTCTGTCCCTAGAGGTGTTTAAGTCCCTGTCAAGGCTAAATCCCCCCTCTGGCTCATGAATGCAGAAGTGGGGGCCCTGCAAAAGTCCCCCAAAATGGCTAGGTACAGTTAACCCCTTAGTCCTCAGGCTGCTGGCTAACCCTCACGGTGATGACAGACCCGGCTGGACCAAGCCCTGGCTGGGATGGTTGAGTTGGGGTTGGTCTTGCTTTGGGCAGGGGGCCGGACTCGGTGCCTCCTGGGGTCTCCGCCCTCCCTGGGGTTCGGGTTGTTGCCGCGGTGACAGAAGAGGCGACTGCAGCCAGAGCAAGGAGCTGTGTAATGATTTTGATAACAGTCGTGATTTGACCAGTAGTGATCCTCGCACAAGCATTCGTGCGCTGGGCGTCACACGCCCTGGGGAGCACCCTGCCCCCCCCAGCCCTCAGCCCACGACGTCTCGCAGGGCGGGGGGCAGGTCGGGGAAAACGAAGCGGTAGCCGCTCTCCAGGGTGCGCCGTGGCGCCACCCGCTGGCCCTCCAGCAGCATGACGGCCCGCTCGGGCCCAAAGACGGCCCGCACAGCCCAGGCGGGCAGGGGCAGGCGGGCCGGGCGCCCCAGGGCCGCGCCCAGGGCCCGGGCAAAGTCGGCGTTGGAGGTGCCGGGCGAGGCCGGGGACACCCCGTTGAGGACCCCGCGCACGCCCTCTGTCTCCAGGGCGTGGCACACAATGCCGGCCGCGTCCCGGGCGTGGACCCAGGGGAAGGGCTGCCGGCCCGAGCCCACCGGGCCCCCCAGCCCCAGGCGGAAGGGCCAGAGCATCTGGGCCATGGCACCTCCGCCCCGGCCCAGCACCACGCCTGAGGGGAGAGCAGAGTCAGAGACCCCAGAGCCAGCCCCCACGGAGCCACCCCTGCCCCCCGAACCCCAATCCCCACCCCCTAGAGCCAGCTTCCCCTTCCCCCCCAGAACCAGCCTCCTGAACCCCATTCCCCACCCCCACAGAGCCAGCCCCAGCTCCCACGAAGCAGCCCCCATTCCCCACCCTCCCAAGCCAGCCCCTGCCCCCCCACAACCTCATTCCCCCCAAGCCAGCTTCCCCTCCCCACCAAAGCCCCATTCCCCACCCCTCCACAGAGCCAGCCCCTGCCCCCCAGAAGCCCGCGCCCGGACGCACCAGATCTCACCACCGTCTGGCGGGTGCCCTCCCCGGGGACCTTCGCCGCCGCCTCCCAGGCGCTCACCAGGCGCGAGAAGAAGTCGAAGTCGCCGCCGGGACTCTCCTCGGTGTACTCAGCCGTGAGGCTGGGGGGGTAATACCCTGCCGGGCGGCGGGCAAGGGTCTGTAGTGCCCACCAGAGCCCCCAGCCCCTCACTGACATCCCCCTCCACCACTGCCCCCATGCCCTGAGGTGGGGTGGGGGACTATTTTCCCTCCTGCTCTGACGGCGGAAGGCTACAGTTTCACAAGCGATTGTGTTTGACCTGGGACTACTTTTCCCCCCCTCCCATCTCCTCCCAATGGCGGAAGAACATCAGTGTCACCAGAGCTTTGGCCTTGAGCTACAAGAGGAGGGACTATATTTTCCTTCTCCATAGCGGAAGGATCATATTACGGGACACCACACTGCACCCCAGGTCCCTGCTCTCTAGTCGCGGAAGAACCCCATAAGGGCTGTGCGTTGTCCTGCCCTGGGGCGGAGGGTTATCTGCTCAGTGGCGGAAGGACACTTTTTGTAAGTGTGTGCTCTACCCAGGGCTAATTCTTCCCCTCTCTGTACAACAGCGGAAGCACACTTGTTCCACAAACTGCTGCCATCGGGCGTCTCGCGAATGGGGACTATTTTCCCTTCATGGTGGAAGCACACCAGTGTCAGAGGATGCTGTGCAAGGGCGGGGCATGAGAGGGGGACTATTTTCTCTCGGTGGTGGAAGGACACTACGCTTTTATGCGAGGTGAGGATTATTTTTCCCTCAGCCTCAACAGGCCCGACTCTGCCCAAGTACTATTTCCACCTGGCGGAGGGATACCCGGGAGGGGCTGGCGCAAGCTGCAACGTGGCCACGTGCAATAAATACCTACGCCAGTGAGGAGGACCCAGGCGCGGGGCAGCCGCTCGGCCCCGGAAATGGCCTTGGCTAAGGTCTTGGTGGTCTCCACCCGACTGGCGACCACGACCCTGCGGAATTCGTCATCCCACCTGCGGGAGGGAACACAAAGGGATCACGTCCGGCCGCCCCCCAGTCTCCTCTGCCAATCCCTGCCCAGCCAACACCTATTTATACCCCATTTAGTGCGTCCCCCTAAACCTTCCCCCTGAAACAGCGGCCCGGGAGAAGAAAGGTTCCTAGCGGAAGTTTCACACTGACCAAGACCCCTCTGCAGCTCCCAAAGAAGACTCCCCCTGACCTCCCCAAGGCAGTCTGGGGGGGGGGGGGAGGGAGGTAGTGTGATAAATCACCCTCCCCACACAGCTATGGGAGGCAGGAACCTCACCCCCCCAGACTTCCCAGAAGCTGGTGGGAAAAAGCATCCCGCACCAGGGAGCGTTTGTGGCTGGCTGTGGGGTACCCGGAGGGTGTGGATGACCCCACATGGGTGCCCAGGTGTGACAGTGCTGCTAGCATCAGTGAAACAAGAGGCCGGACATTGGGCAACGCCATTTATACCCCCACTAGTGCACTCCCCTCATCCTTCCCCCTGGAAACACGACCCCAGACAAGAAAGGTTCCTAGGGATATTTATGTTTCAACCCCCTCCCCATATGCCCTCAATTTGCAGAATATCCCCCCCCCCCCCAGCTTGTCCCCTCCCCATTGTATTACAGGAGAACAGGGACAGACAATCACTCCCCATCCGTATTTTCCTGAAGGGCTGTGTCACACTCCTGGATTTTAGGGCATCAGACAGGTCACTGCTGCGCCCAAAGGGTGGGGGTGTTTGCCCCAAGGTCTGTACAAAGGGGCCATGCGAGGTGCCAAATGAAAGCTTCTGTCCTACTGATTCTGTACAAGAGTAGCACGCACGTGTGCGCTGTCTGTGTGTGGAGTGATGAATATGGGCTCTGGGCCGACACTGGGAATGTTCTCTGCCTGGGATCAGAGCAAGGGGCCTGGACTGCCTGGTGCAAAGAGCAGTCGCTCAGTCAGTGGCTGTGCTAATTAGCAAGGCTCCAGGGATGCTGGCTCTCAGGGTGCCCCGTTCACACCTGAAGAACGTGTCTGGGAGCTGCAAACCAGCCAGGGCACAACGGCTGCTGACGTGAAACAGAGAGAGGTCACTCGACCATGCGACCTGCTCTGGCCAGGAGGACGCCAGGAGAGGTCTATAAGGCCATGAGGCGACTCCATCTTGTCTTCAACTCTGCTCCGGATCCCAGACGCAGCCTTGCGAGGGACAGAGCCGGGAAGGATCGCTGACCCACCCTGACATAGGACGGACACCAGAGACTGCTAAGCTGGCAGTTTGTAACATCTCTGCTGAGAGCCTGCCTCCAGAACGGGGAGATTCGGTGCATGTGATGTATTCGCCTTTAACGACCTCACTCTCAGCCTTTTCTTTCTTTTCGTAATAAACCTTTAGATTGTAGATTTGAAAAGACTGGCCCAGCATGACCTTGTGGGTAGGATCCAGAGTGTAAACTGACTGGGGATGTGTGGCTGGTTCTTTGGGACCGGGAGGACCCGTTCGGGGGAGGTGGGATTGGTTCTATAGCCCCTCACCTGTCTCAGGCCCGGGGCTGATTGGGGCACAGGGAGAGCTGGGGTGTCTGAGGGGTTTTGCTCGTGAGGCTTCCTGCTGGCCGGATCGGCAGCCAGAGCGCTCGGTGTCACTGGCGTGTGGCCTGTTGGGAAGGTCTCCAGTCCGGGGCTGTACGGAGCCCTGGTTTTGAGCAATTCGCCCGGAGCAGACGCCCTCGGCGGTGCCCAGACCCGTCCTGTCCTGTCCCAGGGATTCTGTCCCCCTCCAAAGCCCCAGGCGTACCTGCGAAGGGGGTTGAGGACGTTCGCTCCAGCCAGGTTCACCACAGCGTCACAAGGGGGCAGGCCGGAGCGGGACAGCTCGTCCTGGGGAGACGGGAGAGAAACGGTTCCCCACGCTGCTCAGTTTTCCCCACTCGGCCCCCGGCCAGCCCCGCGTCTCCTTCTCCCCTCCCCCGGCCAGCCCCACGTCTCCTCCCCCCTCCAACTCCCTCGTCTAGGGCAATACGGCAGTGCCTGCCTGACCCCTGCGGATCAAGCCCTGGAGCATGAGGGTGGGGGGCAGATTGCACCCAGCACAAGAGGTGGGGGAGGGCTGGAGCTGAGGACTGACCCCCGGGACAGGGAGGGAACTAGCCCATGAGCGACTGGTCCCCCAGCCCCTGGGCTGCCCCATGCACCCCACATCCCTGGAGTCCCCCCCACCCCCGAGCACCTACCCAGGTGATGCGGTCGGGCCCCGGCCGGCGGGAGACATGGGTCACCTCGTGCCCTCGGCTCCGCAGCAGCTGGGTCAAGGCTCCGCCCACAAAGCCGGTCCCGCCCCCTAGATTAGAGACACTTGCAGGAGGCAGTTCCCTTCATTCTCTGCCCACAGTCCAGCCCTGCCCCCCAGCCCCCCACTCCCACCCCACAGCTCCTCCCCCCAGCCCTGCCAGTGCCCCTCACTCCTACCCTGCTGTCCCTACCCCCTCAGTTCTGCCGGTGCCCCTCACACCAACCTGCAGCCCGTCCCCCCTCACTCCCACCCCACAGCACCTACTCCCCAACTGTGCCAGTGCCCCCCAGCTCTGCCAGTATCCCTCATTCCCACCCCGGAGCCCCTGCCCTGCTGGCACCCCGCACTCCCGCCCCCCAGCCCGGCCGGTGCCCCGCACCCCCAAGCAGTGCTGGCTGTGGGCAGCCTCCCAGGGGCGATCCGGGGCCGCCCGCAGCGGGGGTCTCTCTGGGTGGTGCACAGCTCCACGCTCCGCAGTGCGCAGAGCAAAATTCATTCCGCACGTGGGTGGAAAACCTATGGGGGGCATCGCTCCGCCCCCCCCCGGAGCCCCCCACTTCTCCCCCCGCAGGGCACCGTGCGGGGGGTCGGTGCCAGCCCCCTGCGCCCCGCCCGGGGGGGGGCTCAGCCCCCAGCCCCGATGCACGGCCCGGCCCCGGCGCTGGGGGAGCCGCGCAGGCGCAGCAGCGCTGCAATTAGCGCCCCCCTCAATTGCTGGCCCCCGCCCCGCACACGCCCCCTCCCCGCACTCACCCACCAGCACCCGCATGGCTGGGCTGGGCGCGCATGCGCGTGCGGAGACCGCGGCCGGCAGCTGCCCAGGCGCGGACACGCATGCGCAGCTGCCTGGACCGGGAAGGGAGGGGGTGAAGGGAGGAGCGCGGCTGGATTTAAAGGGACCGCGCCCCATTCCACGCACCGCCCGGCTAGCCCCTTCCCGTCCCGCGGCCAGGCTCAGCCCAGGGGCGTGCGGGGCAAAGAGGGGGGGGAATCTGGGGGTCAGGGAGTGGGGCGGGGGCTGCAGATGGAGACCAGGCCAGGGCTTAGCCACCTGGAGGGAGAGGTGAATTTGGGGAGGGGTGGGTGGATGCAGGGGTGTGTTTGGAGAGGGAGGGGTGTATTTTGGGGGGTGTTTGGGGAGGGGTGGGTGAATGCAGGCGTCTGTTTGGGGAGGTGTGGGTCCCATAAATAAATGAAGGGTTCTTTTTCTTAGCCTTTAGGGGTTTTTTTTCCTTCTGAGCCCCCATTCCTAGGGCTAGAAATGATTTTCATTTGCATTTTACAAATACATGTGACTCCAGGAGCAGGATCCTTTAGAAACAACTCACCAGAGATTTGAGATCAATCAACCAACCAACCAACCATCGCAAAAGAAATGCAATGAACCTCCCCTCCCCTGCCCCACTTCCTTCTGGTTTAGTGCTTCTCTGGCCTTGCTGTGCTAGTGCCGGCTTTGGGCGGTGGCTTCTCTTGTTTCCAGCCAGCACTGCCCACAGCAGCATTTAATTGCTCCAGCCGCTGAGTCTGAAAGCAGATTGCTTGGCACTTGCATGGACTTCGAACAGGCCTGTGATTGTGCACAGGTGAACTCGGTAAAATGTGCTTTCTTTAATATTTGGGCAGACAGTAACTGTTTAGTTTAAGCTATGTTTTTATTTTGATTTTCACAGTTGCAGGAAATTGTGAGGCTGAACTATTGATTGAGAGTAGATGTTTAGATTCACAAAGTCAAGGCTTTCGAATGCTATAAAACAAAATGCTGACATTGTACGTCAACACAACCAGTGTGCATCTCCTGAAATCAAACCGAGTTGTTTACCAGCAGTGTTTTCCTTACTCTCCTGAGCCGTAAATCCAATGGGTTGGGACACAGAAATCCCCTGGAGATTGTGTCCTGGGGTACTGATCAAGCCACTGATGCCTGGCTTCCTGCCCTGTGGGGCTCCCCACCACCCTGCCCTGCCGGGTCAGAAGCTCTGGTCTCCCCTGGATAAGGCTCAGAGTTGGGGTTACCACCCCTCTCCAGAGCAACACAGACTCTGAACCCCTTCAACTCTGGGAGGGTTCACACCCAGGAAACCCCCCCCCCAAATCAATCCGTCTTACCCTGTGTGAAAGTTTTACACAGCTAAAGCTTCTAAGTGTAAAACTATTCAACAGTGAAAGAGAGATATTCACGGTGGTTGTCTCCCTAGGTAACAATGATTTACGAACAGGTGAGTGCTAACAGGGAGTTTAGAGAGGGAGTTCTCCAGGTAAAGGAGAAGCAGATACAGGACTCTTGAGGGAAGTGTGTGTTGTTATTGGAGCTTTCTTACTGTGTGCTGAGCTTATGTTTGTTGGTGTGTGGTGGTGGGTTTTTTTTCCCCCCTCTTCTCTGTGTTTTTGAGTGAGGCTTTAGAGAGGGAGTTCTCCAGGTAGAGGAGAAGCAGATACAGGACTCTTGAGGGAAGTTGTTTGGGGCTTTCTTGCTGTGTGCTGAGTGTTTGTGAGTGAGGGTTGGTGTGTGTTCTTTTTTTGTTTTTCTTTGTTTTTTCCCCTGTGTTTGTGAGTGAGGCTTTTTTTTCTTTTTTTCCACTTCCCCTTTGCCCTTCATGGAGTGTGTGCTGTGATTGGCTGGTGCTGTGATTGGCAGGTGGAAACTGTTGGCTTCTAAATAGAGTTTGAATTCTAGAAGCCTCTGCTGATTGGCTGAGCCTTGGTAGGGGGAGGGACTTTCAGGCAGTCCAGGGCTTTATAAGGCTCCTTGGGCAAGCGACCAAGGAGCTTGCGAACAGGTGAGTGCTAACAGGGAGTTGGGAAGGGCGCGCGGTTCTCTTGCCTTTCTTTTTAAATCCCTTCTCCAGGACAGCAGGGATGGATGGTGATAGGTCTGCTGTTGTGACCTGCACGGACTGTGCCATGTTTGTCTTCCTCCTGGAAGAAAGAACGGATTTCATTTGCGCTAAGTGCAAGCTGGTCGCCATTTTGGAAGAAAAAATTAGAGGACTGGAGGCCCAAGTGTCGACCCTACGCTCCATCAGAGAGGATGAAGACTTCCTCGATAGAAGGCAGAATTTAATCCTGCAAGCACGGCAGGCGGAAGAGCCGGAGAGGGCCGTACGGGACCAGGAAGAGAACTGGCAGCATGTAACTTCTAGAAGGGGAAAAAGACCAGCACGGGAACCCCCCAATGCTATAGAGGTAAGTAATCGCTTTCAGGCTCTCTCCACAGGCTCTGCGGTGGTGAATGCTTTGGACGGGACCTCACAAGGGAACACCATCTACCGGAAGGCATGGGATGCGTAGTCCTAGGGATGGGGGTTCCACGACCACCACCCCCAAAAGAAAATGACGGGTGGTGGTGGTCGGGGACTCCCTCCTAAGAGGGACTGAGCCATCCATCTGCCGTCCGGACCTGGAATCTTGAGAGGTGTGCTGCCTACCGGGAGCTCACATTCAGGATGTGACTGAGAGGCTTACCAAACTGATCAAACCTTCGGATCGCTGCCCCTTCCTGCTTCTCCACGTGGGAACTAACGATACGGCCAAGAATGACCTTGAGAGGGTTACTGTGGATTATGTAGCGCTGGGAAGAAGGATCCAAGCATTCAGAGCGCAAGTGGTATTCTCGTCCATCCTCCCTGTTGAAGGCAAAGGACTGGGCAGAGATCGTTAAATTGAGGACGTAAATGCGTGGTTTCACAGGTGGTATCACAGAGAGGGCTTTGGTTTCTTCGACCATGGGACTCTGTTCCGGGCACGAGGATCGTTAGGAAGAGATGGGATCCACCTAACGAAGAGAGGAAGGAGCACCTTTGCAGGCAGGCTTGCAAACCTAGTGAGGAGGGCTTTAAACTAGGTTCGTTGGGGGGTGGTGACCAACACCCTGAGGGGAGTGGGAAAGTTGGATACCGGGAAGGAATGCAAGGAGGAACTAGCAAGAAAGGAGGACCCCT
The DNA here is from genome assembly GCA_032595735.1 of Pelochelys cantorii. Taxonomy (NCBI): domain Eukaryota; kingdom Metazoa; phylum Chordata; order Testudines; family Trionychidae; genus Pelochelys; species Pelochelys cantorii. Next base: position 11,487,963 of record CM064351.1, on the reverse strand, counting down.
GATTCGAATGGAGAAGATGGGGCGATCAGCTGGTTATCTGAGGTGTTTGTACACTAATGCAAGAAGCCTGGGCAACAAACAGGAAGAACTGGAGGCCCTGGCCCAGTCCAAGAAATATGATTTAATTGGGATAACAGAGACTTGGTGGGATGACTCGCATGACTGGAGCGCTGTCATGGAAGGGTATAGACTGTTCAGGAAGAACAGGCAGGGGAGAAAAGGGGGAGGAGTTGCACTATACGTAAGAGAGCTCTATGATTGCTCTGAACTCCAGTATATAGAGGGAGAAAAACCTGTTGAGAGTCTAGGGGTTAAGTTTAGAGGCGCAAACAACAGCAGTGATGTTGTGGTTGGTGTCTGCTACAGGCCACCGAATCAGGTGGATGAGGTAGACGAGGCTTTCTTCGGACAACTGAGAGAAGCTTCCAGATCGCAGGCCCTGGTTCTCGTGGGGGACTTTAATCACCCTGACATCTGTTGGGAAACCAATACGGCAGTACACAGGCAATCCAGGAAGTTTTTGGAGAATGTTGGGGATAACTTCTTGGTACAAGTGCTGAAGGATCTGACCAGGGGCCGTGTGCAGCTTGACCTTCTGCTCAAAAACAGGGAGGAACTAATAGGGGAAGTAGAGGTGGGTGACAACCTGGGAAGCAGTGATCATGAGATGGTAGATTTCAGGGTCCTGACCAAAGGAAGAAAAGAGAGTAGTAAAATACACACCTTGGACTTCAGAAAAGCAGATTTTGACTCCCTCAGAGACCTGATGGGCAGAATCCCCTGGGATGCTTACATGAAGGGGAAAGGAGTCCAGGACAGCTGGCAGTATTTTAAAGAAGCCTTATTGAAGGCACAGAAAGAAACCATCCCGATGCGTAGCAAGAGAGGCAAAAATGGTAGGAGACCGGATTGGCTTACGGGGGAAATCCTTGGTGAACTTAAGTACAAAAAGGAAGCTTACAAAAAGTGGAAACTTGGACAAATGACCAGGGAGGGGTTTAAATGTATAGCTCGAGAATGCCGGGGGGTTATCAGGAAGGTGAAAGCGCAAATGGAATTGCGACTGGCTAAGGATGTGAAGGATAACAAGAAAGGTTTCTACAGGCATGTTAACAAGAAGAAGGTGATCAGAGAGGGTGTGCGGCCTTACTGGATGAAGGAGGTAACCTAGTGACAGATGATGTGGGGAAAGCTGAAGTACTCAATGCTTTCTTTACCTCTGTATTCACGGACAAGGCGGGCTCCCAGACTAATGCGCTAAGTGACACAAGATGGGATGAAGATCGACAGCCCTTAGTGGGTAAAGAACAGGTTAGGAACTATTTAGAAAAGCTAAATGTACACAAATCCATGGGTCCAGACTTAATGCATCCGAGGGTCCTGAGGGAGTTGGCAAATGTCATTGAGGAGCCTTTGGCCATTATCTTTGAAAAGTCGTGGAGATTGGGAGAGATCCTGGATGATTGGAAAAAGGCAAATGTAGTGCCCATCTTCAAAAAAGGGAAGAAGGACAATCCAGGGAACTACAGGCCGGTCAGTCTTACCTCGGTTCCTGGAAAAATCATGGAAGGGATCCTTAAGGAATCCATTTTGAGGCACTTGGAAGAGGGGAAGGTGATCAGGAATAGTCAACATGGATTCACAAAGGGCAAGTCGTGCCTGACCAATCTGATTAGCTTCTATGATGAGGTAACTGGCTCTGTGGACGTGGGAAAGTCAGTGGATGTGATCTACCTTGACTTTAGCAAGGCTTTTGATATGGTCTCCCACAATATTCTTGCCAGCAAGTTAAGGGAATGTGGATTGGATAAATGGACGGTAAGATGGATAGAAAGCTGGCTAGAAGGCCGGGCCCAGCGGGTAGTGATCAACGGCTCGATGTCAGGATGGCGGTCGGTTTCTAGCGGAGTGCCCCAAGGTTCGGTTCTGGGACCGGTTTTGTTCAATATCTTTATTAATGACCTGGATGAGGGGATGGATTGCACCCTCAGCAAGTTTGCGGATGACACTCAGCAAGGAGGAGAGGTAGATACGCTGGAGGGCAGGGATAGGGTCCAGAGTGACTTAGACAAATTGGAGGACTGGGCCACAAGAAATCTGATGAAGTTCAACAAGGACAAGTGCAGAGTCCTGCCCTTGGGACGGAAGAATCCCAAGCATTGGTACAGGCTGGGGACCAACCGGCTAAGTAGCAGTTCTGCAGAAAAGGACCTGGGGGTTACAGTGGATGAGAAGCTAGACATGAGTCAACAGGGCGCCCTTGTTGCCAAGAAGGCTAATGGCATATTAGGTTGCATTAAGAGGAGCATTGCGAGCAGATCCAGAGATGTCATTATTCCCCTTTATTCGGCTCTGGTGAGGCCACATCTGGAGTATTGTGTCCAGTTCTGGGCCCCCCACTACAAAAAGGATGTGGACGCATTGGAGAGGGTCCGGCAGAGGGCGACCAAAATGATTCGGGGGCTGGAGCATACGACCTACGAGGAGAGGCTGAGGGAGTTGGGTCTGTTTAGTCTGCAGAAGCGAAGAGTGAAGGGGGATTTGAGAGCAGCCTTCAATTTCCTGAAGGGGGTTCCAAAGAGGCTGGCGAGAGGCTGTTCTCAGTGGTGGCAGATGGCAGAACAAGGAGCAATGGGCTCAAGTTGCAGTGGGGGAGGTCCAGGTTGGATATTAGGAAAAACTATTTCCCTAGGCGGGTGGTGAAGCACTGGGATGGGTTCCCTAGGGAAGTAGTGGAGTCTCCTTCCCTAGAGGTGTTTAAGTCTCGGCTTGACCAAGCCCTGGCTGGGTTGATTTAGTTGGGATTGGTCCTGCCTAGAGCAGGGGGCTGGACTTGATCGCCTTCTGCGGTCTCTTCCAGCTCTATGGTTCTATGATTCTACACCGGGCTGGAAAATACACAACATTGTTTTTGTTAAGTACAAACAGTGGGATTTAAGCGGTTGCAAGTGAAAACAGACAGGCCAAAGTGAGTCTGAGTGCAAGTGAAAATACACAAAGCTCGTCTGCAGTGCACACGCTACTCCACTAAGAAACTCGCTACATGCACGTTCGTACCTGCGTCATTGTTCTAAACATCACTTTCATAAACCAAACCCGATCTCTCCCCTTGTTCACAGTTAGATTTTGCAGCAAGTATCTTAGCTGACTCCCCTCTTGTGGCCTGGTCACATGTCTTTCGGGGACCAGCCACAGTCTGGGTTTGCAAGACACACAAGCCTATTCACAGGTGGTTGGTTTGATCACTGAGTCATGAAGATCTTCAATTATCCCCCAAGGCCTCGTTAGCACATACAGAGTGAAAACCAGAGTCACACTTCTGATTTCTAGCTTCACAGGCAAGAATGCTGCACAGACAGGAATTGGAGGCAGGCCTCCCGCAGGTTATAACTTTGAAATCGATGAATTACATGATGCCTCTTATGTAAAAAGCGCCCAGACGCCACGGTGTGATGGGCGGCAGCAGAGAACCCCAAGGAAGGCGTGAGGTCCGTGGGCCTCTCGGGCTGCGTCTTCACGGCCGGAGCAAGCGCATCTCTCTCCTAATCCAGGGGACGAATGTAGCGATCCGCGTATACACCGCTGGCGGGGAGCCGTTGATATTCCCATGGGAGACGAGGCCCTGGGGGACCCGGTTGCACACCAGGGGCCCCCCAGAATCCCCCTTCAAAGGCAAGAGAGAAACGAGACACCTTAGAGGCTCAATCAGTGCCCACCCCCACCCCCGCAGCAAAACTTGCCATAATGCGACAGAGGAACACAAGGCTGAGAGGGGCTAGAAAGAGCAATGGGGCAGAGGCCTGGCCTGTCTATGGGAGGCTGGCTCCCCTCTGGCCCCAGGGCAGGGCCTGGCTGGCTCAGGGGTGGGAAGGGGGCAGAGGGTAGGAGCCGGTCCTCTCTACGGGGTTCTGGGGGGGGGGGAGGGGGCTGGACAGATGGTATGTACCCGGAAAGCTGACCCCCGCTGGAAGGGGCTCCCTGCACACAGCATGCTGTCCTCCCTGTAGCCGGCGCAGTACATGGTGCATGTGTCGTTATCCTGCACCTCCACCTCCACCTCGTGCAGCGTGTTCGGGGCCACGACAGCAGCCGGGCTCCTGAGCCCCCAGCCGGCCACCAGGCACATTTGCCCCAGGCTGACGGCAGAACGCACCGAGGGCAAGGCCAACGGCTTCACCTCCTCGGTCACCACCGCCGGCTGCTCCAGCTGCAACGGGGAGAGACCGATCGCACAGGGCACGAGAACCCGCAGGGCCCTCGCGAGAGCGTCGAGTCCTGTCCCCGGCCCCCATGGCAGGACCAAGCACCATAGACCAGCCCCAACAGGCGTCTGTCCAACCTGCTCTGAAATATCTCCAGAGATGGGGATTCCACAACCCCCCTGGGCAATTTATTCCAGTGTTTCACCACCCGGACAGGCAGAAAGTTTTTCCTGATGTCCAACCTCAACCTCCCTTGCTGCAGTTTCAGCCCATTGCTGCTTGTTTTATCCTTGGAGGCCAAGGAGAACAATTTCCTCCCCTCCTGCCTCTGACACCCTTCTAGATACCTGAAAACTGCTCTCATGTCCCCTCTCCGTCTGCTCTTCTCCAAAGTAAACAAGCCCAATTCTACAGTCTTCCTTCACAGCTCCTGGGCTCTCGACCTTTCATCATTCTTGTGGCTCTTCTCTGGATCCTCCCCAATTTCTCCACCTCTGTCCTGACGTGTGGGGCCCAGAACTGGACACAAGACTCCAGCTGTGGCTCCCGTCTGCATCAAGCCCCCCGCCCCCTGGGGATCTGCCGGTACCTGAAGAAGCAGCAGGTCGTGGGTGAGGGGTTCCCGAGTGAATTTGGGGTGGGGGATGGTGCGCTGCACCCACAGGCGCTGCTGGGTGTCCTCTGCTGCGCTGAGGTCGTGGGCTCCCAGGATGACTCTGATGTTGCTGGTCAATGGGGAAGAGAGTAACATGGAGCCGGTGGGGATCCCCAGGGACACCAGGGACTGTTCCCCGTTGGGGTCTCTCCCACCGGGGCAGATCTGTGCTGGGTGGCCCCCCAGGGGCAAGGCTGCCTGCACTGCCGTCCCAGACTCCTGGGTCCTAGCATATCTGCCCTGCAGGCAGAGAGCTGAGATTTCAGGCCATGGGGGACCACCCCCTCAGCCTGGGCCTCATTCCCTCGCCCCCCTTACCATGCGATGCAGCCGCAGTGAGCCGCCGTCAGCACAAAGTCCTTCTTCACCAGCAGCCCTCCGCACACGTCGGTGACCACCGGGCCCATCCACACCTCCACGTAGGCCATGTAGGGCCGGGAGTGCGGCCGGGACACCTGCCCCCCAATGATCCACCCTACGAAAGCAACCCCGCCCCCATCCAGAGTCAGTGGGGAAGGGGGCTTGGCTGGGATCAGAACCCCCCAACCCCCCACACTGGTCTCCGGCCAGGGCACTCCTGACATCTAACTCGACTTGTCCAATTGCCATTCATAGTGAACCAGGACAGTAATGAGCAGCAAACGACGTGTTCTCAGAGGATACGTCCCCCCCCCCCTCCGTGTGCAAAGACCATTAGAACAGGGGCACTGGGTTGTATTGTGAGATAGATAGATAGATAGAGGGTGTGTGTGGGGATAGATAGATAGAGGGGGTGTGTGGGGATAGATAGATAGATAGATAGAGAGGGTGTGTGGGGATAGATAGATAGATAGAGGGGGTGTGTGGGGATAGATAGATAGATAGATAGATAGAGGGGGTGTGTGGGGATAGATAGATAGATAGATGGGGTGTGTGGGGATAGATAGATAGATAGAGGGGGTGTGTGGGGATAGATAGATAGATAGATAGATAGATAGATAGAGGGGGTGTGTGGGGATAGATAGATAGATAGATAGATAGAGGGGGTGTGTGGGGATAGATAGATAGATAGATAGATAGATAGATGGGGTGTGTGGGGATAGATAGATAGATAGAGGGGGTGTGTGGGGATAGATAGATAGATAGATAGATAGATAGAGGGGGTGTGTGGGGATAGATAGATAGATAGAGGGGGTGTGGGGGGATAGATAGATAGATAGAGGGGGTGTGTGGGGATAGATAGATAGATAGAGGGTGTGTGTGGGGATAGATAGATAGATAGATAGAGGGGGTGTGTGGGGATAGATAGATAGATAGATAGAGGGGGTGTGTGGGGATAGATAGATAGATAGATAGAGGGGGTGTGTGGGGATAGATAGATAGATAGATAGGGGGGTGTGTGGGGATAGATAGATAGATAGATAGATAGAGGGGGTGTGTGGGGATAGATAGATAGATAGATAGAGGGGGTGTGTGGGGATAGATAGATAGATAGATAGATAGAGGGGGTGTGTGGGGATAGATAGATAGATAGATGGGGTGTGTGGGGATAGATAGATAGATAGAGGGGGTGTGTGGGGATAGATAGATAGATAGATAGAGGGGGTGTGTGGGGATAGATAGATAGATAGAGGGGGTGTGTGGGGATAGATAGATAGATAGAGGGGGTGTGGGGGGATAGATAGATAGATAGAGGGGGTGTGTGGGGATAGATAGATAGATAGAGGGGGTGTGTGGGGATAGATAGATAGATAGATAGATAGAGGGGGTGTGGGGGGATAGATAGATAGACAGATAGAGGGGGGGTGGGAATGGATAGATAGATAGATAGATAGAGAGGTATCTAAGGGGGCATAGGCTAGGGTCTATAAGGTGTGGTGCAGAGAAAGGCAGTGTTATTTCCTGCTGGTCAGACAAGAAGGTGGCGGGGGGGGGGGGGGCGGGTGTCACTAGATGAAAGGAAGAGGTTTCAGGTTTCAAAGAAACCAAAGGGAGTTTTCCTTCACACAAGGACCAGCCGGCCTGTGACACTTCTCCCCTGGGGGTGCGGTGCGGACGGGACTCTCACAGGTTCACAGACGCGCTAGAGAAACGTGCTCAGGTCATGTCCATCGATGGCTGTTAGCCAGGCTGGGCAGGGAGGGTCCCCGGCCTCTGTCAGGGCTGGGAATGGGCGACAGGGGAGGGGTCCCTGGACGGTTCCCTGCTCTGTTCCCTCCCTCTGGGGCACCTGGCGCTGGCTGCTGTCCGCAGACAGGACACCGGGCTGGACCAGCCTTCGGTCTGACCCAGTCTGGCTGCTCTTACATCCCCTGGTGGCCCCAGATAAAGTGTCTCCCACCCCCAGCAACCCCAGGTGCCTTAGGGCCAGGGTGAGTCCTGCCCTCAGGGGACCCCTGGCCGCCCCCCCCAGCACTCACCAGCGTGGGCCCAGAGGGGCAGGAGGGCGGCTGTCGGCAGCAGGAGCAGCAGCATCCTCCCCTCGGGCTGGGGGAAGGTGCATCTGAGTCGGCTGCCGGGGGTGACAGTCACAGCCGGGCCGGGGCCAGGAAACCTCAGGCCACAGAGACCTGCGGGCCCCCCTCCGTCACGTCCCCCCGGCCCTGGGAACTCAGCCCCTCGGCTGCTCTCAGCCTCCCCCGCTCGGCCCCTTGCGTCTCCTCCTCCCGTCGGCGCCCGTCGCTCGCGGCTCGGACCCCTCTCCCGGCAGCGCCCTGCGGGGCGGCTCGCGGGCGGGGAGCCCCTCTGCGTCGCTGCCGGCTCCTCCGGTCCCCGCGCACCCGTCCCGGCTCGTGGGCTGGGCCGCTTCCCTGGCCACGGCTCCGGGCCAGCCGGGTTCACACACCATCTCGGCCGCTGACGGGCTGCTGCGGGGGGTGGGTGGTTTGGCCAGTGGCAGCCGGGCACAGATGCACGTTTGTGGGGGGCACAGCCCCCTCCACACCGCTGGGGGTCCATGCGAGCCCCCCCCCCGGTCTCGGCTCCAGAAGGGGGGCAGCTCCCCACTGTTCCGGCCCCCCCGGCCGGGCTCAGCCACAGAGACCTGGCCCCCCAGGGACTCACCTCTCCCTTCGGTGTTGGGGGGGGTTGCACCCCCCCGGGCCCTGGCCACAGGTGCAGGAGGTGACGCTCTTCACACCCCAGGGCCCCCGCTCCCCACCGGCTCCCCACAGGCCGGGCCTACGTGACCCTGAGGCTTCCTGCCCCCCCCCAGGCGGGTGTATAAACCCCGGGGCTGTGTGGGGAGCTCGCCGCTGCCCCAGGGACACTGATGCTGCTGCTGCTGCTCCTGGCTCTGCTCCTGCCCCCCGGCGCCCCTGAGGGTGAGTGTGGGGGGCACCAGCCCCTAGGGAGCCGTTTGAAACTCCCCCCCCCCCCGCCAGGCCAGGCAGCTGGGCAGGCTGGGGGGGTTTCTAAGGGGACGGGGCTTGGATAAGGCACCAGCGGCTCGCTGGGACCCCACTGGGCACCCTGGGGTGGGGAGGTTTGGGGGGGGCAGATGGTATAACGGGGGTGAACGTGCTCTCTGCTGGCCCCCCAATTCCCCCAGCCTCACGCTCTCGGGGGGCGCCACAGGGGAGACCGGCGGGGGATGGGCAGCCCAGCCCCACGTGGCCCTTGCGGAGACCCGGCCTGGAGCACCCGGTGGGCCCCTGATCCTAGAGGAGTCTGAGCCACCGGCCGCCCCCTCGGGCTCTGGGTAAGTGCCTGTCCCTGGGGCACCGTGCGGGGGAGGGAGACCCGGGAGAGGAAGGGAAAAGGGGGGGCAAAATTTTCCCCCTTCTGCATTGACATGGAAGCAAGTTGGGGGGGGCTAGAAAGTATCCCTGGCAGGTGTCAGACCCACTTCAACGCCCCCCCCCCCTTGTGGGGAGCAGGGCCTGGTACCTACCTTGGGCCCCTCCCTCCGTCATGGGCCCCCGACCCGCTGAGCCATGGGGAGGAGGGTCGGTCTCTCCTACTGAAGCTGCTTCACTGTATATAAATCCTGGCTAGTCACTGGGACCCCGGCAGCGTGACTGGCTGTGTGGCCCAGTGGTTAGCGCACCCATGGGGGCAGGGACAGACCAAGGTCCCCCCCACCCATGAACTGGAACGTCCCCATCAGGGAGATTGAGTTAGGTTCCCCAGCTGTCCTGGGGCTCTGTGCTGGGGGGTGGGGGGGACCCTGCTCTGGCTGGTGGCTGGGAACCAACCCCTGCCCCCACCCCAGGGACACTCCTGGAGACAGGCCCTTTACCTGGAGGGGAAGGCGTCAGACCCCCCGGGGATGGGCGCAGCGTGGGAATGGCCCAGGGTGAGGGGAGGGAGTGGGAGAGAGGGGCAGGTGCGAGAGGGTCTGGAGTGGGGCCCCTGCTGCCCCCCATGGCACCACATCCAGCCTCCCCCTGCAGCCACGTCCCTGCCATGCTCAGCGCTCCCAACGCCAGCCGGCAGGACCAGAGCCACGCACGGCGCCACATCCCCGCCAAGAGTCACTGGCCGGCCGGTACCCACGGGCTGGATGCCAGGGCCAAAGACCTCCTGTGGCAGGTACTGGGGGGCAGGGAGCCAGGACTCCTGGGGTCTCTCCCCAGCTCTGGGAGAGCAGTGGGGGCTAGTGGTTAGAGCAGTGGACTGGGAGCCAGGCCAAAATTGTCATACTGCCAGTTAGAGACCAGCTTGGATAATGGCCACGTGTCCTGAGATGGGGGGGCTGGGCCTCATTCTGTGTCTTAGGGTGGAGTTTGTACCCCCAGAAGGAGCTCTGAGCCCTGACCCTGGGGCGTCCCCTGGGACTCGAGCACCCCCATGGAAGTTGCAAATGTGAGTGGGAAGCACCTTCCTCCTCCCCTCCCCCACATGGTCTCCATCCACCTCCCCCCCCACCCCACCCTGTCTCCATCCATCTCCCGCCCCTCCCCACGCTGTCTCCATCCATCTCCCCCCCCCCGCCCCGCCCCGCGCTGTCTCCATTCGTCTCCCTGCTCCGTACGGCAGGTGGATCCAGCGACAGACACGGCCAAGGCCCCGTGGGGACTCTGGGCTGCGCTGGACGGTGCCTTGGGGTTTCGCCAGACTGAGTACAGATACAAGTGCTTCCAGACGCGGCACATCGACAACAACAGGGACTGGAAGCTCACTGACACCAAGTACTGCAACGAAATGCTGGCCAAGATTAACAAGCAGAGAAAACCCTGCGGCTGGAACGGACCAAAGTGCAAACCCATAAACACCTTCATCCACGCCCCTGAAGAGGACATCCAGGCCGTCTGCCAGCCCGAGGGAGGGGAGAACCTCGTAGAGAACTACTACCTCAGCACGGAGACATTCAACCTCACCGTCTGCCGCAGGGAGTGCCTCAGTGTCAAACCGCCCTGCGAGTACAAGGGAGAGAGCATCACCGCCTGGATCCTGCTGGCATGCAATGAAGATGAGAAGCCCGTACACTTCGAATGGCAGATTAAAGAGGAACCGATAGCCCTTGGCCAATCCCAACCCTGACCGGGCCACGCCGCCTGGGGGCCCCCGCACCCCCACAGAGCATGATGGGGAGCAGCTCAGGAACCTCACCTGGGCACAGAGACCCACACACAGACCCCCCCCCATACACCCCGCTCCCCGCTGCCCAGCATGCACTTCTCACCCGTGTACCCTCATGAATTGTTTTGGGAAATAAAGGGGAATGGCCGAGCTTTATTCCAGGGGTTGGATTGTTTACAAATGAAGGCAAATAGCGGCTGGAGAGAGGTGTGGGCAAGAAGTGGTGGGGGTGGGGGCGCTGTGAGTTTTGGGGGGATGCAGGGTGGGGTTGCAGGCGTTGAAGGGGCGTCTGTCTTGTATCCTGAGACCGGAGATTGGAGAGGCAGGAATGTTTTCTTCTGGCGAGCCTGCTCTGTGCCTGCTGACTGCCTGGAGGTCGCTCTACCTGGTGTCAGGCATGATCCCAATATGTCCTGGGTCCCATGGTGGGTGCCTCATGTGGGGAGGGGCAGGGCTGCAGCGGGGCACCCCCAGCCCTGTCGTGCAGGTTGCGGGCGACACGCCTGCCCCCGGGGCCGCACACGTCCTGCAGCTGGCGGGCGGGGGTGTGCACGAAGGTGTTGGTGGGCTTGCAGGGGCTAGCCGTGCCCCGCTGCGGCGTCAGCATGGTGCAGTCGGTCCGGTCGTCCCGGGCCCGGGTCTTGGGGCTGCCGACGTGCTGCCGGAGGAACTGCGGGTAGCTGGCCCCTCAGCCCAGCCGAGCCAGGCAGCCGGCCAGCAGCACCAGGGCCGGGGGCCCCGCGGAGCCATCGCCGTGTCCCTCTTGGCCTCTGCCTGCGGGGAGAGGGACGTGGGCATGTTGGGCTGGACGGGAGCGTCAGGGTGTCTGTGGCCGGCTGGCCGCCGACCTGTCCCCCCCCGTGAACATAATGAGTAAGGTCATCTGCCCCCCCCAGCTCCTCCCAAACTACCCTCTGCTGTTTGGTACCCACCCCCTGCCCAGCCCAGCGGGGCTCCTGGCCCGTTTCTACCCCTTGTCCATGGGGCCCACCTGGTCCCTCCTCTCGCTGCCTTTGGCCCCCTCCCCAGCGTCTTCCAGTCCCCGCTCGGGGTGCTCTCTCTGCTCCCCTGAACAGCCATGTAGTCCTTGCAGGTTCCTGCCTGGATTTGCCCGCACGACTCCTGCCATGGTCCCACCAGGCATTGGGGTCCTCACCCGCCCAAAATGCCATGCTGGAGATGCACTGGGATCCCTTTTGCCTAGCTCACAGCTGCCTCACTCCAGTGGCTCCTGGCCCTACTGGGACCAGCCCGCGCTCTTGCCCTTGGTGCTTTTACCTTCATCCCCTTTCCAGCCCCCCGCCCCCACAGGATCTCTCCTCTCCTCATTACCGACCCTGTCAGCAGCTTTTACCTTCATCCACTGTCAGCGCCTCCCCCCGCCCCCCGCCCCCCGCCCACGTGTGCCCTGGACATGTTCACTCAGACTGGTCCCAAGTCTGATCCTTGCGGGTCTCCTTCCTCCACCCGGATCGTTCCCCTCCTGGCACAGCCACTGTCATTCCCCCTCTGTTCCTCACCCACCCCACAGTTCCTGGGCTAACTCCCAAAGGTGCCAGTTTAGTGAATAATTTCCCATGCGGCTCCATGCCAGACATTTCACTGAAATCCTGACAGACTGGATCTGGGGCATCTCCCTCGGCTCCTGACTCAGTTCTCATCTCAAAGATGGACGTGGGGTTAGTCTGCCCTGATCTGTGTATGGAGCACCCCCTTCCCTCTGACCTCCGCGTCTGCAATGTCCGTTCCCTTCCTCGCTGAACTCCTGAGGCTTGAAAGTGGGCGGGAGATGCAGGAGGTGGGCAGGGATGGGGGTGGTATGTTTACTGATCGCCAGTCACTCAGGGTATGTCTACACTAGCTCGTTAGTTCGAGCTAGGTAGGCAAATCAGGCAACCGGGGTTGCAAATGAAGCCCGGGATTTAAATATCCCGGGCTTTACTTGCATGTTCCCATCCAGCCACCATTTTTAAATCCCCCTTAGTTTGAACTAACTGCCTGCGGCTACACGCGGCAGTTTAAAGTTAATCCGAACTAAGTCCTTAGTTCGGATTAACTGTTACTCCTCGTGGGTATGTCTACACTACAGCACTAATTCCAACTAACTTAGTTTGAATTAGTTAATTGGAACTAAGCTAATTCGAATTAGCGCATCTAGACCTAAAACCTAATTAAAATTAGCATTTTGCTAATTCCAACTAGCATGTCCACATTGAGTGGACCCTGAACCGAAGTTAAGGCTGGCCGGAACCAGTGCTGGCAGGGCATCAGCTTAGGTCTTAGAGCGTAGAGCTGCTGCCTCAGGCTAGCCGAGGGCTGTGCTTAAAGGGACCCGACCCCCACCGCGGACAGACAGTTCTTAGGGGTCCCCGCTTGTTTGTCGACCTCGATGAGGGACAGCAAAGCAGCCCTGTCTTGGAGTGCCCTGAGTGCCCACACTCGGCACATCACAGCACTCGGCCATCAGCCCGGCTGCACTTGCCGCAGGCTGCCATCCGGGGGGGGTCATTCGGGGGGCTGTCAGGATCCAGGAGGCCCTGCAGGAGAGCTTCCACCCCGAGGAGCCCGCAGAGCCACCCCAGTCCTCCCCATCGGGGGCTCGTGCCCCATTCCTCCCTCACCTCCTTCCACTTACCCCTCCCCAGCCCCCCTTCCTGATGTGAAAAATAAAGGACACATATGTTCAAAAATAGAAACTCTCTTTATTTAACAAAACTGGGGGGGGGGGGATTAACCTCTGGGGAGACTGGGAAAAGGAGGTGGGAGAGGGGAAGAGAGAGGGTGGAAGAGGGGAGGGGGAAACCTGGGAGGAGGGAGCTGGAAGGGGGAAGCCAGGGGAAGAAGGAGGAGGGGAAGTCTAAAACTATGGTACGCCATATCTTCAGTACTGTGTAGAGATGGGGTCTCCTCACCTCAAAAAAGATAGTTTGGCCTTGGAAAGGGTTCAGAAAAGGGCAACTAAAATGATTAGGGGTTTGGAACAGGTCCCATATGAAGAGAGGCTAAAGAGACTGGGACTTTTCAGCTTAGAAAAGAGGAGACTGAGGGGGGATATGACAGAGGTCTATAAAATCATGAGTGGTGTGGAGAGGGTGCATAAAGAAAAGTTCTTCATTAGTTCCCATAATAGAAGGACTAGAGGACACCAAATGAAATGAATGGGTAGCAGGTTTAAAACTAATAAGCGAAAGTTCTTCTTCACACAGCACATAGTCAACCTGTGGAACTCCTTGTCACAGGAGGCTGTGAAGGCTTAGAACGATAACAGAGTTTAAAGAGAAGTTAGATAAAGTCATGGAGGTTGGGTCCATGGAGTGCTATTAGCCAGGGGGTAGGAACGGTGTCCCTGGCCTCTGTTTGTGGAAGGTTGGAGATGGATGGCACGAGACAAATGGCTTGGTCATTGTCTTTGGTTCATCCCCTCCGGGGTACCTGGTATTGGCCGCTGTTGGCAGACAGGCTACTGGTCTAGATGGACCTTTGGTCTGACCCAGTACGGCCGTTCTTATGTTCTAAGCTCAGGGCTCAGGGTCGGGGGTCTCACTGGACCCCCTTGATTTTCATGCAAACCTGCTCCTGGGTTCGCATGTGGCCTTTGGTGGCCAGGCTGGCAGCTATCCTGCCCTAGACGGCCGCATTCCTGTGCCTAGTGTGGAGGTCGTGGACGTTGGAGGCCTCCCCCCAAACCTGGATGAGGTCCACGATCTCCGCACTAGACCAGGTGGGCGCCCCCCTCTTGCGGCCCTGGGCAGGCTCCTGGGAGCCGCCAGCCTGGTCCTGGGAAGAGGGGGAGGGCTGGGTGGCAGCGGGTGGCTGGCTCGTGCTGTGCCAGGTGCAGGGTCTGCTGGCTGGGTGCTGGCAGGCTTGTAACTGGCACGGGCACCGTAGCCAGACCGTGCCCCTTTAAGGGCTCCGGGGCCGGGAGGGGGGGCAGAAGAGTTTCCCTGGCTTGGCCCAGAGTGGCCACCAGGGCAACCTGGGAAGAGCTAGCCTCCCACTAGTTCGAATTAAGTGGCTACACAGCCCTTAATTCGAACTACTTAATTCGAACTAGGCGTTAGTCCTCGTAGAATGAGGTTTACCTAGTTGGAATTAAGTTCGAACTAGCAGTTTGTATGTATAGCCGCTATGAAAGTTAATTCGAACTAAAGGCTGTTAGTTTGAATTAACTTTGTAGTGTAGACATACCCCGTGGAATGAGGAGTAACAGTTAATCTGAACTAAGAACTTAGTTCGGATTAACTTTAAACTGACGCGTGTAGCCGCGGGCAGTTCATTCGGACTAAGGGGGATTTAAAAATGGCGGCTGGACGGGAACATGCAAATAAAGCCCGGGATATTTAAATCATTTGCAACCCCGGTTGCCTGATTTGCCTATTAGTAGCTCGAACTAATAAGCTAGTGTAGACATACCCTCAGTGTCCCTCTGATTGGAGAGGTTTATTAAAATCCTTGCTACTGCATTTGTGATCCCCTGTGACAAAATTTAGGAGGGAGATTCCTCCATTCCTCCTGACCGAGCATCTTGGAGTTGTGCTTCCACATGGGATACACACACAACCTCATTCCCAACAGCCCCCCTTACCCGGCTGCATCCGCACCCCCGTCCTTACCACAAAGGGAGGTGTGCTGGATAGGAGGGGTTCTCCCCTTTTCCGGAACTCCCAAGTGCCCAGTTAACTTAATTGCCTGAAAGGGTTAAACCCGCAGCCCGTGGCTCTCCAGGAAGTGTTGGCAGGGAGCCAGTGAAAAGCGAGCGTGAGGTTTTGGAAAGGCAGGACCTCCCTGCCGCAGTGTGGTGTGTGATCAGAGCGAGAGCTGGCAGAGATGAGAGAAGCCAGGAACGTGGCACGGTGTATCCAGCGACATCCCTGACGAGGGGAGGACGAAACCTTGGAAGTACTGAGAGGGGAGTAAACAGGACATGTTTAGTTAGACGCCGTCAGGCTATTCCCTTTATTTTAGGTGTGTGGGATCCCCCGGGCTGCACGGTAACTTTGAAACTCAATCCCAGGGGAGCAATTCTCCTCACTTTTCATCTGCTGTGTAACACCCGGCAACCAAGGCTGCTTTACCAAAGTATCTTCTCCCTTGTGGGAATAAAACCCGCTCTGAGCCCTGCGGCCTGGCAGGCGGAGGGTCCGTGTGCATGTGGCTGGGGCGGAAGGGCAGCTGTTCGGCGATTAGTTTGTTTTCACGCTGTCTCCAGAGGGAGGGTTGCAGAGCAGGAGGTGGGTACCCCCCAGGGAGAAGTTCCTGAGTGCGCCCCCCCCTCGGGCTCTGAAAAGGGTTTTGCATGGGGGTGGTGGCTGAGCCCAGCATGGAGCATTCTTTGATGATCAATCTCTTCTTCTGCTCCCTCCTGGCTCCTAATGTCCAACCAAAACTTCCCTTGCTTCAGTCTAAGCCCACTGCTTCTTGTCCTGTCCTCAGGGGCCAAGATGAACAATTTTTCCCCTTCTCCCTGACACCCTTTTAGATACCTGAAGACTGCTCTCATGTCCCCCCTCAATCTTCTCCTTTCAAAGTAAACAAGCCCAATTCCTTCAGTCTCCCCTCCTAGCTCATGTTTTCTAGACCTTTCATCGTTCTTGTTTCTCTTCTCTGGACCCTCTCCAATTTCTCCACCTCCATCCTGAAATGTGGGGCCCAGAACCGGACACATGACTCCAGCTGCAGCCCTTGTCTACATGAACCCCTCCCTCCCTCCGGGGCTGCCAGTACCTGCAGAAGCATCAGGTCGTGGGTGAGGGGCTGCTGGGTGAATCCGGGGTGGGGGACGGTGCGCTGCACCCATAGGCACTGCTGGGTGTCCTCCGCCACACTGAGGTTGTGGGCCCCCAGGATGACTCTGATGTTGCTGGTCAATGAGGAACAGAGTGACACGGAGCTGGTGGGGACCCTGAGGAACACCAGGGACCTTTTCCCATAGGGGTCTCTCCCAGCTGGGCAGCTCTGAGCTGGGTGGCCCCCCAGGGGCAAGGCGGCCTGCACTGCCATCCCGGACGCCTGGGTCCCGGCCTATCCTCCCGGCAAGCGGGGAGCTGAGATTTCAGGCCATGGGGTGGGCCTCGTTCCCTCACCTCCCTTACCGTGCGATGTAGCCACCATCAGCACAAAGTCCTTCTTCACCAGCAGCCCTCCGCACGCGCCTGTCACTGCTGGCCCTGTCCACAACTCCACGTAGGCCATGTAGGGCCAGGACACCTGCCACCCACTGATCTGCCCCCAATGATCAACACTGCCCCGATCCAGAGTCAGTGAGGAAGGGGGCATGGCTGGGATCGGAGCCCCCCACCCCCGCACACTGATTGGGCCACTCCCAGCTTCTAACTCGACTTGTCCAGTTGCCATTCATGGTGAACCAGGACAACAATGAGCAGCAGATAACATGTTGCCAGAGGATATCTCACAAACCCCCTGTGTGCAAAGACCATTAGAACAGGGGCACTGGGTTGTATTGTGAGATAGATAGATAGATAGAGGGGGTGTGTGGGGATAGATAGATAGATAGATAGATAGATAGAGGGGGTGTGTGGGGATAGATAGATAGATAGATAGATAGATAGAGGGGGTGTGTGGGGATAGATAGATAGATAGAGGGGGGGTGTGGGGATAGATAGATAGATAGATAGAGGGGGTGTGTGGGGATAGATAGATAGATAGATAGAGGGGGTGTGTGGGGATAGATAGATAGATAGATAGAGGGGGTGTGTGGGGATAGATAGATAGATAGATAGATAGAGGGGGTGTGTGGGGATAGATAGATAGATAGAGGGGGTGTGTGGGGATAGATAGATAGATAGATAGAGGGGGTGTGTGGGGATAGATAGATAGATAGATAGATAGAGGGGTGTGTGGGGATAGATAGATAGATACAAAGATAGGGGTGTGTGTGGGGATAGATAGATAGATAGAGGGGGTGTATGGGGATAGATAGATAGAGGGGGTGTGTGGGGATAGATAGATAGATAGATAGAGGGGGTGTGTGGGGATGGATAGATAGATAGAGGGGTGTGTGGGGATAGATAGATAGATACATAGATAGGGGTGTGTGGGGATAGATAGATAGATAGAGGGGGTGTGTGGGGATAGATAGATAGATAGAGGGGGGGTGTGGGGATAGATAGATAGATAGAGGGGGTGTGTGGGGATGGATAGATAGATAGAGGGGTGTGTGGGGATAGATAGATAGATACATAGATAGGGGTGTGTGGGGATAGATAGATAGATAGAGGGGGTGTGTGGGGATAGATAGATAGATAGATAGATAGATAGAGGGGGTGTGTGGGGATAGATAGATAGATAGATAGAGGGGGGTGGGGATGGATGGATAGATAGAGGGGTGTGTGGGGATAGATAGATAGATAGATAGAGGGGGTGTGTGGGGATAGATAGATAGATAGATAGAGGGGGTGTGTGGGGATAGATAGATAGATAGATAGAGGGGGGTGGGGATGGATGGATAGATAGAGGGGTGTGTGGGGATAGATAGATAGATAGAGGGGGGTGTGCGGGGATAGATAGATAAATAGATTAAAGAGACTGGGACTTTTCAGCTTTGAAAAGAGGAGGAGGGTGGGGGATAGGCTGGGGAAAGGGAGTGTTATTTCCTGCTGGTCATACCAGAACTAGGTGCCACCAGAGGAAAGCAGGAGGTTTCAGGTTTCAAAGAAACCAAAGGACGTTTTTCTTCACAGAACAGTCGACCTGTGAACAGTGGCGGCCGGTGCCTATAGGCAACCTCGGCAGCCGCCTAGGGCACCAAGTTAAATGGGGCACCAAATTCAATTCCCTGCCACTTCCCGTTCCTGGCAACGGCCTGGAGGAAGGCTTTCCTGCGCTGCAGGTGGCGGGGGTCGGCTCCGGGAGAGGTGGCGTGCAGGGGTTTCCCCGTGCCATGGGGGGGGGGGGTTGGCCCCAAGGGAGGCATACGCTGGCTTCCCTCTGCGGGGGGGGGGGGGAATCCAGGGAGAAGGTGGGTGCAGGGGACTCTCTCCCCCCACTGGCCCCCTGTTCCCTCTCCCCACTCCCCTGTCCCCAGCCCCAGAACTCCATCCGAGCCCCCCGTCCCCAGCGATGTGGTGGCAATGGCAGTTAAAGCAGGATAGCGTAATGGACTATTTTGGATTTGTAATAATACAAATGATAATGAACATTTGTAATGCATTTTGATTTGAAATCGTACTGAGATAGCATCTTGCTGTCATGTACAAATCTGTTCTGAAAATGTCGTGTCTCTATTTTAATCTGATCTCAGAAACATGGGTTGGACGGACAAACCAAATAATTATGCCTGTTTAAATAAATATGCTTAAAAAACATTAACTGGAAAATAGGGGCAAAATGTTTCCCGGTTTACCAAAAACCGCAGCCTACATCTGCCCTTGGGGCTGGGCGGGGGGCCAGTGTGGGGGGGGCGATTGCATGGTTTGCCTAGGGCGCCAGTTGCTGGCAGCTAGTCTAGGGCCACCCCGGCCTGTGACACTTCTCCCCTGGGGGCGTTGTGAAGACGGGACTCTCACAGGTTCACAGACGCGCTAGAGAAACGCGCTCAGGTCATGTCCATCGATGGCTGTTAGCCTGGCTGGGCAGGGAGGGTCCCCGGCCTCTGTCAGGGCTGGGAATGGGCGACAGGGGAGGGGTCCCTGGACGGTTCCCTGCTCTGTTCCCTCCCTCTGGGGCACCCGCCACTGGCCTCTGTGGGCCGACAGGACACCGGGCTGGGTGGGTCGTTGTTCTGACCCCGCCTGGCCGTGTTGATGTCTCCCTGGTGGCCCCAGATAAAGTGTCTCCCTCCCCCCGCAACCCCAGAGGCCTCCAGGGCCAGGGTGAGTCCTGCCCTCAGGGGACCCCTGGCCGCCCCCCCCCAGCACTCACCAGCGTGGGCCCGGAGGGGCAGGAGGGCGGCCGCCGGCAGCAGGAGCAGCAGCATCCTCCCCTCGGGCTGGGGGAAGGTGCGTCTGACTCAGCTCCCGTGGGCGACAGTCACAGCCGGGCCAGGACCAGGAAACCTCAGGCCACACGGAGCTGCGGGCCCCCCTCCGTCACGTCCCTCCCATCCGGGAAACTCAGCCCCTCGGCCGCTCTCAGCCTCTCCCGCCTCACCGCTTGCGTCTCCTCTCCCCGTCGGTGCTCGTCGCTCACGGCTCCGACCCCTGGCCCGGCACCCTCAGAGCGGGCAACTCGTGGGCAGGTAACTCCTTTGGGTCTCTGCCGCTCCTCCTTTCTCCGCACACCCGACCCGCTCGCCGCCGGGGGCGTCGCGGCTCGTGGGCTGGGCTGTTTCCCTCCGGCTGTGGGTCTGGGCCAGCCGGGTTCACGCACAGTTTCAGTGGCTGACTGGCTGGTTCGCTGGCGGGGGGGGGGGGTGTTGGCCAGTGGGAGCTGGGCACAGACGCACGTTTTGGTGGAATGTGGGACTTCCCCCAGCCCCGCCCCTGCTCCATCCCTACCTCCCCCCCTTGCCCAACACCCCTCCCCCTGCACAGAGAGTGGGTGGGTTAGCAGGGGGGCTGGTGCGGGGCCAGGAGAAGGCAGAAGGGGGCAGGCTACGGGACCACTCCGGCTCCTGCCACTGCGGCGATTGTGGGGTCCACAGCCGGCGGGGACTCCCCGTAATCCTCCAGGGCCATCCACAGGACGATGGAGGCAGCTGCGGCAGGGTCCCCCAAAGCGCAGGGCCTCGGTCAGCCTCCCCGAACCGTCCCGTGGGCAGGACGCCTCTCGCTGCGGCCGAGCCGGGCACTGAGGGAAACCGGAGCTACCAACCCGAACGCAGCCCTGGCTGGGGAGGGAAAGCAGCCGCCCAGGCCCGGTCCCGTCTCTGCTTTGCCAGGCCGGCGAAGGGCAGAGGCCAGCGTGGGCACAGAGTGGGTCCGGGGCCACTCAGCCCCCTCCACGCTACTGGGGGTCCACGCAAGCCCCGCCCCCCAGTCTCGGCTCCAGAAAGGGGGCAGCTCCCCGCGGTTCTGCCCCCCAGCCAGGCTCAGCCGCAGAGACCTGGACCCCCAGGGACTCCCCTTTCCCTGAGGCACTCGGGGTGGGGGGCAGTTTGCACCCCCCAGGGCCCTGGCCACAGGTGCAGGAGGTGACGCTCTCTACACCCCAGGATCCCCGCTCACCACCGGCTCCCCACAGGCCGGGCCTACGTGACCCCCAGGGCTGTGTGGGGAGCTCGCCGCTGCCCCAGGGACACTGATGCTGCTGCTGCTGTTCCTGGCTCTGCTCCTGCCCCCCGGCGCCCCTGAGGGTGAGTGTGGGGGGCACCAGCCCCTAGGGAGCCATTTGAACCCCCCAGCCAGGCCAGGCAGCTGGGCAGGATGGGGGGGCTTTCTAAGGGGAGGGGGTTCAGATAAGACACCAGCGGCTCACCGGGACCCCGCTGGGCAGCCTGGGTGGGGAGGTCCAGGTGGCAGTTGGTACGGCTGGTGGGGGGGGGGTGACCCTGCTCTCCCCTAGCCCCCCAACTCTGCCCAGCCTGACAGTCTTGGGGGGGCCCCACAGGGGAGGCAAGAGGGGGATGGGCAGACCAGCCCCACGTGGCCCTTGAGGAGACCCGGCCTGGAACGTCCGGTGGGCCCCTGATCCCGGAGGATTTTGAACCACCAGCCGCCCCCTCGGGCTCTGGGTAAGTGCCTCTCCCTGGGGCACTGCGGGGGGGGGGGGAGGGGGAGACCCGGGAGGGGAAGGGAAAAGGGGGGGCAAAATTTTCCTCCTTCTGCATCAAAATGAAAGCAAGTGGGGGTGGCTAGAGAGCATCCCTGGGAGGTGTCAGACCCACTTCAGCACCCCCCCCCCTTGCAGGGAGCAGGGCCTGGTACCTACCTTGGGCCCCTCCCTCCCTCACGGGCTCCCGACCCACAGAGCCATGGGGAGGAGGGTCGGTCTCTCCCGCTGAAGCTGCTCCACTGTGTATAAATCCTGGCTAGTCACTTGGACCCCGCGAGCGTGACTGGCTGTGTGGCCCAGTGGTTAGCGCACCCGTGGGGGAAGGGCAGACCAAGGGCCCCCCCCCCACCCGTGAACTGGAATGGCCCCTTCAGGGAGATTGAGGGAGGCTCCCTGGCCATCCTGGGGCTCTGTGCTGGGGGGTGGAGAGGACCCTGCTCTGGCTGCTGGCCAGGAACCAACCCCCGCCCCCACCCCCACCCCAGGGACACACCTGGAGTCAGGCCCTTTACCTGGCGGGGAAGCCGTCAGACACCCAGGGGCTGGGCGCAGCGCAGGAACAGCCCAGGGCAGGGAGGGGGGGCACCCAGGGGATGGGCAGGGAGGGGTGGGGGGAGCGGGAGAGAGGGGGCAGGTGGGGGATGGTCTGGAGTGGGGGCCCTGCTGCCCCCCACGGCACCACATCCAGCCTCCCCCTGCAGCCATGTCCCTGCCATGCTCAGCGCCCCCAACGCCAGCCGGCAGGACCGGAGCCGCCCACGGACACACGTCCCCCGCAAGAGTCACCGGCCGGCTGGCACCCACGGGCTGGATGCCAGGGCCAAAGACCTCCTGTGGCAGGTACTGGGGGCAGGGAGCCAGGACTCCTGGGGTCTCTCCCCAGCTCTGGGAGGGCAGTGGAGGCTAGTGGTTAGAGCAGTGGCTGGGAGCCAGGGCAAAATTGTCATACTGCCTTTTAGAGACCAGTTTGGATAATGGCCACGTGTATTGGGGGTGGGTGGGTGGCTGGGGCTCTGGGTTTCATTCTATCTCTTAGGGTGGAGACTGAACCCCCGCAGGGATCCCTGACCCCGGGGCACTCCCTTGGGACTCGAGCATCTCTGTGGAAGTTGGAAATGTGAGTGGGAAGCGCTGTGCCTCAGTTTCCCCACCCGCCATGTAGCAGTGGGAACCATTTCTCATTGCCCTTCCCCACACTGAGTGCAAGCGCCCCCTCTGGGTCCTGCAGCGATGGGCCCTGGGCTCAGAGCAGCAATGAGTGGGGCAGGACTGGAAGGCAGGAAGTTGGGTCCAGGTGGTTCCATACAGACACCTCCCCCCCCGGCCTGCGCTCTCTCCATCCACCTCCCCCCCACCCCGTGTGCTCTCCATCCACCTCCCCCCTCCTGCGCTGCCTCCATTCACCTCCCCCCCCCGTGTGCTCTCCATCCACCTCCCCCCGGCCTGCGCTCTCTCCATCCACCTCCCCCCTCCTGCGCTGTCTCCATTCACCTCCCCCCCACCCCGTGTGCTCTCCATCCACCTCCCCCCTCACCCCGCGCTCTCTCCATCCACCTCCCCCCTCCTGCGCTGTCTCCATTCACCTCCCCCCCACCCCGTGTGCTCTCCATCCACCTCCCCCCTCACCCCGCGCTGTCTCCATCCACCTCCCCCCTCACCCCGCGCTGTCTCCATCCACCTCCCCCCTCCTGCGCTGTCTCCATTCACCTCCCCCCCACCCCGTGTGCTCTCCATCCACCTCCCCCCTCACCCCGCGCTCTCTCCATCCACCTCCCCCCCGCCTCGCGCTCTCTCCATCCACCTCCCCCCTCCTGCGCTGTCTCCATTCACCTCCCCCCCACCCCGTGTGCTCTCCATCCACCTCCCCCCTCACCCCGCGCTGTCTCCATCCACCTCCCCCCTCACCCCGCGCTGTCTCCATCCACCTCCCCCCTCCTGCGCTGTCTCCATTCACCTCCCCCCCACCCCGTGTGCTCTCCATCCACCTCCCCCCTCACGACGCGCTCTCTCCATCCACCTCCCCCCCGCCTCGCGCTCTCTCCATCCACCTCCCCCCTCCTGCGCTGTCTCCATTCACCTCCCCCCCACCCCGTGTGCTCTCCATCCACCTCCCCCCTCACCCCGCGCTGTCTCCATCCACCTCCCCCCTCACCCCGCGCTGTCTCCATCCACCTCCCCCCTCCTGCGCTGTCTCCATTCACCTCCCCCCCACCCCGTGTGCTCTCCATCCACCTCCCCCCTCACCCCGCGCTCTCTCCATCCACCTCCCCCCTCCCCGCGCTCTCTCCATCCACCTCCCCCCTCCTGCGCTGTCTCCATTCACCTCCCCCCCACCCCGTGTGCTCTCCATCCACCTCCCCCCTCACCCCGCGCTGTCTCCATCCACCTCCCCCCTCACCCCGCGCTGTCTCCATCCACCTCCCCCCGGCCTGCGCTCTCTCCATCCACCTCCCCCCTCACCCCGCGCTCTCTCCATCCACCTCCCCCCTCCTGCGCTCTCTCCATCCACCTCCCCCCTCCTGCGCTGTCTCCATTCACCTCCCCCCCGCCTCGCGCTCTCTCCATCCACCTCCCCCCTCCTGCGCTGTCTCCATTCACCTCCCCCCCACCCCGTGTGCTCTCCATCCACCTCCCCCCTCACGCCGCGCTCTCTCCATCCACCTCCCCCTTCCTGCGCTGTCTCCATTCACCTCCCCCCCACCCCGTGTGCTCTCCATCCACGTCCCCCCTCCTGCGCTGTCTCCATCCACCTCCCCCCTCCTGCGCTCTCTCCATCCACCTCCCCCCTCCTGCGCTGTCTCCATTCACCTCCCCCCCACCCCGTGTGCTCTCCATCCACCTCCCCCCTCCCCGCGCTGTCTCCATCCACCTCCCCCCTCACCCCGCGCTCTCTCCATCTACCTCCCCCCCGCCTCGTGCTCTCTCCATCCACCTCCCCCCCCCGCGCTGTCTCCATTCACCTCCCCCCCACCCCGTGTGCTCTCCATCCACCTCCCCCCTCCCCGCGCTGTCTCCATCCACCTCCCCCCTCACCCCGCGCTCTCTCCATCCACCTCCCCCCTCACCCCGCGCTGTCTCCATCCACCTCCCCCCTCCTGCGCTGTCTCCATCCACCTCCCCCCTCCCCGCGCTGTCTCCATCCACCTCCCCCCCGCCTCGCGCTCTCTCCATCCACCTCCCCCCTCCTGCGCTGTCTCCATTCACCTCCCCCCCCCACGGCAGATGGATCCAGCGACAGACATGGCCGAGGCCCCGGGGGGACTCCGGGCTGCGCTGCTGCTCCTCGCCCGGCTGGCCGGCTCTTTGGGCGCGCACTGGCTCGAGGACCGATACGAGCGGTTCCAGAGACAGCACATTGATGATCGCCGGAGGCGGAACCCCTCCAACCCCACCGAGTACTGCAACGCAATGATGGAGGAACGCGACATTAACAGAGGTTCGTGCAAAATGACCAACACCTTCATCCATGCCCAGAGACGCGCCATCCAGGCCGTCTGCGAGGGAGGGAGCTACGTCAGAGCCAACCTCTACAACAGCAGGGCCAGCTTCACCCTCACCATCTGCTGGGAGAGCCCCCGCGATGAGCTGCCCTGCCACTACAAGGGAAAGCGCGCCACCGCCAGGGTCCAGCTGGGATGCGATCCCCAGGGTCAGCCGGTGCACTTCCAATGCGTGATTCGACACCCACCCTACCGTCATGAACAGTGCCAACATGCCCTGGGGCACGCCGCCTGGGGGCCCCCCACTCCCAGACAGCACGACGGGGAACAGCCGGGTATGGAGACCTAGACACCCCCATACACCCCCCTCTCCTGCCCTAGTGCCCCTTAGACAGTATAGCCATCCCTCCCCCACCCTCTGCTGCCCTAGTGCCCATTATACAGTATAGCCGCCCCTCCCCCGCCCCCCCCTGCCCCCCTAGTGCTGCCCCTTCCCCGCCCCCCCCTCCCCCTGCTCCTCCCAGGGCTTACACACGGCCAGGACCAAGTTCTCCCTGTCCCAGTACGGCTTCATCATGTTCACAGGATGCACCTGCTGGCCACTCCACCACATAATTCACCCCCTGCAGCTGCTTAACCAGCTTGAAGGGGCCGTCCCAGGCGGCTTGCAGCTTGTTCTGCACGGGGATGAGAACCATCCCCTGGTCCCCGGTAGCGTAGGCGCAGGCCCGTGCATTGCGGTCGTACAGACCTTCTGCTTCCCCTGGGCCCTGCTCAGGTTCTCTCTGGCCAGGCCCATGAGCTCGGCGAGTCTTTCCCAGAAAGCCAGGACGTATTCCACGACCGGCTCCCCCTCCGGGGAGGCCTTCCCCTCCCACTCGTCTCTCAGTAAGTCCAGGGGGCCCCTCACCCGCCTGCCGTACATCAGCTCGAATGGTGAGAACCCCGTGGACTCCTGGGGCACCTCCCTGCACGCAAACAGCAGGTGGGGTAGGTACTTGTCCCAGTCCTGCGGGTGCTGATGCATAAAGGTCCCATCTGCTTCAGAGTCCCATTGAACCTCTCCACCAGCCCGTTGGTCTGGGGGGGATACGCCGAGGCCCAGGTGTGCTGGACCCCACACTTCTCCCACAAGCACCGGAGCAGGGCCGACATGAGGTTGGATCCCTGGTCCGTGAGGACCTCCTGGGGGAACTCCACCCTGCTGAAAATGGCCAGCAGCGCGTCTGCCACCGTGTCTGCCTCGACAGAGGATAGGGCCACAGCCTCGGGGTAGTGGGTGGCAAAGTCCACCCCCACCAGGATGTATTTCTTCCCTGTCCGGGTCGCTCTGTTGAAGGGCCCCACAATATCCATCGCCACCTTCAGGAAAGGCTCCTCTATGATGGGCAGGGGTCTCAACGCAGCTTTCCTCCCACCTTGGGCCTTCCCCACCCGCTGGCAGGAGTCGCAGGACCGGCAGTGCCGCTGCACGGCCGCAAATATCCCCGGCCAGGAGAAGTGTTGGAGCAGCCTCACCCGCGTGCGCCGGATCCCCTGGTGTCCTGAGAAGGGGATGTCATGGGCCAGGTACAGCAGCTTGCAGCGATACTTTTGGGGGACCACCAGCTGCCGCTGGAGCCCCACTCCCCTACCTTCCCTGGGGGGAGCCATTCCCGGTACAGGAATCCCCGCTCCCACAAGAACCTCTCCTGGCAGCCTCCCCCCAGGGGCTGAGCTGCGCCCAGGTCGGCCCGGTCGCTCGGGGTCCGCAAGGAGGGATTCGTCTGCACTTCAGCCTGGAATTCAGAAGCTGGGGCAGGGACAGGGACCTGTTCCCCCCACCACCACCACCCGCCTGGGTCTGGAGTCCTTGGCCCCCCCCTCTCAGATGCACCCGGGGTATGGGCACTTTAAACAGGGTCCCGTCTATGCCCCTCAGGGTCAGCTGGGTGCTGGGTACCATATGGTCTGGGGCCACGACCTTGGGCCGGGCCAGCGTCACCTCCACTCCCGTGTCCCGTAAACCCGTCACCTTCCTGCCATCCACCTCCAGGGGCACGAGGTACTCGCTCCACAAGGGCTCCCTGCCCCCACCCGGTACACGGAGAGACCTGCCTCTGGGGCATCAGGTCTCTGGGAGGGGTTGGCCTGAGCCGCCTTCCCCCTGCTTTGAGCTGAGGTTTGCCTGCCGGCCCCTGCCTCTGGGGTGGCCTGCCCTTCCCTCCGCCCCAGCCAGTTAACCCTGGAACGTCTCAGGTCATGGGCCCTGTCCTTATGCCTGGTGCACTGAGCCCTCCTGTGGCCTCTTTGCCCGCAGCGATGGCAAGTTAGGACCCGTGGGCCGGCTCCGTCCGGGCCATGGCTGTCTCTCTGGGGGGCAGATGGCTGGTCCCTGTCCCTGGGGCTCGCCCTGTAGGTGATTCTCTCTGTTGCTCAGATGAGAACCGGTCTCTGCGCGATTCCCTTTCTCTCCGGGATGCCCGTTCACCCCCGAACTGGCTGTGAACTCATCCGCCAGCCCCTTACGAGTCACCCAAATACATGAGTCTGGGGCAAATCTGGTAACAGCGCCAGAAGCTGTTGCACCCCGTCTCCTATTGGTGCCGTGCCCAGGGAAACTGAGGCATGCACCGGCGGTTACCACGGGACACTAGACACCCCCCACCCCAGCATCAAGGCGACCCCCGCTTTGTCAGAGGGGTCACTCCGGAGAGATGCCTGCGGGCCGTGGTGGGGCAAGACCCAGGGAGAGCCGTCTCGTTAGCCAGGACCCGGCTGGCCCCATTGCACGGGGCACTGAGCTTCCTGGGGGCTGAGCGCCCACCCAGCAAGGCCAGGTTGCCCCCCCAGTGTGGGATTGATGCAAAATTCCCTCACGAGACGAGAAGCCAGTTGTTGACCCCTGTGCGAGGAATCGGGCGGACAACGGCTGGCAGGCTTCTCCGGGGTGAGCGAGCTGGAAATCCCGCCAGGCTGGCTCTCTAACGAGGCAGGAATTAACGAGGCAAGGGCACAAGCCACCCGCCTGCTGCAGCCCGGCCTTCTGGGCCCAGCACCCGAGGACCCGCAGGGACAGCCCGGGGCTTCGGTCCCCGAGGGGCAAAGGCCAGGCCGGGACCTCTGGCCACGCTGCAGCTGGGGCCGGCCCGAGGGAGAACACCCCGGCTGGGTCAAGGGGCAGGAGGCCACCTGCCCAGCGCCATGTCGGGAGGGGACCGGCCCAGGGCCTGAAGCAGTCGCGGGGGGAGCTGCTCCCCCCTCCAGCCCCCCACCCCTCTGGACTCACCGACCCGCGCCCCGGGGGAGAGGAGAAGGGCTGCGGGGAGCAGGAGCAGCAGCATCGTCGCTGCGCACCCGGGGACGGTGCCTCTCCCCCGCGAAGGCTGCACAGACCTGCCAGGGGCGGCAGGAAACCTCAGGGTGATGCTTGCACGGCACGGGCAGGGACTTGGTGCTCGCAGTTCCTGGAAACCCACCGCAGGGCTGGGGCGCAGGGCGGGCCCAGATGAGTCACTGCCCCCCCCCCCCGTGGCAGAGACCGCCGGAGCCCTGCCCGTCCGGGCGCCAGGCCATGCTCCTCTTCATCGTGTCCGTGTCTGTGTGGAATAAATGTTTACGTGCGCCGCGGCGCATGTGAATGTGCACCACGAACAGACACACAAAGCAGCCGGGCAGCCCTGGAATGTCTCGCGGGGCCGGTATCCCAGACCCATTGCGCAGGGGGCCGTTCCCAGGGGGCTTAGGGTTGCAGGCGTCTCAAGGCCTCCAGGACCCACCAGGTTGGGGGTCCCATCAAGGGAGCCCCAGGAGACAGTGCCCTGGGCTGTTTTCCCGCACCCTCAGGGCCCCCTGGACGCCGCCGTCACTGCAAACCGAGCAGCAGAGGGAGCGAACTGGCTGCATCCGTTTGCCGCTGTTCTCCGCGTGCCGCCCCACAACTCACCCGCCCCGGCTCTTCCTAGGCTCACCCCCAAACCTCCGCCCCCCCACCCTGGCACAGCCAGCCTCAGTGCCCCTCTCCCTGGCCCAGTGGGTCTCTGGCCCTGCTGGGAGAGGAGCTGCTCTTCATTGTACAGCACTGAGTGTGTGTGTGGGGGGGGATCTCCTCTCTATGCTCCCAGCCCCACTCCCGAGGGACTTGCGGCTGCTCTGCAGGCCGCCGTGACGGTGGGGGACAGTACCGGGAATACCCCATTGCCCGGCCAGGGGGCCTGGCGCAGAGCATGCGGGAGGCGCCCCAGAGCCCAACGTCGGGAAAGGAAGCTGTGAGCACAGGGAGCTGCGAAGCAGCCTCTAGAGAGGAGGGATTTCGGGGCTCTCGCAGGCCCCCCCAGACCTGACACGCCTGGCAGAGGCAGCAGGAGCAGGGAGGGGTCCGGCTCTGATTCTGTGCTCGGGGGGGCACCTGGCCATCACATACACGCTGGCCGGGGGGCTGGACCGCGCATCCGCCCTCTCACTGAGTAGCCGGGCGTTTTGTCTCTCCTGGCAGATACCGATCAGTGTTGCCCGCAGCTCACCCACACAGAGCGGGCGGGGAGCAGAAATTGTCCCCTCCAAAGAGACCACGCTGCACCTGGCTACCCCGAGGGGCTTGAGTGCCATTCCCTGCTGCCCCCCAGAGGAAAGACCCCACCCCATTCCCTGCAGCCACCCAGTCTCTGCCCCAGGGTCGGATCAGAGCCAGCGCCCAGTTACCACCATGGGAATCACCCAGCCGGGGGTGCAGGGCCCCACATGTTGCTCTGTGGCTTTCCAGAGCACGGCAGCGTTATTCCCACGTTAAGTGACAAGACCATGTCCCACTGTTTCCAGCCTGAACTATTAGGGACACCCAGGGCATTGCTGCACTGGGAAAGGCAAAGCGAACTGCCCAGGACAGCGAGAGACCCGGGGACACGGCCGACGTGCCGGCCCAGGCACTCCAAGGGGGCAGACCAAGGGGGCAGCGTGGGGAGGGACGTGACGTTAGCAAGGCTCCTGATTCGGCCTCCCACAGGATTCCAGCCCGCAGGGTAGGAGTCTGGGCTGGACCAATGGACTGAGGTGGATGGAAATCTGGCTGGACTGTCCGGCCCAGTGGGTACTGCTCACTCAGGATGGCGGTCGGTACCCAGCGGGGCACCCCAAGGGTCAGTTTTGGGGCTACTTCCCCTCCCCACCCCAGCTTCCCCTCCCCCAAGAACGAGCCCGCCACGCCCCAAGCCCCACATCCGCCGCCCCGAGCCACCCAGGCCTGCGCCTGGACCTCACCACAGCCTGGAGGGTGCCCTCCCTGGGGACCTTGGCAGCCGCCTCCCAGGTGCTCACCAGGCACGAGAAGTCGAAGTCGCCGCCGGGACTGTCCTTCGTGTACTCGGCCGTGAGGCTGGGGGGGTGATACCCTGCCGGGCGTGCCCGCCAGTGCCCCCAGCCCTGCCCCCCACTGACATCCCACGCCTAGTGCAACCGGCGAGATGAGCCAAGGCACCAAGTCGGTTCCTTCCTGACCCGTGGGGGTCGTGCCCTGGAGCATGTGGGTGGGGGAAGGGGGATTGCTCCCAGCACGAGGGGAGAGGTGGGGGGCTGAAGCGGTGCCACATGGCCCAGCTTGGAGCTGAGCACTGACCCCCAGGAGAGGGAGGGAACTAGCCCATGAGCGACTGGACCCCCAGCCCCTGGGCTGCCCCATGCACCCCACATCCCTGGAGTCCCCCCCACCCCCGAGCACCTACCCAGGTGATGCGGTCGGGCCCCGGCCGGCGGGAGACATGGGTCACCTCGTGCCCTCGGCTCCGCAGCAGCTGGGTCAAGGCTCCGCCCACAAAGCCGGTCCCGCCCCCTAGATTAGAGACACTTGCAGGAGGCAGTTCCCTTCATTCTCTGCCCACAGTCCAGCCCTGCCCCCCAGCCCCCCACTCCCACCCCACAGCTCCTCCCCCCAGTCCTGCCGGTGCCCCTCACTCCCACCCCACAGCCCCTCCCCACAGCCCTGCCGGTGCCCCTCTCTCCCACCCCACAATCTCTCCCCCCAGCCCTGCCTGTGCCCCACACTCCCACCCTCCAACCACTGCCCCCCAGCCCTGCCGGTGCCCCACACTCCCACCCCCCAACCACTGCCCCCCAGCCCTGCCGGTGCCCCACACTCCCACCCTCCAACCACTGCCCCCCAGCCCTGCCGGTGCCCCACGCGCCCACCCCCCAACCACTGCCCCCCAGCCCCGCCGGTGCCCCTCACTCCCGCCCCACAGCCCCGCCGGTGCCCCTCTCTCCCACCCCACAATCCCTCCCCCCAGCCCTGCCGGTGCCCCACACTCCCACCCCCCAACCACTGCCCCCCAGCCCTGCCGGTGCCCCACACTCCCGCCGCCCCCAGCCCCTGCCCCCCAGTCCTGCCGGTGCCCCACACTCCCGCCCCCCTCAGCCCCTGCCCCCCAGTCCTGCCGGTGCCCCCCACCCTCAAGCAGTGCTGGCTGTGGGCAGCCTCCCAGGGGCCGCCCGCAGCCGGTGTTCCCGCGGGTGGTGCACAGCCCCACGCTCCGCAGTGCGCAGAGCAAAATTCATTCCGCACGCGGATGGAAAAGCTGCGGGCGGGGGTGGGACATCGCTCCGCCCCCCCCGGGGCCCCCACTTCTCCCCCGGGCACCGTGAGCGGGGGTCGGTGCCAGCCCCCTGCGCCCCGCCCGGGGGGGCTCAGCCCCGATGCACGGCCCGGCCCCGGCGCTGGGGGAGCCGCGCAGGCGCAGCAGCGCTGCAATTAGCGCCCCCCTCGATTGCTGGCCCCCGCCCCGCATGGCCAGGCTGTGCGCGCATGCGCGTGGGGAGACCCCGGCCAGCGGCTACTGAGGGGCGGACACGCATGCGCAGCTGTCTGGGCTGGGGGGGTGAAGGGAGGAGCGGGACTGGATTTAAAGGGACCGCGCCCCATTCCCCGAACCTGGGCACCGCCGGGTTAACCCCTTCGCGCCCAGCGGCCAGGCTCAGCCCAGGAGCTTTGCGCGGGGCGCGGGGGGGGATCAGGGAATGGGGCGGGGGCTGCAGATGGAGACCAGGCCAGGGCTTAGCTGCCTGGAGGGAGGGGTGAGTTTGGGGAGGGAGGGGTGAGTTTAGGAAGGGGTGGGTGGGTGCAGGGAGGGTGTGTTTGGGGAGGGAGGGGTGGATGTAGGGAAGGGTGTGTTTGAGGAGGAAGGGGTGTGTTTGGGGAGGGAGGGGTGGATGCAGGGAGGGATGTGTTTAGGAAGGGGTGGGTGGGTGCAGGGAGGGTGTGTTTGGGGAGGGAGGGGTGGATGTAGGGAAGGGTGTGTTTGAGGAGGGAGGGGTGAGTTTGGGGAGGGAGGGGTGGATGCAGGGAGGGGTGAGTTTAGGAAGGGGTGGGTGGGTGCAGGGAGGGTGTGTTTGGGGAGGGGTGGGTGGATGTAGGGAAGGGTGTGTTTGAGGAGGGAGGGGTGAGTTTGGGGAGGGAGGGGTGGATGCAGGGAGGGGTGAGTTTAGGAAGGGGAGGGTGGGTGCAGGGAGGGTGTGTTTGGGGAGGGGTGGGTGGATGTAGGGAAGGGTGTGTTTGAGGAGGGAGGGGTGAGTTTGGGGAGGGAGGGGTGGATGTAGGGAAGGGTGTGTTTGAGGAGGGAGGGGTGAGTTTGGGGAGGGAGGGGTGGATGCAGGGAGGGGTGAGTTTAGGAAGGGATGGGTGGGTGCAGGGAGGGTGTGTTTGGGGAGGGGTGGGTGGATGTAGGGAAGGGTGTGTTTGAGGAGGGAGGAGTGAGTTTGGGGAGGGAGGGGTGGATGCAGGGAGGGATGTGTTTAGGAAGGGGTGGGTGGGTACAGGGAGGTGGAAATATAGGCTGGTCAGTCTTACCTCAGTGCCTGGAAAAATCATGGAGGGGATCCTCAAGGAATCCATTCTGAGGCACTTGGAGGAGAGGAAGGTGATCAGGAATAGTCACATGGATTCACAAGGGCAAGTCGTGCCTGACCAATCTGATTAGCTTCTGTGATGCGGTAACTGGCTCTGGGGACATGGGGAAGTCAGTGGATGTGATCTACCTTGACTTTAGCAAGGCTTTTGATACGGTCTCCCACAATATTCTTGCCAGCAAGTTAAGGGAATGTGGATTGGATAAATGGATGGTAAGATGGATAGAAAGCTGGCTAGAAGGCCAGGCCCAGCGGGTAGCGATCAACGGCTCGATGTCAGGATGGCGGTCGGTTTCTAGCAGAGTGCCCCAAGGTTCGGTTCTAGGACCAGTTTTGTTCAACATCTTTATGAATGACCTGGATGAGGGGATGGATTGCACCCTCAGCAAGTTTGCAGATGACACTAAGCTAGGGGGAGAGGTAGATACGCGGGAGGGCAGAGATAGGGTCCAGAGTGACTTAGACAAATTGGATGATTGGGCCACAAGAAACCTGATGAGGTTCAACAAGGACAAGTGCAGAGTCCTGCCCTTGGGACGGAAGAATCCCAAGCATTGGTACCGGCTGGGGACCGACTGGCTAAGTAGCAGTTTGACAGAAAAGCTCCCAGGGATTCCAGTGGATGAGAAGCTGGAGATGAGTCAACAGGGCGCCCTTGTAGCCAAGAAGGCGAATGGCACATTAGGCTGCATTAGGAGGAGCATTACCAGCAGATCCAGAGATGTGATTATTCCCCTTTATTCGGCTCTGGGGAGGCCACATCTGGAGTGCTGTGTCCAGTTCTGGGCCCCCAATTACAGGAAGGATGTGGACACATTGGGGAGGGTCCAGCGGAGGGCGACCAAAATGATTTGGGGGCTGGAGCGCATGACCTATGAGGAGAGGCTGAGAGATTTGGGTTTGTTCAGTCTGCAGAAGAGAAGAGTGAGGGGGGATTTGAGAGCAGCCTGCAACTTCCTGAAGGGGGGCTCCAAAGAGGCTGGAGAGAGGCTGTTCTCAGTGGGGGCAGATGGCAGAACAAGGAGCAATGGTCTCAAGTTGCAGTGGGGGGGTCTAGGTTGGATATTAGGAAAAACTCTTTCCCTAGGAGGGTGGTGAAGCACTGGGATGGGTTCCCCAGGGAAGTAGTGGAGTCTCCATCCCTAGAGGTGTTTAAGTCTCGGCTTGACCAAGCCCTGGCTGGGTTGATTTAGTTGGGCTCAGTCCTGCCTTGGGCAGGGGGCTGGACTTGATGGCCTGCTGAGGTCTCTTCCAGCTCTGTGGTTCTATGGTGTGTTGGGGAGAGGTGGATGGGTGCAGGGGTGTGTTTGGAGAGGGGTGAGTAGGTTCAGGGTGTGTTTGGGAAAGGAGGGGTGTGTTTGGGGAGGGATGAGTAGGTTCAGGGTGTGTTTGGGAAAGGAGGGGTGTGTTTGGGGAGGGGCGAGTAGGTTCAGGGTGTGTTTGGGAAAGGAGGGGTGTGTTTTGGGATGGATGGGTCCCATAAATAAAAAAGGGGTTCTTTTTCTTAGCCCTGAGGCGGTTTTTTTCCTGAGCCCCCAGAGGTCCCATTTTCAACACAAGGGCTAGAAATGTATTTGTAAAATGCAAATGAAAATCATGTGACATCAGGATCCTTTAGAAACAACTCACCATTTGAGATCAACCAAACAACCAACCACCGCAAAAGAAATGCAATGAACCGCCCCTCCCTCCCCCTCCCCGCTTCATTCTGGTTTAGTGCTTCTCTGGCCTTGCTGTGGTAGGCCCGGCCTTGGGCGGTGGCTTCTGTTGTTTCCAGCCAGCACTGCCCACAGCAGCATTTAATTGCTCCAGCCGCTGAGTCAGAAAGCAGATTGCTTGGCACTTGCATGGACTTCAAACAGGCCTGTGATTGGCCACAGGTGAACTCGGTCAAATGTTCTTTCTTTAATATTTGGGCAGATAGTAACTGTTTAGTTTAAGCAATGTTTTAAATTTCATTTTCACAGTTGCAGGAAATTGTGAGGCTGAACTATTGAATGAGAGTAGATGTTTAGATTCACGAAGTCAAGG
This sequence comes from Pelochelys cantorii, assembly GCA_032595735.1. Lineage (NCBI taxonomy): Eukaryota > Metazoa > Chordata > Testudines > Trionychidae > Pelochelys > Pelochelys cantorii. Next base: position 11,453,590 of record CM064351.1, on the reverse strand, counting down.
CTTTTGAATGCTATAAAACAAAATGCTGACATTGTACATCAGAACATCCAGCGTGCATCTCCTGAAATGAAACCGAGCTATTCCCCAGCAGCGTTTGCCTTATTCTGCCGAACCGTAAGTCCGACCGGTTGGGACACAGAAATCCCCTGGGGGTTGTGTCCTGGGGTACTGGTCAAGCCACTGATGCCTGCCTTCCTACCCTCTGGTGCTCCCCACCACCCTGCCCTGCTGGGTCAGAAGCTCTGGTCTCCCCAGATATGGCTCAGAGTTGGGGTTACCACCCCTCTCCAGAGCAACACAGACTCTGAACCCCTTCAGCTGTGGGAGGGTTCACACCCAGGAACCCCCCCGCCCCAAATATATCTGCCTTATCCCTGTGAAAGTTTTACACAGCCAAAGCTTCTAAGTTCACCCTGTTCATCAGTGAAAGAGAGATATGCACGGTGGTTGTCCCCCTACGTAACAATGATTTACACCGGGCTAGAAAATACACAACATTGTTTTTGTTAGGTACAAACAGTGGGATTTAAGCGATTGCAAGTGAAAACAGACAGGCCAAAGTGCGTCTGAGTGCAAGTGAAAATACACAAAGCTCGTCTGCAGCGCTCACAATAATGGACTAAGAAACTTGCTACATGCACATTCGTACCTGCGTCGTTGTTCTAAACATCGCTTTCATAAATCAAACCGCCGCCAAGCTGGGGCTGGATCCCTCTCCTTGTTTAGAGTTATATTTTGCAGCAGGCATCTTGGCTGACTCTCCTCTTGTGGCCTGGTCACATGTCTTTCAGGGACCAACCACAGTCTGGCTATGTCTACACTTGCGGCTTCTTGCGCGAGTAATATGCAAATGAGGCTAAGCATGGAATATCACCGAGCCTCATTTGCATACCTAATGAGCCACCATTTTTTTCAGAAGAGGCTCTTGCACAAGAAGGAGCGTCTACACTCTTGTGCAATGCTGTTCTTCCTTACCCTCATTTGCATATTACTTGTGCAAGAAGCTGCGAGTGTAGATATAGCCTCTGGGTTTAAAGACACAGGAGCCTGTTCACAGGTGGTTGGTTTGATCACTGAGTCATGAAGATCTTCAATTATCCCCGAAGGCCTCGTTAGCACATTCAGAGTGAAAACCAGAGTCACACTTCTGATTTCTAGCTTCACAGGCGAGAATGCTGCACAGACAGGAATGGGAGACAGGCCTCCCGCAGGTTATAGCTTTGAAATCGACGTGTTACATGATGCCTGTTGCGTAAAGAGCACCCAGACGCCACGCTGATGGGTGGCAGGAGAGAACCCCAAGGAAGGCGTGAGGTCCGTGGGCCTCTCTCTCGGGCTGCGTCTTCACGGCCGGAGCAAGCGCATCTCTCTCCTAATCTAGGGGACGAATGTAGTGATCCGCGTATACACCGCTGGCGGGGAGCCGTTGACATTCCCATGGGAGACGAGGCCCTGGGGGACCCGGTTGCACACCAGGGGCCCCCCAGAATCCCCCTTCAAAGGCAAGAGAGAAACAAGACGCATTAGAGGCTCAATCAGTGCCCACCCCCACCCCCGCAGCAAAACTTGCCGTAATGCGACAGAGGAACACAAGGCTGAGGGGGGCTAAACAGAGCAATGGGGCAGGGACCTGGCCTGTCTATGGGAGGACAGTTCCCCTCCGGCCCCAGGGCAGGGTCTGGCTGGCTCAGGGGTGGGAAGGGGGCAGGGGGCAGGGGCCAGTCCCCTCTAGGAGGTTCCTGGAGGGGGAGGGGGCTGGACAGATGGTATGTACCCGGAATGCCGACCCCCGCTGGAAGGGGCTCCCCGCACACAGCATGCTGTCCTCCCTGTAGCCAGCGCAGTACATGGTGCACGTGTCGTTATCCTGCACCTCCACCTCCACCTCGTGCAGCGTGTTCGGGGCCACGACAGCAGCCGGGCTCCTGAGCCCCTAGCCAGCCACTGGGTACGTCTGGCCCGGGCTGACGGTGGAACGGGCTGAGGGCAAAGCCAGCGGCTTCACCTCCTCGGTCACCACCGCCGGCTGCTCCAGCTGCAACGGGGAGAGACCGATCGCACAAGGTACGAGAACCCGCAGGGCCATCGCGAGAGCGTCGAGTCCTGTCCCCGGCCCCCATGGCAGGACCAAGCACCATAGACCAGCCCCGACAGGCGTCTGTCCAACCTGCTCTGAAATATCTGCAGAGATGGGGATTCCACAACCCCCCTGGGCAATTTATTCCAGTGTTTAACCACCCCGAGATGCAGGAACTTTTTCCTAATGTTCAACCTCAACCTCCCTTGCTGCAGTTTAAGCCCCTTGCTTCTTGTTCTATCCTCAGAGGCCAAGGAGAACAATTTTTCTCCCTCCTCCTTGTGACACCCTTTTAGATACCTGAAAACCGCTCTCATGTCCCCCCTCAGTCTTCTCCTTTCCAAACGAAACCAACCCAATTCTTTCAATCTTCCCTCCTAGCTCCTGTTCTCTAGATCTTTCGTCATTCTTCCTGCTGTTCTCAGGACCTTCCCCAATTTCCCCACCTCCGTCCTGACGTGTGGGGCCCAGAACTGGACACAAGACTCCAGATGTGGCCCCCGTCTGCATCAAACACCCCCTCTCCCTCGGGGCTGCGGGGCTGCTGGTACCTGCAGAAGCATCAGGTCGTCGGTGAGGGGCTGCTGGATGAATTCGGGGTGGGGGATGATGTGCTGCTGGGTGTCCTCCTCCGTGCTGAGGTCGTGGGCCCCCCAGGATGACTCTGATGTTGCTGGTCAATGGGGTACAGAGCAGCACAGAACTGGTGTGGACCCCCAGGAACACCAGGGACCGTTCCCAGTCAGGGTCTCTCCCACCGGGGCAGCTCCAAGCTGGGTGACCCCCCAGGGGCAAGGCTGCCTGCACTGCCGTCCCAGACGCCTGGGTCCCGGCCTATCGTCCCTGCAGGTGGATAGCTGAGATTTCAGGGCATGGGGGGGCCACCCCTCTGCCCAGCCTGGGCCTTGTTCCCTCACCGCACTTACCATGAGATGCAGCCGCAGTGAGACGCCGTCACCACAAAGTCTCCTTCACAAGCAGCCCTCCGCACGCACCGGTGACCACCTGGCCTGTCCACACCTCAACGTAGGCCACATAGGGCTGGGAGTGCGGGCGGGACACCTTCCCCCCAATGATCTGCCCTGTGAAAGCAACCCCGCCCCCATCCAGAGTCAGGGGGAAGGGGGCTTGGCTGGGATCAGAACCCCCCAGCCCCTGCACACTGGCCTCCAGCCAGGCCACTCCCGATTTCTAACTCGACTTGTCCAGTTGTCGTCCATAGTCAACCAGGACAGTAATGAGCAGCAAACAACGTGTTCTCAGAGGATACCTCACCCCCCTGTGTGCAAAGACCATAAAAACAGGGGCACTGGGTTGTATTGTGAGATAGATAGAGGGGGTGTGTGGGGATAGATAGATAGATAGATAGATTAGATAGAGGGGGGGTGGGGATAGATAGATAGATAGATAGATAGAGGGTGTGTGTGGGGATAGATAGATAGATAGAGGGGGTGTGTGGGGATAGATAGATAGATTAGATAGAGGGGGGGTGGGGATAGATAGATAGATAGATAGATAGAGGGTGTGTGTGGGGATAGATAGATAGATAGATAGATAGAGGGTGTGTGTGGGGATAGATAGATAGATAGATAGATAGAGGGGGTGTGTGGGGATAGATAGATAGATAGGGGGTGTGTGGGGATAGATAGATAGATAGATAGAGGGGGGGGTGTGGGGA